>CP099846.1:12365931-12790931 GCA_030062745.1 Capitulum mitella
TTATTTTCGCGAAAAAAGACGATCTACGTATATTTTATTGATCTTAGAGGTTCTTGTGATGGCTTTTCATGCTTAAATTTTGGAAAAATTCATTAGTTCCCAATCAACAAAATTGGCGGAGCTTTATTCGCGAGAGCCTGTTTATTTGCAAAATATGCTACTTTTTCAAACTTTTTGAGGTTCCTGGTATTACTTACCTCTGTGCAAGCTAGTTCTGCCATTTTCTACGCATTCTGAGTAATTCATCGTCGATTTTGACGGTGGTACATTTCGGCTCACTACAGTTATTCCTGACCTGACCTCAGGTCAATCGCTGGAAGTCATTGATACTTTGCCCAATGAAGGTAACTTGATGTCTGCTTCATTCCACACTAAAATGTCATCAAATATTCCGCCAATTTCCAAAAAAACGACGATATGTATTAAAAATTGGCTTGACCTTACGTCAATGACCCGGAAAATTCCGAAAAATCTGAGATAGCAGATTTGTTGCATCTATCAGGTTCACTAATATCTGGAAGTATTATTGAGATATCTTGTTTTGCGAAAAAGTTAAAGGCGCTAAACTTTTTTTGACATAGGTCTGTTTGACCTGACCTAGGTCAGGCACCTGACCTGACCTGAGGTCAAAATTTTGACACGAGATGTAAAATTGATGAAGCAAAAGGTACACAAAGTTTCGTGACCCTGTGTTTGTTCGTTCCCTCGCAATTCCAGAAAAATCTCAGGGGGGGCAGTCAACTGCCCCCCAGTCGGGAACGGGATATATGTGTGCGTCAATATATATATATATATATATATATATATATATATATATATATATATATATACCAAAATGAACAAAATGTTATATATATATATATATATATACGCGCACACATATATATTTGCTAGTGTACTTTAGCAATACGTTCTCGTCATTTTGGTACGGATATATATATATATATATATATACACGCACACATATATATTTGCTAGTGTACTTCAGCAATACGTTCTCGTCACTTTGGTAAGGACATATACATATATATATGGGGATGAAAACCAATAGGAACCATCAATCAATATAATACAGACGTTCCGACAACAAAGTGCCTTCGTCGGTGTACACAAAAAAATACAAAGCAAACAGATGAAATTGCCATAAACGAAATTACTACATAAATCACTAAGCTTGCGAACTTTTTCGCTTAACGCTTCGACCATACTAATATAGCAACAAGTTTATTTGAAGCCAAAAAGCCTATCCTGTTATCCTGCCAAAAAGCCTATCCTACGGTCTGTACATGACACATATGTAACTTCTAGCGCCGTCGTTTCTTCTTCACTTCCTACAGTTTTCAGAACGTTCGTCTCGCACAATTTCGGCAGTTGTTCCTACTCGTCAATATGGTTTACGATCAAACGGGATGTCCGATGATGTTTGACGTCACATCTATGTTCGTTTATTCGCATTCGTAGACTTCTTCCTGCTTCGCCATTGTGACTCTTTTCACACCCGCCATAAGGTCTTTGGAAAAAGAGTTACATTGGCAAAAAAGGACGATGTCCACGAATGCGAAAAATTAACACAGGCGTGACGTTAAACATCATCGAACATCCAATGCGATCGTAAACCATATTGACGAGTAGGAACAACTGCCGAAACGGGGCGTGACGAAAGTTTTGGAAGCTGCAGAAATAAAAAAAAAACGAAAGGCGCTAGAAGCTGCATGTATTTCATGTACAGACTGTACAAACAACAGGATATGCCTCATGACTTTAAACGAAACTGTTGCTAGATCGGCGTGGTCGAAGCGTTGGGCGAAAAAGGTGCGCAAGCTTAGTGATTTTTGTAATAATTTTGTTTATGGTGGTTTCATTGGTTTGCTCTGCACCTTTTCTGTGTACAGTGACGAATGCATATTATCCAAACGTCTTTACTTTATTGACTGGCAACTTGTATTGGTTTACATTTCCATCCCTCTTTCCCAGGGAGGCTCCCAGGCCGAAGGCCCCCCTAGGATAACACTGGGTGTGTCACTATCTGACAGCTTCACATCTCCGCCATCTGACATGACTCAGGACCGGGCACAGTCCGAAGGTGCGGAAATGAATATAACTCAGCTAATGAAGGTTTCACGTCACTGCTTCAAGTGATTCTAGAGTGAGGGCAAAAAAAAAACATTATGGGGAAGGACGAATCAGCCCCCTCGCAGGGTGAAGGTTAATGTACATTAGGGACGCAGTATCACCAAAAAAAAAGAATACAACCACGACTGCGTAACATCGCTGAATGAACGGGCTCAAAATAGAAAAGATGACACGATGGCAGCGCTCCCCACCAGTTACTGTTGTCCACCGCGTCACCGAAGCCAGGAGTGTCCACGACGGTCAGACTCAGGTTTACGCCGTTCTCCTTCATGTGCACCACCGTCTTGTCCACCTGACGACAACACGTACAGTTAAGTGCACACTTGGTCCACACGCGTGCGCCCCAATCTCGGACAGCAGCCGAGGGCAGACGGCCGGCAACACGTTGTTATCATGGCTGGCAGGTGTTGTCTGGGAGGAGTCGTTCAGTGCGCCGCCGCCGGCGTCAGCCGGACATGGTGAAGCGCAGGGCGCCCGGGACAACCGGAGGACAATGGCGTCCACGCTGGCCGTCCAACAGCACCGCACACTCGGTCGTTCCCAACGATTTTTTTCTTCCCTTTTGGCTTCCTCGCAATTGTTCATGCGAGTAACTACGTTGCACAGACGACCCCTGGCATTCAGGTCAGAAAAACACGTCCGCCTCCGTCCGCCATGACGTCATCAGACAGCCAGTCCTGGCGCCGTGGCTCGGTTCGGGCGATAACGAAGAGCGACGACCAGCGGCCGCCGACTCACTTACCGCCACCGTTTTCTTGATCCTGAGGGAAGGACCGGGGTACTCGTTGTTGTAGATGTCCGACATAAACATGGAGTTCACTAATGTCGATTTGCCCAGGCCGGATTCGCCTGCAAATGGTGCGGTCAGACGTTAGACGTCAGACGTTAGACACCGAATACCAGCCACGACCACGACTGAACGTAACAGCGGCTACGGCGGTGGCCGAAAACACAATGCAGCGCGCGACATAACTGGCTGACGATACAACACTAAACAAGACAATTATATTTAACGCGCCCTGAACAGAGGAAAACATGCCAATGGATAAGCACGATCTTGTTCTTAATCCGTTAGCTTTTCAGGTCGTGCGATATGCAGGCCACTCGACAGAATTCCTTCCGGTGTAAATGCCTTCCCCTTCCCAGTCGCCACTGAGCTCGGCAGCGGTGCCAGGAACACAGCGCCCACAAACGATGGGATCTTAAGAGGTGCGCACGGCAGGTTGTGCAGTCCCGGGTAGCAGACTTTGCACGGAAATAGCCTACTGCAGACCTAATCAGCGAAGAGCAGCCCGGTGTAGCGCGGAGCCCAGCAGGCAGATTAATGCCCGATCGTTGCATCGCGCAGCTGCAGTGAACGAAAGCCAAATCCACCGCTTACAAAGCGGCTGCCGCTGCCAGGCCGGCAGCCCTTCTCCTGGAGAGGTCATGTATACAGCCCCGGTGTCGGGCGGCGGACGGCGTCCCGCGCACCTGCCTGCGTCAGTAGCCGGCACCGTCGGACGCGCACCGCGCGCCACGCGCCGCACGTGCCGAGCAGGCGACCGGAGACGCGGCGCCGAGAGCGACGGTCGGCTGACGGGCTGAACGGCTGGGCCGACGGCCGCATCAGGGCCAGCCACACCGGCCGCTAGCAAAACTGAAGCCCATCGCGAAACGAATCGGCCAGTTCCCGTCTCGACAGCCACCGCTGGCTGTAACTAGACCCGACCGCTGCAGGCCAGGGCGCAGGATTGTCGCAGGAGAAAGCGAAGGCGTTCAGAGTAACGAGCGTCCGTTTTTGCGACGCAACAGGAAACGTCGGCAAGGCCGGCGGAGACTTTATGTCAGCAGAATTTCGTCAAGCCGGTTCTGGAGTCAACCCGTTCTGCAGTGACGGTGGCGCCATGCATGCAAGTTCAAGTTACGGAAAGTATACGACGAACAACGTAAAACCAGCCCCACGCGATGGCAAAATAAAGTCGACGCAGGTATTTCTTCAGTTCCCCACCAACGTAGAAACAAACATCACGGAAAAAAACAGCCAAGTAGACACGTCATCCGTGTCATTCTGAACGTCAACACAGCCCGGCATCTGTGCTAGTTCCTGGTTGGGCCAGGCTTCGGTGTACCGCCGGCGCCATTATTCAGTCGCCCGGACAACACGGCACTGTCAACATGCTGGCGCCGGGCAGCCGCCAGCCCGGAGCGGGACAACTCCGGCGCCCGGGCAGCCCGGCACCGCCGCCCCGCGCCGGGAATCGGGCGGCCGTCACCGACTCAGCCCCGCCCAGTACTACTTCTCCGGCAGAAGGGTGAGGTCAGCGTCTCCGGACACGGTCCAGGGTGGCCCCTAAACAGACCGCTCGTTAGCATGGCGCAGCTCGTTAAGGCAGCGGCCGCTGCCCTGCCGCCAGTCGGTCCGCGGCGCCGCAAAACAGCAGCGTACGCTCCGGACGGCCACTGCACACGCACAGACACTCCCAATGCTGTGCGGCCGAGCGGCCGCCACGGCAGGGCGTCCGCGGGCCGGATCGACCGCCACCAGCGGAGGCAGGGGCCTCCAGTGGGGGCCGGGGGCCCCCAGTGGGGCCCAGAGCCAGGCCGATGAGGTCAGCGTCCACGCGCCCGCCGCGTCCCCGGAGCCGCTGTTTGTTTTCTCTTGACCGTTGACGTCTGGACGGCCAGAGAGGGCCATTCGACTGCCTCACGACCGCCGCCCGGCATGCGACTGTCGGCCCAACTACTGGTCCCGATGGCCTCCCCTGGACGGCCTGGCACTGACTAACGGCAGCCAGCAAACCAATACGTCCGACACCACGCCCCACGTGGCACGCTAGTACCACCACGCGGCGTCGCCTGAAGGAGTTCCAGCTTCGTGCCCAGGGCCAACTGTAAGGCGTATGATGATGGTAATGGTATTCGCCATCGTGGTCTGAGTAAATCCCGTCTGCCCCAGTTAATGCCCTATTGTTGTGATTAGTCACGTGCAGAGTGCCTTGCGCGTCCCTCTGCTCCCGGCCATCCGAGACGGTGGATTGACGGCCCTGGCAACAGCGGGCCGAGCGGACCACGACGGCCGATTCCAGCGTCCAGCGGCGCGCAGCTCTATTTCGCATCAGGCCTGGTCACAGTGTCCACAGACATGCTCTTCCGAGCAGCGGCCACGGGCTGGCTCCCGGCCTTACCGTCCCCAGAGAGACGGCTCTTGGCGCTGCATGGTACGCCGCGCCACACTGCAAACCCGGCATCAAACGACTGCCAGCCAGCGGCGCGTCGATCCCGGCCCCTCTCCCCTGCTTCCCGCAGCCTGACACATGTGTTGCTACTACGTCTCATGCACAGAACGACTGGACACAGGGCGGCGCTGATATCACTTAGCGGCCAGCCTTCACCGCTGTCGTCGTCCTGATGGCGCAGCATGCGACACAGCTAACGCTGCTGCACACACCGCCAACAGCTCACGTGACATGCGAGCCCGTGGTGCCGCTCTTCGTTGACAAACTACGTCATGCTCGTACGATACGGCCGCGGGTGAGCCGGGACAGCGAATCACGCCAAACGCCTGGACACACCGCGCACACGGGAGCAGACCGCGCCGAGCTACATCTAAATTCCCATGACAGACCATGCTAAATCTTGGTCGACTTTCCATATACTTCGTTCGTCTAACAAAGGATGCTATTTCGTTTTCAGAGCTTGTTTTTGTGAAAAGTACCTACCAGCTTTAAAAAAGCAATACTTATTCAAAACTACATTCGGCATTTCTTCACTGATACCAACAATAAGTTTTCCAACAATGACCACCATTCGCACGCTCGTGACGCCATGAAACTCCTGAAAATAATGCACGGCTGAACTGAACATGGGGAAAAAAGCCAGTAAGGAATCGTTCTGAAACTGTAAGCATAGTTTTCAGACATATTGGCATCTATGACTACACGCTAAAACATGGCTATCCCAACTCAAAAGTGCGCAACGTCCCCTTTAGCGCCGTAAGCTTAATGTTGATCCCCTATCAGAACTGAGAGACAGCCACCAGCCAAGCGACACGCCCAAGCTTCGCGGCCGATCCGAGTGCCCGTCGAATTCCGTTCGGGCCGTGAAGTCCAGCCGGCGGACACCGTTGGGCCGCCGACTCCGGCCCGGCCCGGCCGGAGCGCAGTCGGCGACGATGCCACGCTCCGGCATCTGTTTACCGGCGCAGACGGCGGCGGCGCGCCCTCCGTCCGCCGGCCGGCCGGAGCTCGCCCGACTGAGGCCGGTCCGGCGGACGGCTGGCGCCGGCCCCGCCGCCACCATGTCCCGTCTCTACGCGCCTCAGCCGCCCCAGTCGCGCCCAGCCGGCGTGACGGCCGTTATCGTGACGGCGACCAACGGCCGAGCGGCGTCTGGCCGCGGTCACATGCCGCTCCTACTGGGAGCGAGCCACCGCTGCCATCGATACCTGCCTACAGCAGCCGCCGCCCTGCGTCCGAGGTCACTGGAGACGGCCGGCGTGACACCCAGAGGTGCCCCCGGCGCCGGCTGGCCTCGGCCCCGCTCCACTGGCCGGCGCGGACTCAGTCTAGCCCGAGACAACAGAGGGTCCGCCCCGTACCGCCGCCACCGCCATAACACCTCTCTGACTTCGACAAAGCAGTGAGAACTGGCGCAGACGCACAAACTCGCTTATCTAGATACGTATCAGTTAACGGGCGATACACAGAAGATCTGAACTACTAGCCGTTTGGCTTGAAGGATACCTGCCTACTTAGCCGGGTAAGCAGATATCCGTTGTTGCGTCTAAAACGCAACAACGCATTATGTCCAACTGCCATGATTCAGTTGGAATTACGAAAGGAAAGCAAATAATAATAATTCACCACCATCGCCATGCCGCCTCGACTTTCACGCAATCTGTCAGTCGTTTCAATCCCGCAAAACGCGGGGCCACTGAACGACAGTGCATTTCTCGGCCCCATTAGCCCAGACCTATGTCTACGGCAAGCAGCACGGCGACAGAACGCAGGACTGGAGCGGCAGCGGACGTTCGGCTCGCCAATCCGGAGGCAGACAGCTCCGGCGACGGCGACCAGGAGCGAGTCGGCGGCCTCGCCTCAGCCGTCCAGTCGTCACTCACCGACCACCATCAGCGTGAAGTGGAAGCCCTTCTTGACGGCGCGCCGGTACACCTGATTGGGCAAGTTGGCGAAGCCGACGTAGCCGTCCAGCTGTTTCGTGCGCCGGTGGGCGAGAGCGCCGCGCTGCTGGCGCTCCCAGTTGTGGTCGTCGGAGCGGCGCGGCGGCTCCGGCGCCGGCCCCTTCTGCGTCTCCGGCTCCGGCTTCGGTGCCACCTGACGGCCGGCAGCCAGGTCAGCCGGACGGACACGGCTGCCGTCACCTCGGCAGCACGGCACGGTCAGGCAGAGCTATTTCGCTTACTTACCAGAGACGGCATTCGAGGCGCGTCCGGGGCACGCTGTCCGCGATAAGTACAAAGCCATCCACTGAAATGGTTAGGAAACAAGGACACTTTCACTGAGCCCGTGGAAGAGCACGGGTGCCGTAATGCGAATGTGATACCATCACCATTTCGACACCGACATCTCGACACGCATCCGGTGTCTGATGTCCCCACGACTGTCGACTGACGTGCGCGATGGAAACTGTCCCTCGCCTGCTTGCCCGGCTAACATCGCAGAAGTACGCGGGCCCAAGACGCGCGCATCCCACGGCCCGGGCGGCGACGGACGACTGAGCACGTGACGGTGAGTCAAACGACAGCGTTCGGCCAACGGCCTGCCGCCAGAAGCAAACCGCGGACCGCAGCCCACCATAGCCCGCGGTCCCAGCCGACTTACGCCACGCTGCAAGGACGCAGGCAACGACTGCCAGCAGTCCGATACGGTTCAGCTACCTATGAGGAACTCCGTCCGCAAGTAAGTAAATTGTCCCAAAGACCGCGGACTGTAGTCGTATGTTTAGATCCGATGTACAGATCTCAGTGCTTCAATCCATAACAACCAAAGCCAATCAGCATTAAGTGGAGACCAATATGACGCTTAAAGTTACGCCTGCAACCAGACTCTTGTGTGATAAGACGACGTAACATTTACAAATTTGGGTCATGTCTAGTTAGTGAAAACCAGACGCCTGTTTCGAATCTTAGACATGTATCCAGTGTACATCTGAACTGTATACGACAGTTGTGGAGCAGCCCACACGTGACCAGATTCGATGCTTTCAGCCAAACGAATCACCGAAAGACTGCTGCTCCGCGCGAGCGCCCCCCCCCCCACTGCAAGGGGCGGCATAACGTACAAGGTATAACGAGACGTTTCCAATGCAATGAGTGGCCAATGGGACCTGTATATAGCCCTGATGACGTCACCCGACAAATGCGACAGGAAAATGGTGCGCATCACGCTACCGAAGCTATCACTCCGTTCATCACCGACGAGCAGGATATTAACCTGGCGGGTGGTAGAGTTTGTCACTGCACGGGCGACCGGCTCCGCCACAGAGTGCCCGCTGCCCGACTGTGCGGGCCGACAGGGTGCCGCCGTCCCGAGTGGAGCCATGGCTGGTGCCTGTCACCAGAGACACGGACCGCCGCTCACCGCCGGTCACCACAGACACGGATTACCGCTCACCGCCGGTCACCACAGACACGGATTACCGCTCACCGCCGGTCACCAGAGACACGGACCACCGCTCACCGCCGGTCACCAGAGAGGGACCACGGAAGATCGAGTCGTCTCACACGCAGCGCACAGAAGCAGGACACTGAGACAGCGCGGCGCCAGCTGAGCCGTGCGCACGCAGGCGGCGTCAGCTGGCCGGCCGACGGGTCCGTCTCTGCCGGCCGGCCGGGCCGCCATGGGACGTCCGGCACCGCACGCACTCGGTAGGCCGGACCACCGGCCACCGGCCTGGCAAGCCGCGGCACGCTTCTCTGCCGCCACACAGCACAACAGTACAGCAATACTGCAGTGCACCGGCACCACAGTGCAACAGTACAGCAGTACAACAGTGCACCGGCACCACAGCGCAACAGAACAGCAGTACAGCGAGACAGCCGGTCCGGCGACGGCTCGTCTCGCGATTGCACCAGCTTCTTCAGTCCCCAAGAAACAGCGCTGGCCGCCCTTTAAAGACGGCGACAGGGGGTTGAGACAATCACGCCACACTTCGGACGCTCGTGAACAGGCCATAGGTTCCACAGCAGACATTCCTTCAACGGAGACACCGTGCCGCGAAACATCGTGCCCAACAGCGGCCGAACGAAACCAGATAACGGTAAACGAAAGCGGTCTGATCGACTCTAGCCAATCGTCGCGATCCACCGGTATACAGCGGGACACCGCGTCAGAGGAAACAGCTGTCTGCGGCGGCGGCGACGGCGCCCACATCGCCACAACCCAACGACCAGTACCGGCTCATATCCGACTTGGGCCTATTTTCATTAAGGAAATATGCAGTGGGGTTAGTTGGCGGCGGGGGGGAGGGTCCGGAATCAGCTGCTGGAATAAATTCAAAGTTCCTTCTTTCAGAATTAACATGGTCTCTATCGTTAAAAAACGAGGCATTGAGGTGATATTTCAACACAATTCACACGAAAACAAACTGCAAGAATTAACTAAGAACGAGCTTCCGCTCTCAACGAAACATATTAAGATAAACATATTTACATTACCTTTGCGAGGCTCGTGGTTTCCATCAGCGCGTGCGAGCAGCCTCAATTACTGAAAACTTACCACGCAAAAACAAACGTTCAGTTAATTCTGGCCCGATCAACACCAAATACTGCCTCTCAATGCCGGTTGTGTTACGTGTTCTTGAAGTTCCCTCCGCGCACACATGTATGCAGAGCCAAAGGTGGAGAGACAAAACGGCGGTTAATTGTGTATATTATCACTTCTTGGATAATATCTCCAAAACCATTTTTTCGACTCCTTTTTTCAATTTTTCTCCTGTTTCCTTCCTTGCTCGACGCTATTCAATGTCCAAGATAGCATGTCCATGCTATCAGTGCCTAGAACTGATTAAAATACAAAGAAAACTGATTTCGCGATGCCACTTGTAAAATGCTTTTGATACAACTTGTACTTTCCGAACATTTTTGCCATTTCAGGGGGAATATTTGGCCTCGAACTGAGGGTATCTTCCAGACAAATCTGAGACGCATGTCACCACAGGGTAGATAGTCCTTTTTATTTCATCTGAGTGGTGTGGTTACGTGATTTAGGGATGACAGTTAGTGCTGAGCTTGTTGAACAGACTTCGACCTCTTCACCCGATCGTGGAATTCCAGGTAACGGTTGATTCTGTGGCGAAAGCTCAACATTCCGCCAAAGATGCGACGCGACCGTGTGGTATTCAGTTTGACCCAACATCGGCCAACGATATTTGATATCTGGCTGGATATCTGGCCGCCGGCCAAATATCCAGCGCCAGAGCGACTAGATTCCGTCTTGCCAGGACAAGCAGACCAGCACTCTGCGAACTGAGGTAACGATCACGGGTCGCATACTGGACAATGATTGGAAAGCAATGGCCCAAAATGCTTCTTTGCAATGCAAAAATTCTTCAAAATGCAAAATGCCCCCCAATCCCCCAACTGTGAAGTTCATGTGCCCTACTAATGTACGTAAATAACGTTAATGTAGATCTGTACATTGACTCTATTCCCGTGCGGGGAGGAACCTCAGAATCCCTCCTCCGGTTTTTTGCTCGCCATTTCGAGGATTTTTAGTAGCGTCATGGAATCTGGTGACTTTCCCCATCATTCTTTGTACGTGTTACGCCAAATCTGCACAATGCTATTTTGAACATGGGCAGAACCAGACAAGCTTTTGGGACCGCTCAGGCCTGTCTCGGGATTTTGTACGTCAGAGAAAACTGAGTGATAACGTGAAATTTTAAGATAAAACTTAAAACCCTACGAGTGTATAGGCATATCCCTGGGCAAGCATACCAAAATATTTTCGTTGACCGGAGGTTATTTCACCAGGACAGGCCAAGGTCAAAAGATATGGATCAAAGGACCACGATGAGAGCGCTGCACCTCCCTCCCCTTCGCCGTCGTTGGGTCTGGGATTCTTTGGGAGGGAAAGGCTTCAAAAAAGTAACTGGACCTCAAAATGAAGCCGACGAATACCGGGAAATTTTCCGTCGCTGACAGGGCAGGGGGAGGGTTCGTTGACCACCTTCGACAGAACCAGCTGTTTACAAACCGGGTGTGATAAAGTAATGACACAAAGAGCAGGGTGTTGCTTCCAGACATCCGTCCAAAGAAAATGTCCCGAGCCAAACGCTTGTGGATTCAAACCACGGTTTAGGCTTGAATTCGAACAGATAAACTAGTTGTGCTCAAAGAGTACAACTAGTTATAACAAGAGTACAACGTCCGTACGAATTCCTTGCCTTTCCGCAAGGAAAGCTGCTTTCAAAACTGCAGCAGAGCGAACAGCAGCACCGAGGAAATGAAAAAGACATGCCGATGGTAACGAGGCAAGAATGCAACCCAGAGTGTTTTTGCACGACTAGAACGGCTGCTCGCTCATCAACGCTACTGCACTTTGCCGTGACAGATGGTAAATTGTCTTGTGTGATACATTATCTGGCGTCTCATTCTGTGTATTTTGTACTTAGCTCCATCAATTCCTCAGCAGGCGCGCACAAACTAAATCATACCGCAACAATGGCATTCGCACGGAAGGATACAAAACTGTCACATGGTAGTGTTCGATGTTGTCAGGTTCCAAAAAACGCAACATCGCGATCTCCCCATCAGCGTGAGGGATTGCCGCGCTGTATGGCCAAAGCAAATGCAGTTACTGTGAAATGGGTACCGAGTAAGACTGCATTCTGTATTCTCACGTCCACATCATTAAAGAAGCGGTGATTGATCATTACCATTTTTCGGAATGGTAATGGTATCGGAATGGGAATGGACTCCCGTCCCTATGAATTCAATGACAAACTTGAACTTCAAGGTAGACAAGAAACTGCGCATTTTCTCATAATCCCAAAGTCCCCCATAGTTATAACATTTTTAAGACATCGCGTATAAATGTAAGAGGCCATCGCATTGCATTCACACCCCGTCACAAATATAAGTGAGGTGCTTCAAGCGTATCAAGGAGTAAGGGCAACGATAATGCTTGATTGACTTTAATTAACCCTGTTGCAGTACGGGGGGAGGGACTTCCGAAGTCCCCCAGGTTTTTTACCCGCCATTTCCAGGGTTTTTGAAGCAGTTTCACAAACCCTGGTGACTTTTCTTACCCATTCTTCCTTCATATGACGCGAAATTTTCATTATTTCATTATTCCCAGGGGTGGAGTCAGACCAAGTTTTCAGAAGGCATCTCAAGCCACTTTGGCACTCTTCACGTAAAGAATGGCTGAGAAAACGACGAGATTTTAAGACAAACTTAAAACTTTATTACGTGTATAGGTAAATAACTAGGCAAACATACGGGAATACTTTTGTTGACCTGAGGTCACTTCACAAGGTATAGGCGTCGAGTCAAAAGTTGGTTTTGTGTGAATATTTTGGCGTTTATATCCGCGCGCGTACCCTGCATCACGACGGCCGTAAACAGGATTTTTTAAAATACGTTCAACTGAAATGACTGGAATCGTTTTCTAACACTATGAAATGAGCTCAAGGCCATTCCACGTGACTCTGAGGTCATCTAAAACCAAAGTTCGTAAGGTGACCCGATGAACCTGTGACGATGACAGTTGCCCCATATGTCATACTCCTGGTGCCGCTAATGGCAACATTGTACGAAAAATGTAACGCTATTCGTCCTGCTGAAGTTACAGAACAACTAGTAAACGCTTATAATTTATTCCTGTTTTTTTAAGGCGATTCGGTTTTCCAAAAAATCCTCCATTTTCCAGACCCTGTGAACACCTATGAATCTTCTCAAAGTTATAAACGTATGGGCCAAAGGAGAAGTGCCATCGATTAACTGTCGATTCATGCTAATTGCTTCACACTTGGTCTATAAACATCGGACTTCTACGTCAATCTTTTCTGGCCTTTTTGCCCCCCGTATTCGCCCCTTTAAGTATTTTCAAAGCTTTCTTTTGTAAAAAAATGTTCTACGTCATGCCGAATGAATTGTTAGTTGCAATGAAATCGGACGGGCAGTCCTCGAGATCCCCGGTGGAACAAATAAGTCTCTCCTTTCATACAGGAATGCGCCCTGGCTTTATGGGTACGGGAATAGAATTAATTTCAAATATCAGTCAAAGGTCAAGTTAACACGAGCGCAATATCCTACGGCGCACTGTCTTCGGAGTTACGCGGCCGATTTTGTCTCGTAGTTCCTAAGCTAGTTTGATCATATGTAACGTCCATCCTTGCCTTGGATTATGGGGTTCCCAAAAAATCCTAAACATTTCTCATATATTCCACAGCTGCGACCATTCTTGTTATGGCGTACACTGACGCTAAATTCGAAAACCATGAGAGTATTGGACATGTGATGAGCTCGTATAAGATCAGATATATTCTACTTCGACGTCTCATGATGGATAACATGTACCCTGATACTAGTCTCTTGAAACTAATTTGTGCAAGTTAAGAACAAGTAAATTCGAGCTAGACTGAAATACCTATACACATGGTCGCCTTTATGACGTCATTTCGACATAAGCTTTGACGATCCTGATAAAAATCGTCTGAAATGCGCAGCACTGATGAAAAAAGGTCGATGATGAAGGTTTTGTGTTACACCTTTCGTTACCTTGCCAAACATGAAAATTCGCCAGTGGGCAATGTTTGCCGCATCGCTCAGTGAACGGTGGGTTATTAGCATCGCTAACGACTTTCGTACAAAACAAGCAGGTCATATGTTTTAATACCTAAATATGTTCATAATGACACTGAAAACAGGATGTTCATTTAACAGCGATCGTCCTCTACTTTTCGGAACTAAAGTGCTACCTTATCACATGTTCTTTATGACAACAATTCACAATTATTTCATTGTATGGTACTGCACCAATAGCAACAAAAGAAGACATCGGCAACCGCCATTGGCTGTTATTGGCGGCGGCGGCGCCGTAGTACATCTATTGCAATGGCTTGAATAACTCAGAATACTTGAACGTTGCGAAATTTTGCCCTCTTGTCACCACGGGGATGAAAAAGCACGTAGCCAAGACTTTCCTGGGGGGGGGGATAAATGCCGAATTTTATCATGTGCCACTGGCATACGACATTCAGAGGCGCATCCAGGATTTTCTTGGGGGGGGAGGGGGTGCAATGTGAACTGAAATCATACGGAACGCGTCTGCCGGAAAGACGCTGTGCAACGGTTTTCACAAAAAAAAAACATGCGGGCCTAAGGGGAGGGGGCCGGGGCCCTCAAACCCTCTTGGCTGGACTTGGGACGAAATTTATAGGGAAAAGCAGAAATGTTATGCAACTGACCTCCTATTTAACGCAGAGGAAAACATATAATGTTTGCTTTTGCAACACATATATGACCACTATTCCGAGTCCCTGCGAAATCCCTCAACATCCAATGTAAACCGTTTGGCTCGCGGGGGGGACGTCCCTGGAAATGAAATAAATTATGTTCATTGGCAGAATTTCCACTCTTTTCACATAAAAACTTAAAACTTCATCTTTGACATTAATACCCAGTGGAAAATTTCTCAGCAGATATTTTGCACCACACACTATACACACATTACATTACGCATTACAAACGAAAAGTTTCATCGGATGGGTACTGTGCGCACTCCAAACAAAAACTACACATGCGATACCCATCACGAAAAAAGATATCACAAAGAAGGCCGAAATTCCACAAACACATTGGCTCAGGTTGGTGCACACATTATGGCACCATTACAAGATTCTGAGCCATCCTGCCCACGAAAACATTAGATTCGGCCCCGTCTTAAGAAAACCGCGACACCATGCACATGAGTTCCTGGGCTAGATTACTTACTATACGCGACATATACCCTATGACATAATTTTGGATTCGCGTGGCGGCGACGAATTTGACGTTCTCACGTGCAACCGGATGCACAGAAGGGACAGCACTGAGGACTATCAGACATGCACACGGAATCACTATTTTTCATATACATAACGTAGCTGTAACCCAGATAAATATACCGACGTCTATGTATGTTGAAACGGAAATGGCTCCGTAGACAGACCAGCAGGCCTATTATTCACACCCAAAATTATTTATTTTTTTCACATGATAAGATGTTGAGTATAATTTTAGGCATCAAAAGGATATATGTTCAGGATTTTCCGTACTGAAAAAGAACCATATCCTCCGTTTTACCATACGTATCATTTTCTCCATGTGGAAATGGATTCCAGATGACAATGTATTTGCAACAGCAACTGGATTTAAACTGTTACGCATACCTCGCAAAATATCATTTTGTCCTATCCTTATGCTTTTGTTTTACATTTAAACGAATCTTCAAATTTCGGTTCTGCTACTGGTAAAGACGTAAGGTGGTCCCTGCATAGATTTCCTGGAACAAACGGCGCACCTTGGTATAGCTGACATGGCCGTTCCTGTTTTCACTGAAGGTGGCGGAAATTTCACCGTAAATTTGTTACGTTTACCTCAGTGTTTCATAATTCTGAGGTTTTATGCAGCTGAATTCTCAAAAACCTCGCCAAACTTCTCTGTCTTTCGTACCTTTGCTTTTAAAGAAGTTTTATGAGACTAGGACCAGTACAGGTCCACACCAGACCAGTGCCGACCAACAACAGACCAGTACCGGCCCACATCATATCAGGATGTAGGAAGGAAAAGATCACATCAGTATCCGAGATCTCCAGCGCCGAAGGAAGAGTCTTCATAGGAGTCTTTTCTGCTTCATAGGAGTCTAATGCTACTGAGTTTCACCGACACATCGATCGCTGTGAGACCAGGGCTTTGCGAAACAAATATGGTTCCAAAGGTCATGCCTAGCTCATGATGACGCAAGTGTACAAGCGATGCCAGTACTGTCGGCAGTCTTTGGGATCTTGGGTCGCAACGACGCAAAAGTTACAGAACTGAAGCAGAGGAAAAAAGGTTGCAGCAAAGGGCACGGCTGCGTCGCCCAGACCTCCTATCCCGTCCCACGACGACCGAACGGTTAACTGGCTGGGATCAGACTCTGATACCCGGCACCGCTTTACTGGTCGGGGTCACACGCTGATGGCCGGCGTTGGACACCGGCTCGGACACAAAATGTCATGTCAAATAAAAAGGACAACATTTCATTACTGCAGGTCGGAGCTCAGTTACAGCATGCACAAAGCAGGACACGTGAAAAAGATACACACACTGGATGAGTGAGCCACAGACGATGGTCGCCGCCGCGGCCGGGTTCGTGTGGCGGTCTGGCCGCAGTCGCCAGGACTCACCTCTGGCCGGTTCTCCTTGTTTTCGCGCGCCTCGCGGCCGGCGGCTGGCACGGCCGCCACTGCTGACGAGCCGGTCACGGCCTCCTTCGGCACAGGCGGCGGCGCCGAACTCGGTGGCGTCTCGCCCCGGAAGAACATTTCGCGCTTATTCTGCAGCTGGAAACAGAAGCGTTCCGTCAGCCAGCCAACCCGGACAGAGGACGCAATCGGCAGCCTGTAACAAAGCAGCAGACAGTCGTCACAATAACGGAAGGCAGTCGCAGACACGCGAGGAAACAAATGACCGCAACACGCAACTCAAGTAACCTGACTCAGTCCCGCGGTAAAAAAAAAACTGGGTCAGACATCGTCAAAAGGACCACGGTGAAGCAAACCTTTGCCGCTGATAATGGACATTTCAGCCTTCCAAACGACTGCTATGAACAACTAAATTTCTAGCCACTGTTTTTTAACACCATTTATTTTCAACAACGTTCCCATGAGAAGCAAAGCTAAGCGATACCATGTTACTGTCCCATGCTCTTTTCGCAGTCCGACCACGATTCCGATCACCGTTTCTCACGAATGACCAGTCTTTCACCTCACGTGCGGACCCTTTCTCGAAACGACCATGCAACGCCCATGAACTAATAAAGGTCCCCACAACTTCACACAGCCATCTCGATGCTCGCTGCAGTGCTGGCAAAACGCCCAGGCATATCAGATAGAAAATTACTGGCGGCCAATTCAATGACACGGACGCCAACAACTGCAATCCGTTCTCACGCCATTTGATGTCTGGTATATGCTGGCCTTCATAAGCTCAGAAGCCCTGTGCATCACGCAGGCCCTCGCAGACAAGGCACCTCTCTGCCGTCCGTCGACTCCATCAGACGACAGGGCACTTCTCTGGCGTCTGTCGACTCTTCCAGACAACAGGGCACCGCTCTGCTGTTTGTCGATTCTTTCCGACAGCAGGGTACCTCTCTGCCGTCTGTCGACTTTTACAGGCCACAGCGCACCTCTCTGCCGTCTGTCGACTCTCTCAGACAACAAGGCACCTCTCTGCCGTCTGTCGACTCTTTCAGACCACAGGGCACTTCTCTGCTGTCTGTCGACTTTCAGACAACAGGACACCTATCTGCCGTCTGTCGACTCTCTCAGACAACAGAGCACCTCTCTGCTGTCTGTCAACTCTTTCAGACGTCAGGACACCTCTCTGCTGTCTGTACACTCCCTCAGACAACAGGGCACCTCTCCGCCGTCTGCCGACTCTTTCAGACCATAGGGCACTTTTCTGCTGTCTGTCGACTCTCAGAGAACAGGGCACCTCTCTGCCGTCTTCGACTTCGTCAAACAACAGGGCACCTCCCTGCCGTCCGTCGACTCTCTCAGACGACAGGGCACCTCTCTGGCGTCTGTCTACTCACTCAGACAACAGAGCACCTGTTGTCGATTCTCTCAGACGGCGGGACACCTCTTCCATCGGCGGCGGACTAACCAAACGTACGGCGCGGTCGACCATGGCGATCCAGGCTCAGGCCACAGCTGGCCGATCGATTGAAATTTCGCCAACCTCCATCAGCCGGATGGAGTCCACCTGAAAGGTGGGGGGGGACCGGATGGAGCCGACCTGAGAGGGAGAGACCGGATGGTCCGACGGGGCCGGCCGGCCATCACGTACTGACAAGACGGCTGAGGACGATCCCACACCGACCGATGTCTGGCACGGCGACGAGTGGAGCAGAGCAACGAATCCAGAACAGAAGGCGCTGGTGGACATGAAAATGACGACAGTCCAGTCCGACAATAGCATAAGCCTTCTTGCATGCACCACACATCCAGGAGGCAAGTTGGCCCTATGTGCCTTTCAAAAGATACCCAATGGTGCGACAACACCCTACGGTCGCGGAAGTCTGACGAAATCCATCGAGAAGAATCATCCGCCCAGAAAAGATTGCATCCCTTTCCCCATAACGTCGTCCACCGAAATGACGCTCCCGCTCACTTAATCTCCAACACAGCACGCCATCACTGATTAGGATCAGCTTTTAACACGGCAAATTGACCATGCCAGCGCAGAAGGCACGCAACTTTCCCTGAGCTTTAAACGCCTTCCAGGTGGTGTCACAGATCGCATGCCCCGGAGGCACTGATCGCATGTCCCGGACGCAGCCAATGGGGCAGCTTTGGAGCGCCCCTGCGCCATGGGGTCGCTGCCAGCGCCCAAGGGAAGGGGCACTGGGCCGTGTGTCAGTAACGGGTCGCCCGCCCCGTCCACGATGGTATCGGCCCCGTTGGAATGACGGCGGCGGTCTCCTTGGTAAACAGACGACGATCGACCGATAGCGCCGCGGCAGCAACAGCAGCGGCCGATAACGCCACGGCAGCCACAGCAGCGGCCAACGGTGCCCCGGCAGCCACGGCAGCGGCCCATACATCATCAGGTGGCTAACCTTCAGAAGGTTAGCCGGCAGCTTCAGCAGCGGCCGACACACCGTAAGAGGACCGACAGGCGCGACGGGCGGCGGACAGTGGTCCAGACTGCTGACCAATGGAGAGCGGTCGGCAGGACTGCACGCTGTCCAGACCGACAGCACGAGAAGACGGGACGAAGACGAGCACAGCGCCGCCGGCAGTCTTCGATGAGCCACAAAACAGCCGGCGGTATGACTGACGCGACCAGGTAGAGCGGGGGGGGGAGGGAGCCGGAGCCGGCCGGGACGAGCGAGATCACTGGCGGGGCCGCACCGCCGCTCCGTTCACGCCATTCACAGCCAGCCAGTCGGAAAACCTGGCGCCGAGCCGGCTCCCGCGCTCCGAGCACGCCCGGCAGCGGGCAGCACTCGAAAACCGTCGACAAGCGAGGCTCCGATTAGCCGAGCCGAGCCGAGAATCGACGAAACTGTGCTCCCGGCCGGCGACGAGCAATCCCATGGAGAAGCACACCCACACCCACACCCAATCCCTCAGCCTGCCAGCTGCCGCGGCCTCCCGGGAGAGAACGGATCCCGCCAGTGGACCCCTGGGGAGGCTGGGTCCCACGGGTGGACGCCCGGGGAGGGTGGGTCCCACGAGTGGACGCCCGGGGAGGGTGGGTCCCACGAGTGGACGCCAAGGTTGAAAAAGATGTGTTTTTTTGGTGTTGAAGAACATTCGAAAATATGTGCTCCGAAAACATTTCATGCTCCAAAAGTTTAATCTCCATCAAAAGTCTCCATCAAAAAGCTACATAACAAGCATGTCAACAAATTCCTACCTCTGCAAGCAGATGATTGTCTCCATTCAGTCTCCACTGTCTCCATTCAGATGACATCACATCAAGCAGATGTGATGTCATCAATGACTTACACCAAAAATGCCAACTTAAAGCAGCATTACTCTTTGCAAAATTTTGTACTCTATAACAAAAATTTATCCTTCGACACCAAGAACAACAACAAAATTTCCATCCTTGGTAGACGCCGACATATCTCGCGTTCAAAGAACGCTGGACCACCAGACTGCTCACGGTTATGGACAGTCTGCTAAGTTGGGCCACCCGAGCTGGGCTCTGACCGCCTTGTCTTTTCACCAGCTCTGGAACGACAGGAAAATTGGACGAAATGGGCGAAATTTTATATGCGAAGTACAAATGACACAGTTCCGGGGCTTCCACAACGAACGATTTCGACACAATTACAACATAAGTACCGTAAATGAGTGGCGAGCGCAGCAATACCTGCTGGAGGAGCCGCAGTTTCTAACGATTATCCAAAGCGAGTCAGGTCCGACATAACGCGGAGGGCCAATTGGTGACGCCGTCGCCGGTCGGTGATGTCGGTCACCAGCCCAGACCTTCCCACGGTCAGCCGTCGGCGAGTCGTTCGCAGCGCGACCAAATCAACGCTGCTCTGTCCGTCAGCCACGTTGCGTCCGCCGAAATAGGCCCCGCGCCACCGACAACAGTAAACCCATTTCCGGCGGCCGGACAGCCGGGCGCTGCTGACTGCGAACGTCCCTCGGACGGCACGCCCGGCGGCGACCGTTAGAGACCACTCAAACGCCAACACGCGCCACGCACGTCTGCCGCCGGCCGTACCGGCAGCAATCGTTCAAGCTGACCAAGTCGTAAAGCCATCGGCGCTCGGCCCGGCCGCCAGCGCGCGCGGACGTTCGCGGCCGCTGCGGGTTGCGCGCTCGGCAGTCCCGGCGAACAGACGTCGACCCCGCCCGCGGCCGATTGACAAACATCCCGAGACGCCAGCCGCCGACCGGCGGCGGCGGCGGCGGCGGCGCCAAGCGCCGACAAAGCCGGCCGCCAGCAGCCGCCAGCCATGTCCAAACAGCGGCGCGCTGCGACAAAAAGGGTGCACCGACAGCGCCGCGGTGCCGGCACGGCTCGGCTGTCTTTTTGCGGTACCGCCGGCGGCGGCGGCACGACGATCGCGTGTCGGCGCACGGCCGCGCGTGCGACCCGGTCATCACCTCCGACCCGGGCCGGGGACGAGCGGGCCCCGAAAGGCGGCGGTGGCCTCGGTCGAG
Organism: Capitulum mitella; assembly: GCA_030062745.1. Classification (NCBI taxonomy): domain Eukaryota; kingdom Metazoa; phylum Arthropoda; class Thecostraca; order Pollicipedomorpha; family Pollicipedidae; genus Capitulum; species Capitulum mitella. The sequence goes on from CP099846.1 coordinate 12,386,944, forward strand.
GCCCGGCCGCTGGTCCGCCTCTGACCGTCCGGTCTGGTCCGGAGCCGGCCCTACCGGCTGCGGTGGAGCTCCGGAGACAGTGCCACAGGGACAGCACGTCTCCTGCCCGGCAGCGCGTCTCAGTCCCGACGTCCGCGTCAACTCCAGGTCACCGGGCGCACCAACAGCCTCCGCTACGGTCACCGGCGTCGTCAGCGCGAACCGGACGAGATGATGTCATTCGATACCGGAAAAAGGTAAACAGCGCGACAGCGCCGCTTGGGCTCAAAGGCCGACCAGATATACAGAACGTGGCAGGTCGCTGCCGGCCCTGGTCGTAAGGCGCCCCAGTTATCCAAACGTGCCATCTGGACCCACAAGAACGGCTAGTGGTGCACTCTCTGCACATGAACGTCGTACAAAACCTCGCCGCCTCCAGCCAGCGGCGGCACACGTGATCTGCCTGGAAACACTCTCAAAACGACCTACAGTGTCAACTAAAACAACACTCCGCTCCAAAGAAGAGGTGAGCGAAGTGCACTCGACAGCAACACACACAGCAGAACCGGCAAGGTAAACTTGTCAGTCACCCAGTCCAGATTGGCATAAGAACGACTGGTCCCGCCCTGATGACGTCATCGGGCGGGGGAGACGGCGGCGGAATCCGGCAGCGGTTTATCATTTTATCTTATATTATATTATCATATCATTTATCCTCCCGCGTGGACGATTCTTGTGGAAGATTTCCGAGATGACGACGATCATTATCGGCAATAGTACCTGCTCTGGAGGTAAAAAAATATCTATCATCATTCTGAATAATATTTTGCGATCTTTCTCCTCGTGTCGGATACCAAATTCGTTTCTCACATACAATTACATCGTAATCACATCGTAGGACGTACTGCCTCCACGCTAGTTGGTTCAGGAAGAACAGCAATATTCCTAGGCGAGAAAAAAAAACAAACAGTGCTGCCAAGGATGATGTGAATCACGGTCGCTAACGACAGTAACGTTACATGGCTATTAAAATGTTGTATAACGTCACAACATAAGTTTTAGTCGACATTAATACATTAATAACGCATTGATGACGCATACGCAATACAATAAAATTAAACAGAAATGCCAGAAAAGAAATGTAAGCTGTTGTCAGAATACATTAGGTTAGGTTATGATCATGCTTGGAATACAACAGCAGCAGGCCAAAATTCTTTTCAGCCATTTGCCGGTCAAAACCGGTTAAAATCAGCACAAAATGGCATACAATGGCAGAGACTATTTTGACATCCTAAATGTTTCAAGTGCAGTGAAAACAGCCTTCGTTCTGGTTTATCCTCTAAATTTACTCAACCATGTGCAACAAAATCAAGCAAGTGGGAGACTAATTAAACTAATAAAGACATTAGACATGAACTGGCCTAATGCAGGGAAAATGCACTCGCTGTAAATTATTCCCAACCTGTCAGTGAAAATGTCATGCACTGGACCAGGGAAGGGCACTGTATAAAGTATTAAGTAATTTAGAGCAGTTATACCGACAGAAACGTGTGAGTTTATACCTAAGCCTTAACCTTGACCTTTTAAACCTTTCTAACCTTACGAATACGCTGGGACACACAAGTTGCCAAGCATTAGCCCTCACTAGCTAGGATATAGTGACCGTGTTGTACAGACGGTCTTCAATGGTTGTCTCAATGACTAGGGCCATTATCACCCATCTCAATACGACTCTTAAAATTGCACTTCCTAGTACGGCTAGGAACAGCTTGTATTTTGCGCTGATGTGCAACCAATCTGTTGCTGATCCACCACCAGAATGTTAAATGCTATGTTGACAAGAAGTAAAATGCTTGTTATGGTCGTTCTGATATTTTTTTATCTGATTCAGACTGCACATGTGATCCCCAGACACCATTTTCTATCATGCAGTTCAACGTATGGATCTCAACGCATTGTATCTAAGTACTTCAGTCCTTAGTTTACCATTATTCGCATCTGACACTTTTCTTGAGTGAGTTACTTCTGTTCACATTTTTTACATATTTCACATTTCAACGTGAAGAAATAGTTATCATGCCATTGTTTGTCCTGCAAGGCATAAACGGGTTCTATCCCTAATGAGATTTGCGTTGAAATATTTTCTGCCTTTTTTGCCATTTTCTGCCACCCCTATTTTTAGGCGGCCGGTTTTAGTTGATCAAAACCGGTGGCACAAACCAATTTTAGCCGGCTGCTGTTAACCCTGGTTAAGATAAGTTCAGCAATGCTCGCAATCGACAAAGATGAGTTGTTTTCTAAGAACTAAAGACCCACTGTTATCCCAGACAGACGAACTGTTTTCTGTACTCCAATATAATTAATCCAATTTCTTTACAATGACAGTTCCCAAGGACAGGTTCATCCAGTGGTACTGTGTCCCAAATTTGTGACAGAAATGTTCGACACAATCAGCAGGCTCTACACGGACTGAGTCATAATGACCACCTGTCAGGATCCCGGCCCCAGCCAGACCGGCTAGCGGCCTTTTTTCGAGTTTTTTTTCCTTTTTTTCCAAAGTTAAGGGGCACCATCAGCCCGCTCTCCTGAGACTGAGCCACAGTGACCCTCTGTCAGGGTTAGGGCCCGACTACAGACCGGCTAGCGGCCCGGTTAGTTAGCCAATGTCGGAGGGCCAGAGTGACGCTGTAATGGGGTGTAACACGGCCAAAGACCAGATCACATCAACACCTAGGGCGCGCTAATCCTGTGATAACATACAGCCATGGAAGCTGGCACGGGCCACTGGAGCCCTGACCGCCGCCGTGTGGAGGTGATGGAGCACAGGATAGCGTCATGTGACCCCCTGACCCCCTCCGTCTGGGGGTGACGGAGTACGGGAGAGCGTCACGGGCGGTCGGCCGTCACCTGCCGCAGGGCCAGGTGGCCGCCGGTGTGAGTGGGGCCCAGGGTTCAGCTGTGACCATCTGCCGCGAGGGCAGGTTCGTAGCGAGCGGTCGCCGCACGCGCCGCAAAGCAGCCCCGTGGGCCGATACATGAAAAACCAACGCAAACACCTTGCCCGCCTGGAGAACGCAAAAACGCTACGGAAAGAGATTCCCAGTTCGCGAGGAGAAAATGCATGAAGCTGGAACGAATACCATTGACAGGAAATTACGAATCCCTCCAACAGCACAGTTTCTCATCAAATTCACTTGGAGCACTGTTTGATAAACGTTCCATGGCAGCTGAGTCATTCCATCCGCTCATTACCACCTCCGCATGACGTCAAACTCCTGTCGTCACACCACTGCTGAAACTCCCGCCAGAATCTTGCCAGACGGCGGGCGGCCCACAGTCTGACCGGCGGGTCTTTTCAAATGTCCCCCTTTCCCGGATCCATCTGTCGCCGAAAACAGCGGTGGGTTGGAAGGGACCGTGACTGACCGGTCGGCCTCCAAGCCGGCCGCGCCTCACTCCGTTACGTGGAATGCGTTTCCGCAGAAGGAATCTCGTGCGTGTCGACGCAGCCGGCTGGGCAGATTCTCCCCCTCCCTCCCCCTCTCTCTCTCTCTTTCGGTCATCACGGCTATCAACAACCAGGGATCCTCTCCATCTCCATAGGCAGTCGTCAGGCGGAATGTTTCCCCATAGCTTGGCCCCCGCACGCCCGTCGCCTATGACAAAAAGACCTCTCGTACGGAGCACCTTCCACTAAGGTTCGTCGGCCGCGGCAGGTTAGGTAATGACGTCTTTAGGGCCATCTCGACAACAAAGTTCGAGCCCATTTGTTCTGCGGGAGCAGATCGCCCGGCTGACTGTGACCAGACACGGGCCAGACCAGGCGACCTTGACAGGAGATATCTGCTGACTCCGACCAAACACAGGCCGGGCCACGCATCCCTCACAGGAGAGAGCAGTCACGCGAGAGGGATGCTCAAGTCAGGGACCAAACCTACGGCCACCAGGCATCGTCCAACCGAACGGCGTAGACCGGTCTGATGTTTGAATGACCAGCAGCAACGTTCATTTTTCTCGGCCAACAGTGGCTTTCTTTCAAACGCCGGGGCGTGGCAGGGGATCGTCCCGTGCTATGGCGGGTCAGTTATCGTCAGATCAGAGTCAAGAGCACACCAGCATTTGTCCCCATCTGAGGGCGAGAGGAGATATTCAATGTAGTGGTGTCCCAGCCCCCAAAAACACCCTGTATACAGTGATGATGATCTGGCGCGCCGCCTTTATCCAGTGTAGACTGGTCTCACTTGCATCCTGTATACAGTGTGCGTTGGTCTGGCATGCGGCCTGTATACAGTGTACGCTGGTCTTCCGTGTAGCCCGTACTATTTACAATGGTGTCATACGCAGCATGTACAGTGTAGGCTGGTTTGGCGTGCAGCCCACACAATTTACGCTGGTGTGACGTCCAGCCTGTATACAGCGTAGGCTGGTCTGGCGTGCAACTTGCCCAATGTACACTGGTCTGATGTGCAGCCTGTGTACAGTACAGCACAGTACACTGGGCTGACGTGCATCCTGTAGTATTCACTTGTCTGACGTGCAGCCTGTATAGAGTGTACACTAGTCTAACGTGCAGCCTGTATAGCGTACGCTGGTCTGAAGTGCAGCCTGTATAGTGTATGCTGGTCTGACGTGCAGCCTGTATAGAGTGTACACTAGTCTAACGTGCAGCCTGTATAGTGTACGCTGGTCTGAAGTGCAGGCTGTATAGTGTACACTGGTCTGAAGTGCAGCCTGTATAGAGTGTACACTAGTCTAACGTGCAGCCTGTATAGCGTACGCTGGTCTGAAGTGCAGCCTGTATAGCGTACGCTGGTCTGAAGTGCAGCCTGTATAGTGTACACTGGTCTGAAGTGCAGCCTGTATAGCGTACGCTGGTCTGAAGTGCAGGCTGTATAGCGTACGCTGGTCTGAAGTGCAGCCTGTATAGTGTACACTGGTCTGAAGTGCAGCCTGTATAGCGTACGCTAGTCTGAAGTGCAGCCTGTATAGCGTACGCTGGTCTGAAGTGCAGCCTGTATAGCGTACGCTGGTCTGAAGTGCAGCCTGTATAGCGTACGCTGGTCTGAAGTGCAGCCTGTATAGTGTACACTGGTCTGAAGTGCAGCCTGTATAGCGTACGCTGGTCTGAAGTGCAGCCTGTATAGCGTACGCTGGTCTGAAGTGCAGGCTGTATAGTGTACGCTAGTCTGAAGTGCAGGCTGCAGACGTACGGCGGGGACTTCTGACCGGGTCGGCGGTATGGTTTTCCTGCTTCAGTTGGAACCGGTACATCTAAACAGGACGGGCATTTCCAACGCCTGTCAATTAGACGATACCAAAAACGACACGCGACAACGGAAACGCCAGCAACGCCCCTCTCAACGCCGCTCTCAGGCCAGCCTAAGCACTGAACACCTGCTGCGTGCGTGTCTTCCACGGACTGTTTACCCCTCGTATTAACATCCTGTCATACGCTGAAAAACCAGCCGCCTACGACGTCAGTAATCCCCGGCCCACAAAGCCAGCTGATTCGAGCCGTCTGAGCTCCACTAAACGGGACGGCACGACCCACCAGGTGTGGCCAGCGGCCGTCTGGTACCGAGACCGCATCAGCTCCCCCATACTCCAACCGCCCTCCGGCTCCCGCTCCCCGGCTTGGCAGGACTCAGAACGGAGGCCATCTTTCCCGTCTGACGGATCTCTCCCGCACACGTGACCAAACCGAACTAAACTGGCCCGGCCGAGAGACAACAGCCCGTCGGATCCCGCCTGATCTCAGGCCCCGCTCCACAAACCGGCTCAATCGTATGCAGCGCCGTCGCCGGCTGCCGCGCCGCAGCCGGACATGCCCGGTCTAGCCTTCTGCCGCCCCGTCCCGGCCACCGGGCCAAGCGGCAGGGGGGGGGGGCGTTCCATCTGCCGCGGGCCGGGGCAGAGGAGAGCGGCCGACTACGGGCCGTTCTCAGAAGGTCTCCCCCCTCTCCCGCCGCCTCCAGTCACCACCCACCTGAGCCCCCGCCGACTCCGGCGCGACGGGACGGCCGGACGGCGCCGGTGAACTGAGCGCATGCTTGCTGTGATAGTGGGCACGCAGTCCCAGCGGCAGCGTGCCAAGGTTGGGACCGAGCAGCACCTCGCACTGGCGACACTGCGTCGACATAGCTGCCGCCGCGCTCAGCTGAACGGACACCGGCTGAACGTCCACCGCAGGTCACGAGAAGACGGCCGTCGACGACACGGGCGCCAGTCGCCGGGCGAAAGATACTGAATCACAGGTGCACCGCAGTCACGGCGGCAGACGCGCCCAACTGCCTGAGAACTGCCGCGGCAGCAACCACGGCTGCCGATCACCAGCCCACCAACACCGCTTCAGCGCCACCAGTCCATCAGCAGACGCAGCCTCCGCCCACTCGGGCCACAGCGTCCGGCGGCGAAGATGTACTGGTCCGGCACCGGGCGCCTGTGGGCCGTTGCAGCGGTGATGGCAGCAGGCGCCGACTGGCGGGCGGCCGGGCGAGCGGCGCCCCTGCTCGGCCGCACCTGACCGGTCCGAGCGGCAACCCGCATGGTCACGGAGGCCCGCCGGCGGAGCGGCGCCCCCCCCCCCCCCCCCAGCAGGCTCCGGCTCACCGGTCGGTCGGCGCCCACCGCTGCTGCCGAGAACCACACAGAGCCAACACAAGGCGAGGATAGACGCCCAGAACTGTGCTACAGGGCCACGACACGGCGGGGATAGACGGCAGAGACAACGACACAGAGAGGCCATCGGGCAGAGGATGGCCTTGCCATCGTTAACCCTATTCCCGGAGGGCTAGACGGTATGGCCGATTCCCGGCAGGGGGGGGCGGATTCGGCCCCCCCCTGAGATCTCGAGAACTACTTATCCGATTTCATCGCAACAAACGGCAATCGATTTGCCGTGACGTGAACTACATTTTGATAAAAAGAAATTTTCAAAATTTTGAAATTTGTGGATAAAGGGGGGCAAAAATGTCAAAATGGGGGGTACTTTTTGACTTCTTATAACTCCGTTGTTTATGGACCGATTTCGATGAAACTGGCATCAATCGAGAGATTATGGATAGGGCTTTTACCACGGGTATACAAATTTGAAATTTTGAGAAAATTCATGGGCGTTCACAGGGTTTCAAAAATAGGAGGATTAGTTTTCCAATAACGGAATGAACAAAAGAGGCCAAAACACTTTTTTAGCTTCTGCTAGTCATGTTATGCTAAAGAAGTACAAATCGCATTACAATGTTTGTATAATGTTAGCATAGGCGGTGCCAGGGACACAAAAAAAGGGGGAACTGTCATGGTCACACGTTTCTCAGATCAACTTGTGACCTTTGACCTTAAATGACCTCCAGTGACCTTGGGGTCACCTGGAATGATGTCGTGTGCATTCAATATTATCTGTAAACGTTTTTAATCGATTAAATTCACTCTATTCCAAAAAATTCATTTTTTGGCTTTTGCGATATAGGTACGTGCACTGACATTTTAGGTCATAGCTCCGTGACCTGACCTGATATCAAGCTGAAACTTGGTACACAAGTAGAGGGCATCTTTCTACGTCATATATATTCCGGGTTTGGCATTTGAAAAAACGGCGCCGAAATTATTGCGAAAAAACAAATTTTGACTTTTGACCTTGACCTGACCTTGTAAAGTGACCTCAGATAAATAAAATTACATATGCACATTGCCCAATTATTTAGATATATATTCATATAAAGTTTTAAGTTCTATCTTAAAAACTCTGTTTTTGGCAGACATTTTCCTTTTACCCTCAACATGGCCAAAAATGACCTGAGGTGCCCCCCAAAAACGTTGCCTGGCTCCGCCCCTGAGCAAAATAGAATTTCGAAATTTTGTCACAGCGCGTAGAAGGAATAGCTAGGAAAAGTCACCAAGTTTCGTAAAGCTGCGTCAAAAAGCCTGGAATTGGCAAGCAAAAAACCCGAGGGGGGGCGGATTCCGCCCCCCCTGCCGGGAATAGGGTTAAGCTGACCAGCGCACAGGACAGGTATCCCTGACATCGAAACCCAACTCAGTACAGGTCATCTAGACAACAGTCATCTCCGCAGAGTCAGACAGCAGCCTTCCCTACGGACACTGCAGTCCGTGAAACTGTGGTCTCACGAACCACGGCCACGCCGGCGACCACGGCCGGTCCCGGTGACCACGGCCGCCCCGGTGATCACGGCCGCCCCGGTGACCACGGCCGCCCGGTGACCACGGCCACGCCGGCGACCACGGCTGGTCCCGGTGACCACGGCCGGCCCCGGTGACCACGGCCGCCCCGGTGACCACGGCCGGCCCCGGTGACCACGGCCGGCCCCGGTGACCACGGCCGCCCCGGTGACCACGGCCGCCCCGGTGACCACGGCCGCCCCGGTGACCACGGCCGGCCGCAGACGGCGGCGCCAGATCTGCGCGCCGGACCGCGGCACCGGCCGCCGCCGCCGAGCGGAGCTCCGGGCTCGCTCACGGTCCGCTGAGCCGGCACACTAACAGGACCGGGCAGGAGCCGTGTCGTCGTTCCCAGTCACCGCCGGCCGGCGGCTGTTTCCCGTCTGTACTCCGTTCTGTTGAGGCAGGTTTGGTAACCACAGCCTCGGCCAGGCTCCGCACTGCCGACGCCGGCTGATGTTTGACTGGATGGCGGCGGCGGCAGCTGCAGCGTGTGACCGGTGGCCGGCCGGGTCCTAGCTCCGGCTGGTGTCGGCCCGCCGACTGGCCGCTGCCGGCGGCACGGCAGCCGTGGATCCGCCGCCTGATGGCCGCCTCCGAGGGTTCATTGGCTGCGGTCACGGGCCGGCTGAACCGGCCGCCACCTGCCCGGCTGTTTCCCTCTGGATCACGACAGCAGCGTAGCTGTGCCGCCCGGGCGCACGCGCCGCCGTCAGCTGGTGACCGAGCGGTGGCGGCCGCGACACGGGGGTCCGACCACTCCATCATGAGGCACAGCGCGGCGGCCGGCCCGATTACGTCAATCCTCGTCTCCATTTGGCCAGGACTGGGAACGTCGGCCATGGATAGCTGGTCACTGTCCGACGTCACTGCGCATACGCACGCATGGATGCACACGACGTTAGAGTACACCGGTACCTGCGGGGAGTGGCTTCCCACGTCTGAACAGCGGCAGAAAGGGTATCCGAAGGCCGCATCTCAGACAGAGTGACGGGATGTGGCCAGGGCCCGGTGGCGGTGTCGGCGTTCCAGATAGTGCCGTGCCGACTGACCGGTTGACTGGCGTCTCGCGGTGGCGTGCCAGACGGCCTCCGACGGTGACAGGACATTCGGCGCTAACCGGAAGCCGGCGCGGTCCCATTCCCAGACCCGACTCGCCGCGCGCGCCGGTCGAGGCCGAATCACCACACGGCTACAGGGGACACAGTGCCCGCACCAGGACGGGCAGACCACAGTGGCGTGATCCCGCCGTGATCCCGCCAAACCCAGCAAGTCATCCAAACAAACGCCGCGCGAGCCAACAACGTGCTTGGATGCATTTAGAGATTACTCACAGGGGCGCGATAAGCTCTGCAAGGTTAGCTGAGAGCAAACAACGACCATCGACCGGCTCTGGTCTGCTCTCCAGGCGTCGGCGAACGACCAGAGCCGGTCGATGGTCGTTCTGGTCTGGTCTGCGCCTCCACCAAGGAACAAGAAATGGGGTTACGGAAGAATGTTCACGTCTCCGTCGAAACGAGAGGGGAACCGAGTGCCGAACAACAAATCAGGCCAAATGGGAGATGCTCGCCGGCAATCAGAACCACCTAACAATAGCCACATTGCTCATAGCAGATTCTGCGGGACACGGAACAAAGGGAACTGCACGTTCGCTTTCGCGTCACCTCAAACTCTGAGTGAAGGTATGACAGCCCAGCAAGGAGCTCCATTCACATCTCTCCTGCAGTGGGCGCTGACGCTGACGTCGGCAGCCGGCGGCCCTCGGGAGAGCATGACAACGGACTAAGCAGAGCGCATCAAGGTGTGCGAAACGGAAATGAGCCCGGAACGGGCACGCCTTGCCCGCTTGTCCGTGTGTGGTCAAACGTTGGATGTTCTACGACGTATATCCTGTGCTCGACGCCTTCTCCACCGTTCAGCATCATGTGCCCCGTATAAAACAACCCATGATCAGTGTCTGGTATCCTGTACCCAGGGTTCTGTAGCCTATGTCCATGCTCCACCAGTGGCTTTATTTCTCCGGTATGACCGGTTGCCCGGTACGCCACAGCGAGTATCCGTCGTATGTCCGATATTCTGTATCCTATGTCCCGCGTCCGATATCCGCCATCGCGTGCACTACGTGCTGTGCCACCGTTTAACGTCCGACACTGAATGCTCTGTGCCTTGTGCCAGTCACTAGTCGCCAAGCGTCCAGTTTCCCATGCCCTGTTGCATTTCCACCACAGATCGACCGGAGCCCACCACCCTCATCCGTCAGATTTCATTACGCACTGGTCCATGGGCATATCCAAAGAACAAAGCCCCATAAAAGAAGATATGCGATCTTGCTGTTGCAATGCATTTCTTGCAAAAAAAAACCAAATGGAACAAAATCCCACTTCAGGTTTTGCTTCCCATTTGCACACCCAAAAACCGCAAAACACAATGGCTTGGGTAAATGGCCTTGCCAACCCTGCACATGGCGCTGCGTTAAACATAAGCTGTCTCCCGTTTTCACCCTGGCAAGAGGAGCGTAGGAACATCCAGAAAAGTGTGGGGGAGAGAGACGTTTTTCCCCAGAGGGATAATGTTAAATTTCCCCCAAAATGGGGGGGTCATGGCTCTCTCTCCGCCGTTCCCACAACTATATCCCTGGCAGCCTCCAGACGTTTTGAAGACGGTGTGCATGATGAATGAATATAGACATATTGCGCTAACATCACGGTACTGCCAAATACTGACTTACAGCAGCGGTATGTAAAGGAGCGAGCATGTCTGGAACGCCACAATGAGTGGCGACGTTTCCAAGCATAATCGTCTCGACATGAACTGTGCGGTCAAATAAAAACAATAAACCTACGAAGGGTGAGCCACAATAACAAAATGCCCATTCTTATGTCACGAAAGCGCTGCACGACCTCGAACGAGAGTAACACTGAGCCAAAATAGAGTTTTCTTCCCAAAGGCGTCGGTTTGCGGGTTGACCTATATGACAATACAAATTTCATTGAAATATCGGCTCACTTTGGCCGGAAAAAATTTATCACTGGGTCACGAGGCGACTGGGTTAAAATTTACAAAAAAATGAAAAGTAGTTCTTACACCATCGCGAGCTCAATGGCGTACAGCTTTTTAGTTTTTCACTTCAGTAGTCGATTTGGCGTGGACTGCACCTTCTGTGGACGGCACCCCATGCCCCATGTCTGACATCTTGAGCCTGTCCCTGAGGCATGCTGTCTGGATCTGGACCTGCTGGCATCTGTTCAGTATCCAAAATGCCGTTTCAGCGGCCGGGACAAAACTTATGTTGTCGTTGTCAGTTCACTGCACATGGCAGGGCCGGCTCGGCGTGAACCTTGCGACGCCTGCGGCATCCGCATCGATCTCCAGAACTGCCGCATTTAAAGGGTTTCCCTAGGCGCTGGATGCTCCCTGATCCCTTCATCTAAACGTGGATCACCTCACTGCATCCAAACTTGGGCACTTTAGAGGGTTCTGCGCCCGAACACAGGCACACTAACGAATGCGAAGGGAAGCAGGCGAGAGTGGTCGACCACTGCTCCCAGATTTCGGCCCGTGTCGTGAATCGACCGCCGACCAAATCGGTCTCGCCCGGGCCGCCATCAAATGCAGGAAGCCGCCAATTCAGGGCGTTTACACAACAATCATGCCGCAACACGAGCCCCGGGCAGAACAACACCCAACGGGCATAGCGTACCAAACTAAAGCCGGATCCGGAGTCACAGCAGACAAACAGCAGTCGGAAAACGGCGCGCCCTGCTCCGCTGCCATTCTAGTATGCCCGCTCACGACGAGCGATTATGCGCAAACTTCACAGCACAAGGCGGCGTCACGGCCGGCGCTCCTTTGCCGCCTTCCGACCGTCACGACCGCTCATACTCAGAAAAGGTCACGCCAGGCGCTCCTCTGCCGTCTTCTGACCGTCACGACTGCTCATACTGAGAAAGCGTTACGCCAGGCGCTCCTCTGCCGTCTACTGACCGTCATGACTGCTCATATTGAGAAGGTGTCACGCTAGGCGCTCCTCTGCCGTCTTCTGACCATCACGACTGCTCATACTGAAAAGCGTCACGCCAGGCGCTCCTCTGCCGTCTTCTGCCCGTCACGACTGCTCATACTGAGAAGTCACGCCAGGCGCTCCTCTACCGTCTTCTGACCGTCACGACGCTCAGACGAACGGGGCGTCACGCCCGGCGCCGCAGTGTCGTCCGCGCGGCCCACAGATGCCAGGGTGGTGGTTGACGACCGGCAGGGCCAGGCGCGACCCTCAGCCACACTCCGTGTCAGCTGCGCTCGCGGCCTGGGAAGTACGGCCAAGCCGCATTGCAGAGGTCACGCTGCCGTCCGCCGCTCCGCCGGGCAGACCGGCCGGGACGAAGCGCGCCGCAGACGGTGACCAGGTCCTGGTCCGGGCATGCGCCGGCCAGCCGGGGATCGCGTCCCAATCGCGATCGCGCCGCTCAGACGGACCACTAGTCCAGACAGCCTGAGGCGCCAGTCCGCATCGCCGCGTCATGTGTAACCACCGCCGCCATCAGACAAAACACATCCCATACGCGCCACGCACGCCGACAGCAGACGACACTGGAGAGAGCAGCTCACAGTCGAACAAGGATCAAACAAACATTGAGCATCCGCTTCCAACCTACATAAAATTTTACAGGAAACAGATAAAAATAACAAAAAATGTGAGTGATGCCCAACCAACCTTCCGAACACAATGAGCCATCACAGACACGGGCCGAATATCGTCGTTTCACCACACCTATCCGTAACGAATGTCTGTGTTTGAAAGCACCACTCCCCTGTCAGATAAGACTGCGGCACCCTGTTCGCAGACCTGTGTTTTCCAAACCGGCTGTCGTCCATCCCGTTCAGGGCGACTCGCGCTTCGCCTCGCACGCGCTCTCCGATTAGACCGGTTGTCGCGGCTGTCGCGTCAACTGGTCGGCCAGACGTCGGGGGCAGCCGGCGGGCGGAGAGCGCCGGGAATAGATACCGACTCATTTATCCGAGTCCGGCCCGGAACGCCAGCCACAGGGGCGTCCACGCGCCGCCGCCGGTACGTCGACAGGGCACGGTGGGGGAGATCGGGCCGGGCACGCGTCACGGCCAGCCGACGGAGGGAGGCAGAAATAGCTGGCCGCAGCGACGCAGACGGGGCGCCGGCCGCCGCGTCTCCGCGCCGGCAACGTCTGGCAAGAGCTGGAGCTGCTGTCCGCCGAGAGCGGCCACACGCCGCCTGCGAACCGCTCCCCCGGCCGGGAGCTCGATCCCGCGTCCGGACGCGGCCTGTGTTGGCCGCGACCCGCGCCACACAGCGCCCAACCGGCACACATCGATCCGCGGCGACCGAACGGCGCACCCCACGGCGCCTCTCCGGGGACGCCAGACCGCCCAGCTGGACAACGGGTAGGGGACGGCTGGAAACCTGAGTTTGGAGACACTGCAACGCCGGGGCCTTTGCACGCGAGGCGAGGCACGACCATGTTCGTCGCACCGGTTCGCAGCCAATCTGATGGTGTTATCAGCACCGATCACAGCGACAGCGTCATGAAGCGGCGCACATTGACCGTGCGAGTCCCGGCAAAACAACCGACCAATTCAGTTCGCACCAGACACCAGAGAATACCAACTCATCTTTCACCAGGCACCAGTGAGGACCAACTCAACTAGCAACGGACACCACAGGAAACCGACTGAGCTCGCCCTTGGTATCAGAAGACGCCAATTCAGCTCCCACCAGGCACAAGACACTCACTGGTCCTTTTCAGAAGAAAGAAAGAAAGAAAGAAAGAAAGAAAGAAAGAGAAGAGAGAGAGAGAGAGAGAGAGAGAGAGAGAGAGAGAGAGAGAGAGAGAGAGAGAGAGAGAGAGAGAGAGAGAGAGAGAGAGAGGAGAGAGAGAGAGAGAGAGAGAGAGAGAGAGAGAGAGAGAGAGAGAGAGAGAGAGTCGCTGCCACGGGACAGGAACCTGACAAACTTTGAACGGCTTGCAGAAGGACTGTACACTTTCCATCAGTTTCTTCGAAACCAGTCAGGACGCGGTCATCAACTAAAGCAGAAGGCGCTAACCCATACTGAACAGCATTCCAAGGCGCAAGTGGCGGACCCAGTCTCCAGACTTTCCAGAGACGAGATCTGGCCGCCACCAATAACGACTACTGAGCGGCACGCGCTGGCCATTGCCGGTGGCCATTCGCCGGCGCGCCGGCCGGCCACTGAGCGGCTCGACTCGGCTCGGCTCGGCGCCGGCGGCCGACCGCGCTCAGACGGCACCTGACGGCTAGCCTGCTCATACTTACGCCGGCAGTGGCGGCGGGGCCGAGCGTCGGCTCGTCACCGCTGTCTAAGGCGCCATCCGACGCGCCGTTCAGGCTGCTCAGGTCGGCCGACTCGGAAGCGTACAGCTTGTGCCGGTGCGCCAGACGGTCGAGGCTGGCCAGGCGGTACGTGGGCCCCGCCGGAGCGGCCGGCCGGTCCGCCGCCGAGAAGCTGGAGCCGCCGTAGCGCGGCAGACCGGCCAGCCGGCGGCCGCCCTCCTCGGCACGTCGAGACCGTCGCTCGCCCTCCTCCGAGCCGGTGCGGAACGTCGAAAATGAGGACTTAAAGGTGGTGCCGGCGGCGTGGCTGGCCGTGGCCGACCTGGCGTCCTCGCTCATCTTGTTGCCGCCGGCTGGCGCTCGCTTGTACGTGGACACACCGCGTCGGCTGCAGCCGGCCGACACCAGGTGACACTGCCGCCGGCGGCGCGCTGACAGACTCTAGCTCAGGCCGCGGCCGGCCCTCCACTGCCTCCAGCCACCGGCGCATCGATCGGTTGCGCTGCACCGCTGACATCTGGCGGCAGATGCGCTAACTAGCGCCGCCGGCTTCAAACGGCTCGTGCTGCGCGGCGCGGCCGCCAGTCAGCGCAGCACGAGGCCGTCGGCCCACCGCTGCGACTTCCCGGTCTGCGGGTCGGAGACCAGGGCGGACCTCGACACGACGGACCACCGCCGGCGTCACCGGTCTGCGGTCAAAGGCCCGCTCACTGTCGTCACCGCCCAAAGACCGGGCCGGACCTGGCCACCACTGATGGCCGCCGGCGGCCACCAGTCAGCAGCCCAGCAGACAGGGAGCTCATGGAGTGCACTGCTATTCCGACCGCGCTGTCGAAACAAACGACTGGCAGGCCAGAGCAGACTGGTCCCCAACAGAAGTCTGTCGACGACAAACTTACCCCTCCAAACGTCGGTATCGTCATTACCCGCAGAGTGACCCGGCTACACTCAGTCAAAATTTATTTTCTCTCGAAATGGGTGTCAGCATTTCAACTTCTGAAACGTTACACGTTCCGCTTGAATCCTTCATAGGTTTGTTTTGTCCATTAATAACGAGGTAAAGATGCACGAGGCTCCAAGCAGCGGTCAAGGGATAAAGACAGCAGAGCAAGAAGACAAAGACAAGATATTTGAGCTTTGCTCAAAAGCAAAATGAAGCAAAGCTTTTTGAAACCAAAATGGCTAGAAGTTTTTCATCTCAGGCCATGGCCGCTAAGCTACCGTATCGACATCTCGAAACTGGATTGTGATACCATGTTGCTCTAACGACAAGACTCGGACCCGATGAGCCGGAGTCGAGACTTGTTGGCAAGGTGTGACAGGTTATCCTGTGCCATGTCGGCACGTTATCCCGACCGATGCTGACAGGTTATCCCGTGCCGGCCGGGCGGCCAGTGCTCGGCTGGCGGTCAGAGCCCGTCCATTGGCAGGCCGTACGCGGAGGCGTCGTGAAGTACTGACCGCCACGGCCGCCGCCGGGCACCGTTACATGACCAGCTGCCATAGCCGCGCAGCCGATCTCCTGTCGCGATAGCCACATCACTGTCGCCGTCACGCCACAGAACACGACTGTCGCAATCTTTCGCCGCCAGCATTTCACGGCGAAAACGGCCCGCTGGACGGCGCCCGGAACCGCCGTACGCTCTCTCATTTCGCCATGCACAAATCAAGCGCCACCCGTTCTAAAAAAATGACTTCAAATGAAGACAGAAACCTATTCCTTTCCAATTATTTGCGTAGTTACTCCGCGCTGTCTGACGCGAAGTGACACAAAAACTCCAAAGCAAAATAACACATCTGAATTACGCAAAATTACGCAGACTTCTACGAAACAGCCAATAAAATTTACTTGCATGTTTTATTAAGAATTCCATTCCCACCATAAAGACAAAACGCACCATGGTATTCATGAGGTGATGTTTCGAAGTCAAGTGCCCTGGGTTCGGGGCAGTGATTGAGGTAGGTGGGGAAAACATACGCTTAGCCAAATGAGTTTTGGTTTGTCACTGGTTGCAGCTTAACCAGGTGGTAGCAAAATCATTCACGGCATTGACTGACGTACCTGGGACGCACAATGTTCACGGCAAACTGAGGTTTCATTTAGATGACGTGCGAGAACATTCCATTGTTCTGAATCATGGAGCGGCTGAGTCAGATTAACCCTATTCCCGGAGGGCTAGACGGTACGGCCGATTCCCGGCAGGGGGGGGGGGCGGATACGCCCCCCCCCCTGAGATCTCGCGAACTATATATCCGACTTCACTGCGACAAACGGCAGTCGGTTCCCCATCACGTTAACTACATTTCTGTAAAACGAAGTTTTCAAAATTTTGCAAGGGATGGATAAGGGGCAAAAAAATCAAAATGGGGAATATTTTTGGACTTAATATAATTCTGCTGTTCATGAGACGATTTTCATAAAACTGGCATGAATCGAGCGATTATGGATGGGACTTTTACCACTGGTACAGACAATGGAAATTTTGAGAAAATTCATAAGCGTTCGCAGCGTTTCAAAGATAGGATTAGCTTCTCAAAAAATGAATTAACAAGAAAGTTAAAAACGCCTTTTTAGCCTGTACTATTCATATTATGCTAAAGAAGTACAAATCGCATTGCAATGTCTGTATAATGTTAGCATAGGTGATGCCAGGGACATGAAAAGGGGTAACTGTCATGGTCATATTCTTCAGATCAACTTACGACCTTTGACCTTAAATGACTTCCAATGACCTTAAAGTCGCTTGGAATGATCGTGTGAGCATTTCATATTGTTTGAAAACGTTTCCAATCACTTGAATTTACTCTATTTCTAACATTCCATTTTACGGCAGTTGTGATATAATGTACAGTGACATTTTAGGTCACAGCTCCATGGCCCGACCTGACATCAAGCTGAAACCTGGTACAGAAGTAGAGGGCATCCTTGTACGTCATATACATTCCGGGTTGGGTATTTGAAAAAGACAAAATTATTACTACAAAACCAAACTTGGACTTTTGGCCTTGTCCTGACCTGAACAGGTGACTTCAGAAGAACAAAACTGCATTTGCATGTTGCCCTACTATTCACCTATAACATCCAAATAGTTTAAAATTCAATCTTAAAAACGTCTTTTTTGGCAGACATTTTCCTTTTACCTTAAGCAGGGCCAAAATTGGCCTGAGGTGCCTCCCAAAAGCGTTGCCTGGCCCCGCCCCTGAGCAAAACAGAATTACGAAATTTTGTTATAATACGTAGAAGGAATAGTTAGGAATAGTCACCACGTTTCGTGGAGCTGCGTCAAAAACCCTGGAATTGGCATGCAAAAAACCCGAGGGGGTGGATTCAGCCCCGTGCCGGGAATAGGGTAATATAACAAAATATGCGCCTGGACTTCATGATCCGGAGCACTGATTTCGGAAAAAAGCAACTAAATATTAATACTCATTCAAAAGAAGTCGGACTGAACCAGCATCAACAGAAACAAATATGGTTAACTCATTCTTCAGCAAGCCCAGCTGAGTCTTGTAAGATCTCGCCACAGCCTATTTAACATTTCTCTATTGGCATGCAATTAGCCTGCAAAAGGACCGCTCCGTGAGACAATCAGCATGGCCCCGATTACATCTAGCTTAGTCTCCATGCCCAGTTCTTCCATGGTGTATCTTGGAGCACATGCCAGTGGATCAGTGGTGACATTTCAAGCGCCGCCCACACCTCGGCCGGCTGATGGTGAAGGAACAAACCGTGCAGCGGGCCGCCGTGCTCGGACAGGGCGGACCGGCCCCCGACCGGAAACCTGGCTCTGTCGCTCCAGCCCAGGGTGGCCACATCATCAGACGGACCGTGGACAGGTGAAGGCCTCATCAGACGGGCCGTGGACTGGTCAGCGGCGTCATCAGACAGATAGTGAACCAGTGAGGGGCGTCATCAGACAGGCAATGAACCAGTGAAGGGCATCATCAGACGGACCGTGGACAGGTGAGGGGCCTCATCAGACGGCCCGTGGACAGGTGAAGGGCGTCATGAGACAGACAGTGGACCAGTGAGGGGCGTCATCAGACTGGCCGTGAACTAGTGAGGGGCGTCATCAGACTGGCTTTGGACAGGTGAAGGGCGTCATGAGACAGACAGTGGACCAGTGAGGGGCGTCATCAGACTGGCCGTGAACTAGTGAGGGGCGTCATCAGACTGGCTTTGGACAGGTGAAGGGCGTCACGAGACAGACAGTGGACCAGTGAGGGGCGTCATCAGACTGGCCGTGGACAGGTGAGCGGCCCGGCAGTTTCGTGGTGCGGCTCCGTCGGGCCGCCCTGCTGCGGCCGGCGGCCGGCGGCGCTCGGTGCGGCTATCACGGTCGCCGTCCGGCGCCGGGGTGGACAAAGTGACAGCGCCAGCCAGACACGGCCAGTAGAGACCACCGTCAGACGGTGGTGCCGCCCAGTCCGGCACCCTGACGGGCCAACAGAGCACAACAAGGACATTGTAGAGCTCACTGGCAGCCAGCGAAGTCAACTCGGCGCTGGATCTGCCCGACTGCTACTGACTTCATATTAAATCGCCCATTCTCTCGTAGCGACTATGACGACGTAATAACACCAGAGCACGATAGACACAAGTCAATGGAAGGATTAATTCAAGCTCCTTTTTGTCATACAGACACTCCAAAAGGGCGTGTCCAATTGCCAGAGGCCAACGCGTTACCCGCTGCTCTCCGATCCGCTGACCAGATCGTCTCCATGGTAACGTAGTAATCATAGCAACGCCTGGTCTAGTTGTGATATTTATCTAGTTTAATATCTATATACCACTAGATTACGATATAGATTTCCTTCCACGCCTTCTCCGAAAATATGCAACTGTGGAATACCCGTTGGTACCGGTATTTAGGCCACAGCCACGCGGAACAGGGCGGCCCGAGTCGTCTTTGGAGTGAGGCAATGTCCCAGCTGCAGTGGAACCTGGCTTCAGTGGCCCGTGCAGCCTGCCCATGTCTCGGTGAGCACGACCCGGTTGTCTAGTCGGCACTCATTTGGCCCACGATCCCAGCCGGCCTCTCGTGCCCTTTAGCCGTCTGACCACTTCACGTCAATTGGGTGCCATTGGAGTCTCAGATCACGTCCGGGGCCAGACGGGCCAGGTGCTGCCGAGCCGGCAGAAATTCCACGATCCACAACAGCAGCAGCGGCCCGGCCGGCCACGTACCGCCGAGTCCGCAGAAACTCTCTGAGCCACCGCTCAACAATAGCACAGCAGCGACCACCCATCCACTGCAACAGACTCCTGGCCCACAACAGTGGACGGATCAAAGCATCTGACGCGAACGACCAATTCACTACGGTACAACCCTTTGGATACTGAGCATGCTAGCTCATTCACTCAGGCCATGTCACTGATTCACCTGACGCTGAACGACGCAAAATGATGTGGAAAACATAAACATGGCGCATCTTCAACCAATGTAAGGAGACTTTTACCCGTTTTCATAAAAAATATTGTCCTCAAAACACATTTCACGACCCATTAGGCAGCTGTGCTAGTCGCCAGTCATCGCCGCGCACGGCGCGATCGCGTTCACGCTAGCAACGTGAAACCCCCGGCTGTACTGCAGTCATACGAGGAAAATTCGCTGCAAACGGCGCCAAAGGCACAGTTAACGTGCACTGCAGTACGCGGCGGCGACAAAACGCGTCGCTTGTGCCACGCCGCGCCGCCAGCGCCCGCACCCCGGGCTGAAACCGCCTCAACGCCACGCGGCGAGTTCTTACCGCTCAGACCGAGCGGCCCTGCCACTCAAACCCAGCCTAGCAGGCTGAACCAAGCTTCAGTGCCAAATCTAGCTTCACAGCCAAACATAGCCTCAGGCGCCGGACGGAGTGTCAAACGATGAAACACAATTAAGGTGCTGGGCCCTCAGAGCACTAACCTATCTCAGAATGCGAGCCTTCCTGGGAAATGGCCCGGAAAGCAAACAAGCCAGACGACACCAAAGCGACGCCTGCCAGCGTGACGCAACCTGAGGCACTGCTGCAACACACGGCTGCAGAAATAGACGGCGGACGGTGCGAGCAGCGGGAAACAGGGCGCGCCAGTGTGTTCGCCCCGGCCGACGGCGGGCCAGTCCTGAACGATGCACGGAGCCGCAGCTGGATCCTCCGCCCCGACATAGCGGCAGCTCCCCTACCCACTTGACTGTCCAACGGTGCAGTCAAGGCTCCTCAAAGACGATAGAGCCAGATTTCCGGTCCACAGAATGATATGCATCCGTGAGATTGCTCCACAAACGGACCACAGTTGTTACTAGCTTAACTGGAGCATCGGTGGGGTCGGGGATTTCTACAAGGCTCTCCGTTTTTCGCTAGCTGCGGACAAACGGCTTGGGGTACGTCTATCAAGCTTCCGGCACTTGTTCTCAGATCAGTTTGACGTCGTATGGCGTCACAAAATTTTCGACATGTTGAAAATCGATGCCCAAAAACACCCCATAATGCCGGCAGGCACGGCGCAGCACAGCCGCGGCGCCCGCTGCCGCCGCGCGCACTGTCGTCTTTTTTATTCTAAAAACTGTAAACCTTCGTTACAACACAGTAAGACATACACCATTTTGTTCTTAATTAAATGGAGAAACGAATGGTGTATAAGCTGAAACGTTTGCTGCGATAGGCTCATCAATAAATGGCACATAATATCATAGGTCCGATGTGTTCATCGTTGCCGGCAACATACAGCAATTTTTCACATCAACGCCTAAACTGGACAAGCGAGCATTACAATTACCCTGACAAATCATTGCTTCATAACAAAACATTTCAATTCAAGACACCAAAATTAATGCAATCGAACGAAAAATATGGTTTGCGTGAAATGATACGCGGTACACTGCACCAGAAAACGCTGGCGGCCGGTGGTATTTCGTTTTCGCACATACGTACGAATACGAGGGTTAACGCTTCGCACCAATGCGAGGGTTACCACAGTCTGACAGGTAAATGCCAGACTAATGTAGGACCGGGCGTGACGTCCCAGCAGTCACCTGTCGGCACCTGCCCATGAAAACGCCATCACAAAAAGGCGGTCATATGATCGCGGCAAAGGACGGCCCTGGTCATGAAGACACGGACGGTCGAAACCCCCACCATACGGTCGCCTCGACCTCAGATTCCTGTACACGCCGCAGACCGACCGCCGCTTCCCACAGCAGACGGAGCGCCCCTCCCCACAGCAAACGGAGCGCCTATCCCCACAGCAGAGGTTGTGCCCCTCCCCAGAACAGACGGAGTGCCCCTCCCCACAGCAGACGGAGTGCCCATCCCCACAGCAGACGGAGCGCCCATCCCCACAGCACAGGGAGTGCCCCTCCCCAGAGCAGACGAGGTCCGCACCAATAAAAACGCCGCTGGCCGGGCCGGGCGGCAGCGGCGGCCGATCTCGATTGCGCAGACACGGCCGACCTCGCCGGCGGCTCCGCCTGTGCCAGCCGCGCTCAGCGACGACCAACAGCGGCCAATGTCGGCCCGGTCGACGGCTGCCGGCCGCCACCGCTGCCGTATCGCCGGCCAGCGCACAGCCACGCGCCAACAGTCGCAGCCCACTCACAAAGGAAACGGGATCCCGCTACCGGCCGACGCCGTCTTCGCATCTGAATCCCGACGAGGGGCGGAATATCGGGGCCGGCTCGCCGACGCCGACCCGGCCTGTCCTTGTCATGGCTACATGGTGCCCGGCACTGTGGCGCAACTCACCAACGGCATGGTCGGAGCCCGCCCCTGGATCGACGGCCGCGGCGGCGGAGCGCGGCCCGTTCCTGGACGTCACAGAAGAGCGGCGCGCGGCCGGCGCGGCGCGAGACCAAGGTTCGACTGGTGAGCGGGTCGGCGGCGGGCCGGCGGCGGGCCGTCGGCTGCGGGCCATCGACTGGGCCCACACCCGCCGGCCACTCTCACCTGACCACCGCGGAGAAAACCGTCGGCCGCCGCCGCTCTGTCCGGCGGCTATCTGCCGGCCGACACGTGTCCGCACACACGACACGCCCCCGACAGCCGCGCCACCGCCACCCGACACACCGCCTAAACATGCCACACGCCAGAAAATAGGTGTAAATGTACATAAACACGTGTCCTCCGCGTTTACGTGTGGTGTGTAAACGGCCCCCGTCAGAGCCATTACTCAGCGACGCACGACGCAGCGACGTGAGCTGGCAAAATTTGCCACGAACGGGACCGGAACTTCTGGCCGCTGCTACGGACGGCCGAGGCGCCGGTCAACGGAAATAATCGCGCGCTGCGAAATCAGAACTCCGTCCGACGATAGCTCCACGAGAAACCAACGCATCCATCTTCCGGGCCAGGCCAACAGAAAGAGCACGGTCGACCAGCGAAACCGAAAGTCGGCGGACGACACGAGGCGCCGACGGAGACGGCAGGCACCCCGCAGCCCACTCCCCGAACAACTTACCGCTGTTGGCGTGCCGTCAGCGGTGACAGCGGCGGCGGCAGAAGCAGTCACGGCCGACGGCGGGCCGTCGACATCGATGGGCGCGACGAGCACGTGGCCGGAGGCAGACGGATCGCGCCGAGCCATGGCAGAGGTGGTCAGACGAACGGAGCGACAGCAGACGGCAGACGGCGGCAGGGCGGGTGGACGGAGAACAGAGCAGCGTCAGACAGTGCCCGTCGGCGGCCGGTCGGCTCTCCGTCCGACTCCGTCCGTACCGGACGTTCCGGCGTGCACGACTGCCGGCCGGCCGACACACCAGCACGTGTCTGCCGGCCGGGGCACGGCGCCGGCCGCCGCCGCCGTGACGCTATGCGCCGGCCGACGTGAGAAGCCTGTTCTCGTCCACGGCAGCGGGCGCGCCCCGCGTCCTCACAAGGACGCGCAAGCCCGCAGCCACACGGGGACCGCACCGGCAAATGCTATGAACAGGCCGCGCACCAAGAAACACACAGCGCGACAGCACCAACGTTAATCTGGTTTCTATAGCTTTTCTTTCCTTTTCATCATAATGGGGGACGCTTCGTGTTCCATCTCATCAGTCGCTCGAACGCCAGCCGTTGTAAAAACGCGCGCGCGCGCGCGCGCACGCACCCACGCACAAACAAACATCACAACGTGCTTTGTGGTCAGAACCATAACGAAACTTAATTGGTATAAAAACAAGACCTAAATTATGCATCAATATCATATGAAACGTATTAGATATCTCTACTGGCGACGGGTAAACAGAAATATTATGTCATGCATTACGGCACAAAGTACGTAAAACAAGGCTGCAATAATCATTATCAAACTGGGCGCGGAACAAGTGCTGACCATCGATGGAACTGCGGAGCCTTCAGGTGAGGAGATAACAGTTTGACATGGCAAACCAATTTGCTGTTCAGCATGTGAGCAAAAACGAGCCATGGACCGAGACCTATCTCAGAGTCATGACATGACAAAAATTCTGGCATTTTTTTCACTACGAGGGAAGCGGGACCACAATGACGTGCTTCTAGGAAAACGGGAGTTTGTTGAGGCTTAAACAGAGGCGCCCTGAGAACCGCCCAGTTTCACGTCGTTAGGTTTATATTTGTAAAAAGTTAAACAGTTCTTGTATTTAAAACACTTTCTATTTCTGTCGAAACACTCCGCGTTAGAGCTCGCGTATAAAACAAATATTGACGTAAATGTATTTGAAAATATTCTTGGGGTGCAAAGTCCTGTTACGTCACAGATGAGGAGTCTGTATTGTCAGCCTCGGCGCCGCCCGGGTTTGTCGAGGAAGCGCGCGATACCGACATGGCCTGGACCACTTGTTGACCCTATTCCGTGCTTGGGGAGAGGGCAGATTCCGCCCCCCCCCGGTTTTTCGCTCGCCAATCCCGGGGTTTAAGGAGCTACTTCACGAAATCTGGTGATTTTTCCTAAATATCTTCTTCACATGTTGCAAAAAAATCGAAAATTAGCCTCTTCCCGACGCGGCTCCAGGACATATTTTTGGCACACGTTTGAAGAATCTCGCGCTTTTTGGAGACCGCGCACTTAAACGTACTGACGTACTATTTTGATATCCTTTTTAAGTCATGGACACTTAAAATAACTGCAATATTTCTAACCTCCGCACTTTCCAATACTTCTCTCAAAACTGTGGTTAATGGCGGATCCAGGGAAACGTAAAAGGGTATCCATATTTTCCTGTTCCTAAGAACATATGACTCACTGTATGAATAAAACAAAGGTAATGTGAGATATAATCAGATTTATCTTAATTTATAAATAAAATTTGCCTAAATATATTACCAGGAGCGTCTCCAGGCATCGGCATTCGGTTTCATATTTCGTCCAATAATATATTCAGTGGGCTTAACAGACATTTGGACGAGGGTGATTGTTTTTGTTACCTCCACACATATTACGATCAAATGCCACACATTTCAGTGAAAATGGGAACCAGAGGCGGCCCCAGGGTAATGTAAAAGAATACATTTCAAATCTTCTTCCTGGGAAATCATGGCTGTTACCCTCGCCCGCAGAGGGTAAGCGTTGATGAGAATGTCCCCCCCTCCCGAGGTTTGCCGAGGACAATTCCCGAACGATTTGTTTGATCCATTTGACACTTGGTGTACCTTCTGGGGCATCCTTTCAGCATCTTACGGTGAAAAAATATTCTTCTACGTTGCCATGGTACCGAGTTCTGACGTCACAACGGAAACCACGTCAGCCGTTTTCGCGCGCCGACGAGGCCGGTTTATAATCGTCCCAGTTTTGTCTCACTGTAAAAACGTTGGAGTGCACAAACAATAAAATATACAATACAAAAATGAAAATAAAAAACATCGATCGACTCAAAACTGTATGTTCTATAAGACTATAAAGATTTAATAGACTTTCGCTCACTACCGAGATTGCCGAGAGCGTACAGTGAGGTCATGAGCTACGGCGGGAAACACGTTACTTTTTACCTTTGGGAACGCGACAGAAAATAGGTATCGCAAAACAACCGATATATTCCAACTGCTTGATATGTGAGGAATCGCGTGACATGAATTTGGTGCAATTTGTCTTTTATTCCAAGAAAAGACAGCGCAATGCAGCGAACGCCTGACCTGCTCCGACAGGCGGAGCTGCTTTGGCCGCGCAGTGATGAGTCTACAATACCGCGGCACGCCTAAAATTAGATTTTGTGTTGGAATCAATTCGAAAAACGCTTTGAGGCATCTAAGTCACGATTTTTAGCCATAAGAGGCCATTCTAGGTCACTGGTTTTACATAACCTTGGATGACCTAAGATGACCTTGGACAGCCTAGGATGACCTTTATATATTATTCAAAAATAGTGGCTTATAACTGAGATGCTACAATTTACTTCAGGATCTATTGTGATCTACAAAAATGCTTCTGCAGCTCCGAGAACACATTTAAACCGACAACCCCACCTGACAAGGCTTGATCTAGCATGACCTGGATCGGACTCCATGGGTGAAATGCAATCATGTGGTGCACAGCCTGACTTATAATTGACGAACACTGTGATATTGTTCCGTTTCATCATCATTTACTCTTTGGCGTTCATTTGTGTTTAAACTCGAAAAGTGCCACTTTACGTCAATTCTTGACCTTTGACACCACCTAGAGACATCTGTTGGCCCGAGACCTTAAAAACAGAAACCAGTTGCGAGACCTAGTCACGCGCAACACGCTGGTTTCTCCGCGACGCTCTAGGATGCACGGTGTGGAAAAAATGGCCGTACGGTGGTCGTACCACCCTCCTCCTCTTTATAAGTTCGCGTTATGAAGAAGGCCATATACGGGAGAGGGTTAATTTACGGAATAAAATACAGCTATCACCATGTAGTAATTGATCTTACTCTTTCTGTACCTAGATCCGCTTATGGGCATTTGTACTATGTATGCAATGCGACATATATGGAAATGTTTGCCAAAACACAAATAAGCTCGCCACACTCCAAATATGTTGTAGCATGAATTAACATTTCCAAGACACATGTGCAATTTTTATGCGCCCTGGATACGCCCATGGATTTTCAAAATCGATCTCTTCCTAACCTGAAAATTGTCGGAAGAATCCAATAAAGTCCAATAAAATCGGTCAAAATACGTGGTCTAAAAGCCCGTATAAGAAAACCCAAATTAATAGCGTAATGTTGACCCCCGTCCACTACGTTAACCATTCTCAACATTTCTGTAAACACGTGACAAATGTTGATCTTACTACGGGATAACGAACGCCGTTTTCCGCTAAGAAATCGGACCAATAATTTTTGGGATCGCAGGGAGCAGAATCTGCCCGCCCCGCACGACATGGTACGTAGCGGGCAGGAATGCGGAATAACAGGGTTAAGGTGTCAGGGAACTGCCTTGTGGACTAGTTCATCCAACATACACCCAAATAGGCTCAGGGTTCCACCAGAAGGCCAGTGATGGCATAAGCTGTCGGCCATAGTCCTGTCTTCCTCCCAGTGTGACCCTATTTCACGTCTTTACAGCGGTTTGTTGCACGTGCGACTCTTTTTTTGTTTGTTTGTTTGTTTTGTTATAACTGCTCGACCCGTCTTCTGTTGGACTCAAGCGCAGGAACGGGGGGGAGGGGAGTTACATGCCACCCATTTTCGGGAAATTTAGCATTAGATCTAGAGGGGAAAAATGTTGCCTCCACTTTTCTGGATGCCCTGCCCCTGGGACGCGGTGTTTTCATGGGTTCGTACTGCTCATGTATCTTAGTAAATCAAGATTTGTCGATTTGTATTTTTTGTGAGGGTCATGTCCCCCTAATGTTGACTTAGGCCCCTCAATGTTGGCTCCCTGCCAATGTTTTCTGCCAGTTTTACCAAGGGAAATAAACAATAACGACAAACATAAAGGCCACAGTAGGTAAGAGTTAGGCAAAAGGTAAGGAATACAGCATAAAGTGATCTTGATGCTATATTCCAAACTTCTTGCTTATCAGTTATATATACATCAGTAATATATATGTATATATATGTGGATGGCTCTTATTGTACTAGAAAATGTAGAATTAGCACAATTTTACGCCCGGACGGTTAAAGTGCTTCCATTTCATTAAACGCAACTTTTGTACCCAAATCAGAAACTTTAAACCAAATCAGATCTTTAAATTAAATTAATAGCTCTTAAACCAAATCAAACAATACCTAGGGGTGGCTCAAGGTCATTCACGCGGGACCGCAAAAGGGTTGCCAAACAGGGCACCGGTGGCGAGAACACGCTTCTTTTTTTTATTATATTCGCGAAGATATTGTACGGACTACATGAACTTACATAGCACACGGTTCCCGAAAGGATATAAAACCGTGACACGTTAACATTAGAGGTCATGCTAGGTCACACGCATTATGACCATTGGAGAGATTTGCACTGTGGGTGGTAAAAGTGGTTCCGCTGACCTTTCTCATCACTCAAACCAGACAGGCAGATATTATGCGCCTCATAGCAATGTTCACTAAATGCGGCGCGAGGTCATGTTAGGTCACGTCATATGAAACGGACGAAATACTTCGTTGTCTGTGGAAGATCGTTCAATAGCAGCAATGAACAACTACTGTTCCTAGTCAGAAAGACTTCCTGACCCGATCTGGCTTGGCCTTGACCCGATAAGGAACAGAGCAGACTTGATCATCATGAAATGTCATTTCAGTTCTGTACTTACGCAGTTAAGAATCACAGCGAGTAACTGTTGCCTTCTGTCAGGAAGAGCAATGTCCTTATCTGACCTGACCCATAATGACCTTCACTGGACGCAAAGCGGTTAATGCGAGACCTATCAGCGGAAGGTTTCATTTCTGTCCTTTTTGTCAAGTGGATCAAAACGGCTGCGAGTAAGTACCGATCTCTGGCATGTAACGTAACGCATATATCTATGGCATATAACGTCAATATTTCACCTGACCTACACCTTGAACCCGCATTTCTGTTGCATTTTTGCATGCACTTCATGGATTTCCGCCATTTCTGCTGGAGAGCAACCGAACAGCAGTAACTCATACCATTGCTGAAGGTGGCGGAATTCTGGATTCGGGTCCGCATTCCAATTAAGCATCGGCCAGCCTCGATCGACAAGCTGGGGCAGCTCTTATCTGCATGGAAGAGATTAAAGAAGAACAAAAGCCGTCAGCGACCTAGCGATGCAATGAAGCTATTTTCACGACCAAGAGCTTGGCGACCTATTCGATGTGGCAAACGTGAATGTCATGAATCTCATCGAAAACGATGAAAATGATCTCTTTCTCGATTCTCGACGAAAGCCCGGACGACCTGGCATCACGATAGTGTTGGAAAGCTGTCCTTTTTTGATGTCAAGGAGCACCATGAAATTTATACTTCAAAAAAAAAATGCGGTCCAAAATGGTCATTTGTCCCCTCCCCCCAAAACACATGGGTATTCCTACCCAACCAGAGTTTGAAGTTTCCAAGCGCCCCCCCCCCCCCCCCGTTGATGGTTTACCATTCATACTCGGCCGCTGAAGGACACTGAACGCACGGCCAGCTGTCTCCCCCCGGTCAACGACTCTGCTGACCTACCATGTAAACCCAGGAAAATGGTTTGTCCCCCCCCAAACGGAGCCACCAGATCCGCCCCGCTGGCCACATATGCTTGTAAAGCACCTAGTTAGTCCACGTTTCTCAAATAAACGCATGACATTTTATACTCCATAAGAGAATTTGTACTCCGACACCAGGAAGAAAAACCAGCTTCCAACACTGTCACGATGGGAGTCGGCAGGGCGTTGTCCCCGTAGGAGAAGGAACGCCGGAAGCAAAGGTAAAACTTGCGCGGGAGATGACATCGATCTCGACGTGACAAGAAAGCCTTACTGGAGCAAAGTACTTCTGAGGAGCAGCACTAACTTTGAGGAAGATTCGGTTCAACAATCCAGTCCCAACGCAAACAGCGCCCCTACAGCACCAGAGCCATCACGACCGCCACCAAAACGAGGATACCGCACCAGAGCCATCACGACCGCCACCAAAACGAGGATACCGCACCAGAGCCATCATGACCGCCACCAAAACGAGGATACCGCACCAGAGCCATCACGACCGCCACCAAAACGAGGATACCGCACCAGAGCCATCACGACCGCCACCAGAACAAGGATACCGCACCAGAGCCATCACGACCGCCACCAAAACGAGGACGCTAGTCTGTCAAATCCCCCCGGCTGGCCGCTGTGCGCGATCTGAACAACCTGGGCAACTGGGCATCGATCATCTTCGAGACCTCCAGGGCTCTTGGAAAAGACCTCCAAAGGCTTGCCCTGGACAGAACGGTCATTCACAGCCAACGTCAACAGTACCGAAAAAATGCAGCCGTCAGCACCAAGGAGGTGTTGCCGCCAGACACGCTCCTGACCGTTCACTGGTGCGGCAAGCTTAGGCCTGACCTCGCGAGAAATACTGAAATGGACGGGTTGCCTATTCTGGTGTCGTCTACGGGGGAGCAGAAGCTGCTGGAGATGCCGCAAATATCCAGCGGGGCCGGCCGAGAGATCGCTCACGGAGTGCAACGCTCTCTGAGAATGGCACATCGAAAACCTGGTCCGAGCCATGTGCTTCGACACAAACTCCTCCAACACGAGCCGATATTCAGGAGTCTGCGTAATGATCGAGCAGCTGTTGGACCGACCTCTGCTACACTTCGCCTGTCGTCACCACATACTGGAGTTGGTCTTGGCTGCAGCCTTTGGGAAGTGCCTCGGTCCGTCCAACTCACCAGAATGAACGCTGTTTAACAGATTCCAGGTGCAGTGGGTCAGTGGGCAACTGCAGAGCAAGGAAGCTACGAGAACGCTGCCTCGGACGAATTTGTCGCCTCCAAGGTAGCCGACAGCCGAGAAGAGGAAGTGGCATTCTGTCAGCAGCAAATGGGACAGCATCAACCTCGTGAAGACAATCTGGAGCTGCCAGAGTTAATCTTACCCTTGTTCCTCGGGAGCACACCTCCTCGTGGTGTGACGTTTCGAGTTCCTGGCCCTACGTCTCAGGACCGACAGCCTGAAAGAGTGGACTTTCGGATATCCGTTCCAAATGACGACGGGAGAAGCTCGGCGACTCAGAGATTTGGGTGTCGTTGTAACAGCGTACATCAAAACCCAGTTCCGAATACTGTACATCAAAGCCCGGTTCCGAACAGTGTACATCAAAGCCCGGTTCCTCTGGCTCCCACCGCGGCTAGGAGCGACCTGCAGCTGCTTCAGCATCTCCGCTCCTACTCGAAGCGAGATATCAGCGACGGTACATCTGGGAAGATGGCTTGCCACCTCTGGTACCTGTCAGAGGACTTGATCCTCCTCCGTCTCTTCGACCAGGAGGTGAACACGGCCACGAAGCGTGCGCTTGTGCAAGCCTCAGCAGAAAAAGAAGAGCATTTCTGCCTTCTTCTCTGCCAGCAGTAGAGAAACAAGAACAAATCCACCATCATCTCGCGTGTGATGGAGGATTTGAAGGCGCAAAACACTTGTCCATTTCGTTCCCAAAAGAAGTCGACAGCTGCTCACGACACTCGGCGTGCCGAATGGATCCCTGGCAGTGGACCTGGACACGTGGGCCGACAAGGACAAGGGCGCCCGGGCAATCGTCTTCTTTGTGGCGACGACCAGCAACGACGTTCCGAAGAGAGGCGTCGCCCTCTGCAAGTCAAAGAGCAGAACAGGAGAATCTTCCTCGATGCAAAAAAAAAAAACATCGACGACGTTGATGGAGTAGTCAAATGACCAGAATGATCTGTAACATGGGTGCAATTACCAGATGGGGGGGACACGACCTCCGCTTCTGGCTCATGGTACAGGCGCCCCTTTTATGTCACGGTAAAAATGGGTTTCTAGGTAAAATTCTGAAAATCTCTTAAACCCGATCCGAAAGAGATACCGAAATCCATTCTCTCTTTTTTTCTTTTGCTGCGGGAGGGCTTTTTGACCTCTTAGCAACCATCCGCCTCCACATAACCTCTCCCCATGCACTGACCAACCACTCCTCGTGGACACGGCGCTCCTTACAGGTAAGCGCTCTCGTACATGTCTGGAAACCCAGGCATGCTCAACGCTCCATACGGGCCATGCGGCACCTCTTCCTATACAGATGACACGCCTGTAAAGAATTTGGCTCCCCCACGCTTCAGACACGTCTACGATGCATGGACCCCTTACAGATCAGGCGCGCTCGTACAGATCAGGTGCCCCTCGGACGTTGGTCGCCCTTGGCGATCGAGACGCCCAGTACAGGACTTGCCAAGAAGTGTTTCTTGATGCTAGTGGTTGTTGTTACTGTTTTCGGTGTTTAATTTTTAAAACAATTTACACAGTTGACGAAACTTTCTTAGCGGAACCTTGATTTTCCAAAACATGTAATTTTTAAACTGTTTCAACTTTTTCGTGTCATTCGCAACTGTGAAAGCCAGCTCAGCCATTTTCCATCCGTTCTAAGTCATTCAGCGCCAATTTTGACAGTGGTGCACTTTCGCTTGCACGAGTTATTGGTGACCTGACCTCAGGCCAATGGTTGGAGATCGTCGATACTTTGTCCAATAATGGCCACTGGATGTCCGTATCGCCTCACACTCAAAATGTCACACAGAAATCCGTCAATTTCTGGGAAACGACATGCAATGAAAATGGGCTTGACCTTAGTTCCTTGACCCGGA
The DNA here is from genome assembly GCA_030062745.1 of Capitulum mitella. Lineage (NCBI taxonomy): Eukaryota > Metazoa > Arthropoda > Thecostraca > Pollicipedomorpha > Pollicipedidae > Capitulum > Capitulum mitella. The sequence continues at coordinate 12,419,064 of CP099846.1, forward strand.
AGTTTTCCAAACATCTGAGATAGCAGATTTGTTGCATCTATCGAAATCTCTATTATTATTATATTCTTTGAAAGTTATACTGTGATATCTTGTTTCCCGACAAATTACAGGGTGTTAAACGTTTTTGGACATGGAGACCTGAATCGACCTGAGGTCGAAACTTTAACACACAATGTAAAAGGATCAAGCAAAAGGTACAAAAATTTTGAAACGCTGTTTCGTGGTTGGTCTTTTTCGAGGCACGTTCTCTCGCAATCTTTCGAAGACTTCAGGGGGCCGTCAACGGCCCCCCCCCCCCAGTCGGGACCCGGTTAAGGTGGCATAGGCGTGATGACTGCGGAAACGTAGAATGATGTGCTCCTAAGCACTCGGTCAAGCTACAGCAAGAAATAAAACAAAAACGGAGGTCATCGGTCGCAGTAGATTATCTTTCCACACGTTGTGCTTAAGCCTACGGAGGCTTCCACGCCTGCTTCCCAAGGGAATCTGTCCACGTCACGCCCATAAATGTTATTGATTTGCCTCTAACTTCACAGATCATATTTTTAATAAAATGGAACCATCTGATCAGGTCGGAGTTCAAACTTTTTGACTGGTCAAGATAACGGCCACACACACACACAGACACAGACACACACACACACACACACACACACACACACACACACACACACACACACACGCACGCACGCACGCACGCACGCACGCATGCACGCACGCACGCACGCACGCACGCACGCACGCACGCATGTGTGTGTCTATGTATAGATATATATAAATATATATATATATATATATATATATATATATATATATATATATATTATACATAGGTACGTACGTATAAGTGACTCCTTGGCCATAACCAAAAAATGAGATTAATAAATAGCAAAACATCCGACCCATAATCAAAACAAACATCGGCGTTTTCACACGGAAGAATGAATAGGAGAATTTACGAAATGTTACCGTTCTGAAGGGGAATCAGGGGTGTTGATTGTATTCTTTTGAGGGGGCCCTGGCCCATCCAATGTTGATTTGGACCCATCCAATGTTACCTGCCAGTTCTAAAACGAAATGAGCAATAACAAAAAGAACGGCAGGAATAGATACGAGACAAGGGCTCACCGCTTACTTCGTTAAGCAATGTTGGTAAACAATGAACTGTCCAGTTTCCAAAAGTATCAGTTCCAAAGCAATCTTACCTTTGGGATCCTAGGTCAGTTTTGGACTTTGGGACGTGGGATGTCATGAATAACGGTAGCGTGTTCCTAAATGGACGCTACTGGGCGTGACAGACCCCGTCTCTAAATGTACTTAGTCTTATTTTGGATTTCGCTTTCATGATCTGATCGTGGTGATTGTATTTACGTCCGACAGAAAAGATGAAAAACATGGAGAATAGCAATTTTCTTCCTTGCCTATGAGCATTTTCTTAAACGCGCACAGGACGCTGTGCGATACGCTGTCCAATTTTTTTGAAAGAATAGCCATTTCGAGTGACTGTCTCTGGGAGGCCACGACAGCCTCCTGAAACCGACATCACTTTGAAAACGAAACGTGCGGAGTTCTTAACTATGCGGATCCCAAGGTTTGAGGAGTGCGTGCGCTATTCATTTTATTTGGCTGTAACACGAACCTGTGGCTGCAGCCGGCATGATTTTTTCAGCGATAAATCCACGTTACGATATGCAGGACGTTACCAAATGATCTATTCCAGACATACTACAACTAAATACGATGATGTTTTGGGTTGATATGGGGCACGAGAGAACAGGCTACACGCTGATGTGATTTTCATTGCAAAAAGTCGAAAGCTTCTACGCGATATTGAGGTGGAATCGATATGGGGTTCGTCTGCTTTGAATGAGTGTATCGTCTGCTTTCAGGCGGCGTGGCACCCGAACAGCGGGTTCAAGCCCTTGGGTTGCCAGTGCGAACGGAAGACGTTACACGGAGCTACACAGTGGTGCTTTTCCGAGTCGCTGCGATCTCCGGATCACCAGTGTCACACCCAATCGTGAAAACGTCCAGAAACGGCTTTTTCACATTGCCGTCGCTTGCGCGTGGCACGTGGCGCGCGCACTGAAACATGCTGTGTACCACGTGAATGCCCCTTCAACTGCCATTCCACGTTGACCCGTTTCGAGCCGATCCGATCCGTGGTTGCCGAGAAAACTCGTCGGAACCGAAACACTGTTTGACGCCATTTGCGTTTCCCGTTTTACTTGTTATGCCTGTGGGCCAAAAAGCGCCCTAGAAGCGTGTGGCACGCGCCAACGGCGGGTCGCAGCGGGACGAAAACTGGCGGATTTTCTGGTGGCGTTCGAGACCTTTCGAACGGTGCACGGTACGTGCCGATCCGTCAATCTGTTTGGGCCCTGGACCGGAACAAAGATTTTTTCACCGACAGAGACAGAAAAGCGTTACTCAGATAGTATATAGATAGGCAGAAAGTAAAGCGTAAAGCACATATCTACATATCTGCCTATCTTTTTATCTCCTACTTCTATATACACGCATATATATATATATATATATATATATGTGTGTGTGTACCTGTACCATGGCGATAAATGCAACTTTCAAATTGATAAATAGTAAGAAAACTTATAAATTTCCTTTGGTCAAAACAACGTCTGCTAAATCCGTTGAGAAACCCACATTTGAGGGAGGTTAGGTTGTCGGGCTCTAGGCTCAATCCCTTCGATCGTTTACAGAAATCGACATCCCTGAAGGGAATATAAAATTCCTAGTTTTTTGGCACTCAAAGCTGTCATTTATTATTTTAACCTTGGACTAGTCAGTTTAGAGCACATTTGCCGTATGGGCCTTCTCGTATAAGAAGGCAAGGATGCCAGAAGCTTCAGCAAAGTTCCAGTACTGAGTGTTCAGGTGCCAGTATAATTAACCAAAGGCAATTATAATCACACTGCTATGTCATTATAATTGCATTACATGAGGCAACGCATTTGACTGGATGCCAAGATGCACAAAATGTATAAATTACCTCACCAGAAGCATCATAGGTACTGCTTAGACTCTAGCAACGATACCGATCAAAATATTGTTTTTTTTCTTTACATGCGATATTAACTGAATGTGGATTGCATAATCTGTGGCGTATGAGACAACAGAGACATAACATATGATACATGAGAGCCAGTACTGTTTTCCTGAACATAAGTGGAAAGCCAGAAGTATGGCGATGCACAGAAAAGACGCAAAATATTGAAATGCACTTGTAATTTTTGTCTCTTTTACACAGAATACTCCTTGTTGTGTTATGTGTTTGTGCAAAAGTAAATCAATACCGACAGTTACATATCCTTGCGTTATTTTTACCAATACCTAGGCTTTACTTTCTTGTGAATTATGACTGACCAAGACTGAGTTTACCATATTCTTCTCGCCAAATTTGATCGTGCCGCCTGCAGACAAAAAACATCTTGTAAAAAACACATGTTATGATTTTTCTGGTTTGTTTTGTGCTTTTATTATTTTGTCTCATGGTTACATGTTTCCAACTTTACATTACACGCCATTCTAGCAACAATGCTGGAGGTGCACCTCTGGATGTTGGGAGTGCACGTGATTTTGTTGGTATTAAGCCGCCAACTTTCAACTCATTTAGCAATATTTTCTCCGAAATATCTGGTTTCAATATGGCAGGATTCACCATTCTCCTGAGAAATTGAACGCACTCCATGTATGCACCTGCATACAATGTCTAGCCGTCCAGGGCTGCGCCAAGGAAGATAACTTCCTATCTATGACAAAAAAATGCAAAAGACGAGAATCTGAAAATTCGCTGGCCGAAATCCAGGGCTTTTTGAGGGGGTACCAAAATTCCAGGGGGTACCGCAATGTCGCGCAGCCCCTGTAGACAACATCATGAATCCGCCCCTGCCTGCACCTTTTCTTGATCGAGCCCTTGGTTCTTGATCCAGCTTGGGAAGCCAATGAATATAACTTCCGGTCCATTTACGGTTGTGCTTTTACGATGCAGTTCAAAATACGTGCAATAACGTTTCTTCCTCGTCATGATCTCTGCGTATTCGCATGTACCCTCAATCAACGCGCCAGCGATTAACTGCCTTGGCCATTCCATAATTCCATGGCCTCGCGTCAAGGACTCCTCGTCTATGGGGTAATGGCCAATGAGGCCAATCACAGGACAGGATTTTCATAATTGTGTCTGCAATAAATTCGGGTATTTTGGCGGCCTTTTGGGCAAAATCGATATCGCTTTTCATCGTCTTCCCAAACAAAACAAAAAGAAAAATACGTCGACGTTAAGAAAAAGGCAGCGGTTTGGGTAACCTGCAACAAATCCGTTCTCAACAAAACCGGTTCTCCCATTAATCGCCATAAACTCAAAAAGAATAACCTCCCCCACTGGAAGGGTTTTCCTGCACGCCGACTACAGGAAAATCTAAAACCAATCATGAAAACGTCTAAAATCGTTTGATTTCTCCACGCGCCTTGCTTTCATCACTAACTGACATCAGTAACCACACGGCCATTACAAGTAAAGCAAACATGCACAGCGAGCGACCTAGGTCTATATTCAAAAACGCGTAATTACGTTCATGACAGTGTGGGGAACTGATGCAATTTTCGCACTTTTCTCGTTTTCAACCATCGTAAAAAATCATTCCTTTTCTCATTGATAAATTAATTTACTCGGCAAAGCCTATAACTTCACATAAATCGTAAAACTTGAGCAAACCAAAAGTTCTTATAAACTCCCAGAAAAGATGAGCCTTTACATAACATGCCATAACTTACAGCAGCACGGAACGGTGCACAATCGACATCGCGTCACAAACACATCGCCAATGGAGTGTCAAGATCATTGCCTTGATACCGGCACCGTTTGCTCTGGCCATAACTGGTCCCTTGAACTCCTAATACCCCCAAGCGAAAGCGCTGGAGTGCTACATGACATGTACTGAATAACACTTATCACAAGAATTTCAACCGAGGTAGCATGCAGGCATGATCCCGCAACACAACAGAAAAACGATTAAACTACGCAAAGTTTCGTTCATCAAACAGAGCCAAACCGTGCTCAATATCCAATGATTTTTTTTCAGCGCAACCATCCATACGCATCGTTAATCAATGCAAAGTATGCCCAAACACAGCCGCCCGCAATGCCGGCCGGTGGTCTAAAGGACGAGTGAGTCACGTCCTCCGTGTAAGCACTTCGTGGACGCCGGGGGGGAGTTGTGCCACCGCCGCTACAAATGGTAGGCGGGTGGCGCCGGTCGGCGCCTCCACCGCACAGGGTGGGCCGCCGCCGCCGCCGTCTGGCCGGAGCCGGGCACGGCCGAGACGCTGCCGAGAACGTCTCAGCATCCCCTGACCACATCACTGAGATAGGACGCCAGAACAGGCCCAGGATCTCTTACCGCATCACAGAGAAACAGGATGCCAGGACCGTTCCAGGATCCCCTCATCACGTCAACGAGGACGGACGCCTAGACAGCCTCAGGATCCCCTCATCACAGCAAAGAGACAGGACACCAGGACAGACCCCAGATTCCCTCACCACATCGAAGACAAACGGAACCCCAGGACCGGCTCAGGTTAACCAAACGGTCGTTAGATTTCCAAAATAATGTCATGGTCTACGTCCAACCGTCTCAAATTCGTTGGATCTTGATTATCGTCGACCAACATCAGTTTCCAAATGCGCTCCCTACAGCTGGCATGAATAACACGTACGAACTACCTACAGCGCAAAAAGGAACGCTCATACCAACTTATATGCCACACAACCTTTTGCGGGATCTATGAGAAGCAGACATTGCAAAGTTGTTGCCCTCACTCCCTTCCACCCGTCAGCCTGACAACTTAGCTGACTACGGATCTACTCCTCCTCTCAACTGTTCAATGATACGGTCACGACAACGGGGTCCACAATGGGCGCAATTAGCAGTGAAATAATCCCCCCCCCCCTCCCCAATCTGGCCCTAGTAAAATACCTCGGCTTAGGCGTCATTCGCGAGGTTTTGCAAAATAACCGGACATACCTGAATCCCTGGCTTAAGCACTCCGCAAAAGATCCATAAACAGAGTTACATGACCCATCTTTTTTAATTTCCCTACCCGCTCCTGGGTAATCTCTACCGCAGGAATGTACAATAGTAGAAATACGTAAATGTTATGTCACACGGCGTTTCCCCTCAGCGGACGCAATACACTGCATTCCCCCAAACTGCATGGGCCAGATTAGCTGTTTCTAACAGCCACAACAAAGACATCTGCTTACACATGACAGACCAGATGCACGTCCTACAATAAAACGCATGGAAAACCTTACCTATACATTAGCGCATTACAAAGCATATTCTGCACAAATCGTGTTCTATATCGGACAAAACAGCTTCTATCACTGTAAACGGCCCACCAAAGCAGCAAAACCCAGTCTACCACGCAGCTGTAGCAAACTTACCCAGCCTTGCGATTGCGCCATTTGACATGCCATGCTCTGAAAGCATAAAATGTGCAATAAGCTTAGCATATCGCAGCCTCGCAAATCCGACATAACAGGAAACGTAAGTGCAGATGACTTGCACTCTTCGACTGAAAGTACAAACATAAAAGCACATGCAGTAAAGCAGTGTAATAGGCTCTGCACACCAAAACTTGACGTAACAAACATCAACACACCAACGCGTATCATTTTTCGTGCTGATGGGTGCCAAATCACGGCCCTACCCATACCAAGCTGTGCGGCAACAAACTATGCAAGGTAATTCATATTTACCTATGTTGCACTTTTGAACAGCATTTTTGTATATTTCGGTACAGAAAAATATACGTTGAAGAAGTAATCGAAAGTTGTGTGTACAATAAGCTCAATTCATAACATGACTGAACGGTGGACACAAGCCCTGATCTCATGTGTTAAGCTCAGCATAAAGTATATGCAAAGTAACTGTAAGAGTAACATACAAAAAAACGATGTTTCTTTTTTAACAAATTTCATACCGCCACTTCCATGATCACATTCAATGCAACGGAGCGCATACTCCACAGAACTGAATCCCAACAGCCGGTCACGCAATTCAAACCATGATTGACCTAACCTCTGATCAGTGATCTATGCTTGACTGAAATATCGAAAACAACGTGGAAACATACTTCTCGCATTCCAGGCCCATAAAGCTTACTATTGTTCATTATTCTATAAAATACCAGCAAAAAGCCTTATCAGGCGTATGGCGAGCTAGGCCTCGAGCGCGCTCCCGTCAAATCGGGAAATATATATAGATTATATATATATATATATATATATATATATATATATCCGTGACGGTTAAAAGCATATTTCGCCCGATGCACGTTCTATTAAGTAAGACGGCATATTGGCAGCTGATTTGTTTTTAGACTTTTTTAAGTTTTCTCACCACTCTTTTTTGAGATAGAGTCAGATTGTTTAGCAGCGTACCAAGGTTATATTCCATGTATGTATCCAAAGTAAGGTTTCGTTGTACCTCACAAGACGATCAGACATACGAAAATATACGAAAAATAACAAAAACAAATACATTCGTTGCGTCCAATATAGGGCAAGCGGGCTCGTTTCCAAGATGCTTCTTTTGAAAACTGATTATTTACACCTGACATTCATAACACGGTGCACACCTCTGATTGGCTATATACAAACGCGAACATATTCTGTATATGCTAAAATATCAGTACAATGAGAGGACTATTACAAGCTAGTGCCTTGGTTCCAGAAGCGGTCCATCACACAGAGAAAGGGCATCTCTCATATCCATTTGTCTGCTTATGATAGGGTCTCTTCCCCTGATGTGGACAGCCTCCAGAACTCTTAGTTTGTGTCTGTTTCTACATCTCGTCAGTATAGTTGAATGTTGCAACATTAGTGCTGGTGTTAATGTCGTGCTGTGTATTCTTGTCATGTGTTTGTCTGGAGCACCATCTTGCAGATGTATGGTGATCCGTCGTAATAATGTTGCAGTGGTGTGTCCAATGTAGGCTGAGTTGGAGCGGCGCTCACAGTCACCAATGGGGCATATAAATTCGTACTGACGTTAGGTCATAAGATGTTAACTTATCGTCCTATGACCTGATGCCAAGTGAGGAGCAATTTTTAAACCTAGGACTGGCCTATAACTATCATCTTAAGCGTAACATCCTGCAAAAGAACGCTGAGCTTGAGCTCTTATGCCAACAGATTTGTGATTAGCGGACGGCTGATCAAATCAAGGTAAGCCCAGATGTGCAAGAACAGATTTTGGCCGAAAGCACAAAAACCAGAGCGCACACGAGAAGCAGCATACTTACCCGCAGACTACGAGATGTCTCAAAACAACTCAGAAACGATGATGACATCATTATCCGACGTGCGGATAAATCGTCCATGTTTGTCATCCTTCACCGTCATGACCACCTAGCAAATGTCAGTAGCATATTACTATCCAATGCTTACTTTCTCAAGAGACAAATCACTGGAAGGAAAACACATAACGATATCTCAAATCGCATTAATAATCTGTGTACTTCCCTACACTTCTTACACACTTTCCCATCGGACAATTAGACTGCAAATACCCTTTGTCAGGCAACCTTCAGCCATCTGTTTGACACTGGTATTCATCGCGCGTGATAAATCACTGCGACGAATTAAGTACTGCCCTCTCAAAAGGCCTTTTCAACCTACTAAACAGGAAAAAATCGGATGGAGCGAGATCCGGATTGTCAGATGGGTGTTCCAGCACCTCATATCCGAACTCTGCAAGCCTCCTCCGTTTCATGTGTCACGTGAGGGCGCACAATGTCATGCTGTAATATGACCACCTTCCTGAGGATGCTTGGACATTCCGCTTGTAATGCACACTAAATAACGGTTTTCAGGACGTGGGAGTAGCATGAAGCTGTGACAGTTTGGCTGTTTGGAACCTGATGTACTACGAGAAGTTATCCGTTTTTCCAAGACTATGTTCGTGACCTTGAAAATACTCTTACGATTGCTGGTCGATCCGTATCGGCACTGTAACAAAGTTCACGTCATGGTTTTAAGGTCCCCGAATCAGAAAACATTCAAATTTCAATGTTTCCCAAATTTCTCTAAATCTTAGAGGCTTCTTCCCAAAGCCTTTGGCTTGTGAAGACTGTCTAAGGCTACCAGATGCCTTCAACTCTAGTTCCCAGAGTCGGCACCGAAGAGAATCAGACAATGACGTCTGAGAGCGTATTAACGCCTCAAGTACATCAATCGTGCCGCGGTGCCGCTAGTGAATCATATCCGTAATGTTTAACGATACCTCCTTTTTGTAACCTAAAAATGGTTCACACCCGCGGAAACTTCTGAGCTCTTACATCCACCTTACATCGGCCAGTTCTTTGAATTCCGTGAGTTCTCACGCTCGTTCATTGGCTAAAGACTAGTCTTTCCAGAATATTCGGATTGCAAAGCCCATCCTGGTTGGTTGCATATATCACAACTGCACCTTCATTTCCGTTCGTGGGTAGTGTATAAGCAGGATCGGTTTTCGCTCCGTATCCAACTATCTATTTAGACCTCTGTCGAATATGTGGTGGACCCCGCGACACTCGTGAGTAGTGAAGTGCTAGTGCTGTGAGTGGTCAGTGTTTGTCGTCAGCAATATAGGTGGTAAAAATGGAAGCTCTGTGGGTCTGACGAAAGAACGAAGAATTGGCGAAGGGAACTTATGAAAAGAAAAGTACTGAAGAGGAGTATTGGCACAAATGAGGTTGTCAATAGTCAAACCATCACGCCAAGCAGAAAACACTGCTTCAGGCACTTCTTCGGAGGCGGCAGTGCGTCCATTCTCTGGAACTGTTCCTGTCCTCTGGGTCATAAAAGCAAAACCATGACTCATCACCGGCAACGATACGATCTAAGGCATTTTCGCCTTCTCGTGGATATCTGTCAAAATGTTTCTTCGAAACATTGACACGAACCTTCATCTGCTTGTCCGTCACGTTGAAGAGCATCCACTTTGCACAGATTTTCAATAGCCTATCAAACAGGGTGATCCATATCGGGTTGAGATTCCAGCTGTTTCCACTTAAGTGCGTACAGATACATGTTTAGCATCCGCTGGTAACTTCTGAACGAGTGATGACGATTGTGTCTGACGATGAATATCTGCGCCTGACGCTGACTGCGCCTAACAGTGCAGGTGTTTGTGCCTGTCAGTGACTGCGTTTGATAATGTCTGCACTCAGAAAAACTCATCCCATGTGCAAAAACAAAAAGAAATAAAAAGGAGGATAAAGTCGGCCCAGTGCTCACATTTAAAATAATGACAGTAAAATACCCATTACAGTTCATGGTGAGTGAAAAAAACTGGCAGCTCGGAATAAATTTTGCGCTCAGATTTCCACACCTACTCCCCCCCCCATAAAAAGGGAAATCGTGAACGAGTGCCACATGGCTATCGTTAGTGGTAGTCATCGGTTCCGGCTCACATCTTTGCGGCTGCACGTCCATCCGCCCATTCTTAAATCTATCGATACACTTATAGATGTTAGTTTTGTCCATGGCTGTTTCGCCAAAGACTTTGTGGTTGCAAATCACTGTCAGACGACTTTGCACCCGATTGACGCAAAAATTTGACTGCTGATCGAATTTCTGTGCAATCATAGTCATAGTCTTCTTGATCCATCCATTATTATGATCCATGTTGTTGTCTTTGCCAGTTGTCTCCAGTGACAAAACGGGTACTGATCAGCAGCCTCGACAGCACGCATGGTTGGCACAATAAATATTTTAAGAACATCACATGAAAGAACACGTGCCAAAGCATAACATTTCTGATTCCTATCTCATGTCGCCATAAGTCCATTTGTCTCTTTATAAAGTAAACAACCCAAAAGATACTTCTAAGTTTGAGAAACTCAGACACTCAAATGATAAGCAGAAAAGGGATTTTGGCAAGTTCATCGAAATCGCCAACAAAGAGAACGGACGAGTAAAATTCAATAAGACAACCGGCGAATTTAACCCTAGCTACTTCTAAGGCAATCCTTAGACTCACAACACTCGTGCTCTACTAAGACCCATGATCTCGTAGATTCCTATCTCTGGATATGAATTAGCCAAACAGCTGAACACCCTTATATCTCCTGTGTTGAAAAAACGTACTCGCTTAGATCAACGGGTCAGAGAAGGAGACCCCATCATAACCAGACAAATGGATAAGACAGGTACCCTTTCTCTGTAAGATGGGCCGCTTTTGAAATCAAGGCACTAGCGCGCGATAATCCTCTCTGTGTACTGATATTTGTAGTATATTTAGGATATGTTCGTGATTACATACATACACATTATACATAGCTATATCAGAGACCCGTACCGTGTTATCATGGATGCTGCGTGTGAATAAACGTAATTTAAAAAAGTATTCTGAAAACGAGCCCAATCACCCGGTTGTCGACGCAAAGAATGTATATTTTTTTGCCAATGTCCTTTCAGCTTCCCGTACGCTGTCTTAATGTCAGTTGTTTTTTATGTTTTCATCTTTATCATATATACATATAAAATATACTATATATTCCCAAACTAAGTACTCGAGGAATCGCCATATGAATCCTCTTTCCGCTCATGGCGATGCTACCTTCCATTACAGAGAGGTTGCGTCATGTGTATAAAACATCACTGTACAACCAGTACAACGCCTTGTAGGGGTGCAACAAATGCGGCCTACTGCGCTTCTCTTCAAATTCAGGAGTAATTTGTAAAACATTATCCGGCACATTTGTTTCCCTTCATGCATTTTCTATAAACACCGATATTTGTCGATCTCTTTCAGTATCTTACATTCAAAGAACTGAAAAACTGCAAGTCGCCCCCCCCCCCCGATACCGATCGCAATATATCGCCGGTTCAAAAACACCCAAAGAAAAAATGTAGACGCAAAAACATAAATAGCATAACATCATGAAATCCGGGAATAGCCATGTACACAAAAGGGGACGCAAACCAACGTAATGCCAATGTAGTTCCGCAAAATCGATCGAAATGAGACGCATTTTGCTCGAAACTTCATGATTCCCTGTCCAGTGGTTTCAAAGCCATTAGGTGTCTGGTGTCGCCGAAGCTGGGCCGGATCGGCCGCTGAATTTGTTTTTCTTCTACAAGTCTGAAGCCATATGGGCGCATGACCAGCGAAGCCTAATGCGTTTCTTTTCCGTTTTGGAAATATTTAAATAGTGGTCTGGCATTATTATTTTTGCTTTGATGCATTCTCGAATACCAATAAATGTCTGTCGACGTATTGCGATATCTTATATCCCAGAAATTCCAAATCTAATTGTCACGCGCGCTAATGAAAATGATAGTTGTAATTTCTGAGCGATTTAAAAACACCCGTAAAAACAGGTCTAAAGCAAGATCACTACACACTAATGAACGAGACACAACACTTCGGAATGTCCACGGAACAGAATACGTGCAAAAATAAAACAAGCTAGCACCGTGCGAAAATTTAGCACACTCCGAAGTCAGGACAAGCGACCTTACTTCCACTTAAAACATAAAGAAGACACGTGTCTCCAAATCAATCTCCAAATTCGTAAGCGTATTAACGAGATGACTGCTGCCCGTTTTTTGCTACTTAGTATACTCAGGATATTCTAAATATGTCATATTATATTATATCGTATCATATCACCCGAATATCATGCTTTTTAGGTCGTACATCAAGGCATGGTGAACTTGAGGCGGAATGGTGAACTTACAATAACTAAAGTAATATAAAGTACAGCAATTATCTACTATTCTTAATACCAAACATAAACAGGTTCGTCGGAGGTGTCCTGAAGTACGCCTAGTTCCAGTAACTTTTTAACTTGGAGATGTCGCAATCTACGTTTACTTCATGTCTTTGCACACCGAAATCAAAGTGAAAACGGCACATGACATAGCTTTCTGAACCGTTAATGCTGTCCTTTCCTCATCCAACCGCAACGTTCTGCAAACACCACTTCACTGGATTTTGGCACAATCGCTTTTTTAACAGCAACGTGCACCAGTAGTCACGGACGCCTTGGAGGAAGCTGGATGCCTACCAGTTTTGATCCGAGTTTTCCGAAAAAGTTTGAGGGCGCTAAGCTTTTTTGTACATAGGTCTGTTTGACCTGACCTAGGTCAGGCACCTGACCTGACCTGAGGTCAAAATTTTGACACGAGATGTAAAATTGATGAAGCAAAAGGTACACGAAGTTTCGTGGCTCTGTGTTTGTTCGTTTTCTCGCAATTCCAGAAAAACCTCAGGGAGGGCTGTCAGCCCCCCCCCCAGTCGGTGGCGGATTAATACTGGTCGGTCCAGACTAGAATTGCCACTTTTTGGCAGTTTAACCGACGCCCAACCGGCAGCCTGACGTAGGCGGCCAGAGCCGGGGGGGATGTTTCGACGTCCCCCCTCTACCACGCAAAAGGAACGTCGGAGAAAAACTGAACTTATAACATCGGAAAGTTCTTCATGAGTACGTTCCAAAGCAGTCAAAACGTTCGGAAATTTTTAAAAATTAATCCAACTATTTGACCTGTACATGCAAAAAAATATGAATTTTAAGACGAGCTCAAGTTGCACACCTAATAAAACTACAACAATTCTGAGAATACCAATGGAAAGCTCATAGTGTACATTAAATTGGAAGATTATTTATAACATGCATATAATCACATATGGCATCAGGTTGCCTGATGTTACTTTTCATTTTGCTACATTTGTGAGGTTTTCCAAGGTTGCTGGTGACTATTGTCCATAATGTTGCCAAAATGGTACGAATGATTTCTATGAACATTTTTCAAATACACGAAGACCAGAACGCCAATAACCGGACGTGACCTGGCCTGACCTGGTGACATGACCCAGCATTCAACTGTTTGTTATATTTCATGTTCTGTTGGGAATCAATAACAACAAAAGCAAAAGGACAAGAAATACCTTTAGACTGAAACTCCACGGTGCCATATGTCGATCATATGACCTAACTTGATGTAGGATCATGACCTGATTTGAAGCATGCTTGGGTTTCATCTTTTTATGCCTAGGTCTGCCAATGAATCATGAAATAAACCACAGAGATAAAGCTGAACACCTGGACATGAACTAAGCTTCTACCACAGTGGCCTCACACAACCTCAGGTGTCCTAAGGTCATTTCAGGGTTGGAAGCGTCTTGGTTAAATTCTGGACAGCAAAGTCAACTTCAGTCCCTATTTTTACCCCAGGGTTCATCAAAACAGGGCTTTGGACTCCTTTTTTCCAGTTTACTCTTAATGTGACCTGAACTGATCTCATGACTCTTCATGTGAGTCGACAATGTCATGCTTAGTGACTTTTTTGGCCCAGGAATGCATTTCAAAACCCAGCAATGCATTTCAGCTTCTACATGGTGACCTTGCATGATCTCAGGAGAGCCAAGGTTATTTCACAGTTTGTTTAGACTGCAAAATCGACTGCAGTGCCTATTTTGCCTCAGAAATCATTAGAACAAGGTTTTAGACCCAATTCTGCTAGTCCACCCAGTGTGACCTGACCTGACTTGATGATCCTTGATATGGATCAACATCATATGTCCTGTTTAGTAATTTCCTTGGCCAAGGAATGCATTTCAGGCACCAAAAAGCAGGAGAAATGGTTCAAAACTGTTAGAAAAGGGGAAATATGGCAGTAACTGAGCTGACCTCACCTTACTCACCAAACACCTTAGGATTGTACTCCACTACAATCCCTGAAAGTTTCAGCTCGATCGATGGTACGGCTTGGTTTGCAGAAGACTTTAAAAAACTACAGCTTAACCTCTTTTATGCAATGTACGTCAGTGACCTGACAAAACCAGAAGTTGAAAATTCTACAGGGCATGCAAAAAGGATGGAAGACAAGTCACTGAAAATGTCAGTGTGCAACATGCACAGCTTCTTCTATCACCAAAAGTCCTTAAGGGAGGGGACATCAACCCCCCTCCCAGATGGGTGTGGATTTAACATTCATCCTGTCCTGCAAATTAGACCTGGGACCTGCAATCAGCCCACACAAATTTACCATTCAGAAAAGCCCACACAGGCCTAAAGTCCAAATTTTCTTTGAACCCAAAGAGGTTCACAAGAGACTTGTACTTTCCATGTTGTAATCTCTCATGATTTCCAAAATAAAGCAGAATGCATATGAGAGAAATAGGACTACTTTACAACATCTATGTTCATGAGAGAAACACTGCACTACAGTTATAAACAGAAACTTCTGCACTCCTCTTTAATGAATTCAGGCATATCATCAATCTTTAATATAAAGAACACACAAGATTTGACATTTTAGGTAGTCATGTTTGCAACTACCATATTTTGAACCATTTCTGAGCCCTGATATATTTTTTACAGTAAGTGGCATGCATAATATACAGAACCAAATTCAAGGTTAGCTGACAATCAAGCATCAAATGCAACAAAAAAAGCCTGCAAAGCCAGCAACATCTGTGCATGAATCATATGAAAGTGTATGGCAGCCCTCCTTACATTACATACATTACTTTTCAGTCTTCAAGAAATATACCATTTTGCACCAGATAGCATAGAAGTAGAAATGGGGGGTCTGTGGGTGCCATAGCACCACCACTTTCTGAGAATGCTGAACATTTAACCTTACTGACATATGAAGAAATAGTCACCCTGTGCATCAACAATGTGCATCAAAACAGTTGGTTCACTTAAAAATTGGGTTAAACTGTAAGTGAGCCAACATTCTTCCTGCCAAATATCAACAGGTCACACCTTTGTTAAATTCAGCAACAATATAGCCGTATTTGTGTCGGCCGTAACGTTGTTTCTACCATTCTTTGCACCTTCCAAGTTTCTCTGTATAGTATGAGGTCTCACCTGTTTTATACATATATATATATATATATATATATATATATATATATATATATATATATTAAAATATGTGAGACCTCATGCTGTACAGAGGTCTATATATATTATATATATATATATATATATATATATATATATATATATATATATATATATATATATATGAAATAATTGCATGTGCAAGTGCTGCCTTTCTGAACATCTGGCAGCCTTTGAGATGCTTTGGGTCTGTTTTGAGACACAACAGTCTTATTCTGCCAATGGGTACATGCCTTGTGTAGTATCATTTAGTGTTCATGCATAGTTAAGAAAATGTCATAGATGATGGCAGTGTTAGAATTCCCTGTGACAGTACATCTTTCAGACATTACTGTGTGGTGTTTGTGGAAATAAGCTTCTAACAAATGAAGTTTTTATATTCTTCCTTTTCTGACTCTTTCATTCATCCAACATGTGTAGCCAATGTTAAAGCAGGTGTGAAAGGGATATAGTGTACAAGCATTGTGAGGAAAACTGCTATGCTTAATTACAATTACCAAACCATCCCATGGCTATCTGAATCTGACAAGCCTGTACTGGTAATATGACAGGCCTTTCATCTAAACCCATGGGCATAAGGACAGATCACAAGGCATGGGGATTTGACCCCAGCTTTGCTGGCAGTTTAACTTGGCTTTGTCCTATGTCAAAAAAACATCTTTGCCCCACCTACATTTTCTGGATGCTTCTATGCCCATTTGAACCTTTCCCTTTGCAACTGGGACAGCACAATGTCATGGTTACAGCACTTGCTTGCGACCAAAAGGTCCCCAGTTCAAGTATGGGTAAGAGTGACATTTTACCACCCCTTGCAACAACTGAGGTGAGAGGCTGTGATGCAAAATGACCCTGGCAGTCAAGAGCAATGTAAATAATACAAAAACCAAACCCTTTGAAACTGCTGTTAAGCCTAATGGTTAACATATTCTGCATTATGAAACTTTGTCAACTACTATAGAAGTGTTTTATTCATGCCCTACTGCTTCCATAGTGAGGCATGAAAAACAACTGCTTTTTTTTAAACAATGCTGATGAAATTAAATGTGATGCAGCCTTATGCATATGGTATGTCTCTTCTGTACAAATATCCATCAGAGCAGTTGTTAAATCTCAGTTCAACTTGGCAACATTCATGTTGTATGTTGCATGAATGCTGACTATTTAACATATTCTGCATTATGAAACTATTTCCATCAGTGCAGTTATTTTGGCTGGCAATGTTATGGTATTCTAGGTGCAGGCTTCTCACTTCTCATAACCCCAGAAATCTGCATAGTTGGCAAGCCATATTGACGTCAAAAGATGCGCAATTAAAAAATAGCCAGATCCAAGGACAAGGCCTTTTGTGCCTTGTAAACATTACAACTTCATCAAAATAGCCGATCTCGAAGCACAGAGCATCTTTACGAGACAGATCAAATCAGCCCCCAAGGATGGACAGTTCAGAAGGCCTCATGAAATATGATGTCACCAAAAAATTAACTAAACACAGCAGTCTGGCAACTCAAAATAGATTAACAATGGCAATGAAATGGAACAGAGGGTTGCCTAGAATACCTGTTATTCTGCAAATATGATAATTTTCTTCACATCTGTAGAAAACTTCCATGCCTCCTAAAGCTGAAAACCACTAACATCTGAGTTTAACAAAACACCTTCAAAAAAATATAGGCCAGCTGGAAAAATCCGCAAAAAGCCATGCTGGCTGCAAAAATCTGCAACCCTCAATGGCTTGGCAACTACGTGGGTTTTTGGAGTTATGAGAAGTGGGAAGCCTGCTCAACCAATACCAAAACAGGCCCCTCTGGTCCAGACTAAGTGGTGGAACCCTGTAGAGATGTCAACACACATGATTTTTACCTTATTTCTCTCCATACAGATCCAAAGGGTTAAAAATGAATGCTGCCCAAATTTGGGGGCCTCTGCGCATTCCTCCTCCTGTTCCTATCCCCTGGTCAAGACTTTCCCAACTTCCAATCCCGGACCTCTACCCATGCCGAGACCCTATCCACAGACGTAACCAGGGCAAGATTATTTTTGGGCTTAAGTATCTAATAGCACAGCCTCTTGGATTTAAGTATCCGGGGTCAGGAATCTGGTGAAACAACAATCAATCGCCCGTGAGGATCTGACGGGAGACAGCACGATGAGGTTTTGGCGCAACGGGCGCCGGCATCGTAGCTGACATCTAATGTAACGTCAAGATAACGCACGTTAACCGAAACCCAACGAAACTTTACAACCGGAGAAAAATTTGAGGCGAACAATGCATTTCATTACCTTGCTTCTTGTGACTCATTACTCCAGACCAACGCTAGTGTAGCCGTTCAGCACTGCACCACAACACAACACAATTCAAATTCGCGACTAGAATGCTGCGCAAGGTGATCGGTAGTCGTAGCCAGTGCTTTTCAGCAGTAACTTTGATTGGTACAACTGACTGGCAGAGAAGTGTTAGTACGAAAATTTGATTGTAGGCTGATGTTTAAGTATATTTTTTCAATAAAGTGTTATATAGTAAGCTCAATTACATTAAAAGAATAGAATTTCCGTTGTCATTTCCTTCACTCAGCAAATGAGTAGCACCGATGACGAAGATTTATGCCCTGTAAAAGGAAAAGTTTGACCTAAAATTTTAATTTAACCGAAAACGCAATTTTTTTAGGTCTACAATTCACAAAGTAGAATGTTAGCAAGCTCCACTACATCTTGTCAGCTGGCATAAATCAGAATAGCCTTTATGTGACGCAATCGCTACGAAACGTTGTTGATCACCTGTAGAGTCCGGTTCGGTTCTGCCAAGTTCAAGGGTTGGTGTCGGTGGCGATCATGGTTCTTAGTACCTATCGACGCGTTCTGCAGACGACTGACTGACGCCCGACGGGCCACAAGACTTGATTGAGGACACGGACGCTTGAGCCCAAGAGGCTGTGCGTCCTAATCCACAACAAACAAACAAACAGACGACTGACTGACGCCCGACGGGACACAAGACTTGACTTAAGACACGGACGCTTGAGCCCAAGAGGCTGTGCGTCCTAACCCACAACAAACAAACAAACAAACAGACGCGTTCTGACTAGTACGACTTGACACAGAGCTGGAGACGTCTGAGTCCAAGAGGCTGTGTGTAACTCACAAAAAAATTGTGGTGCGTTGCAGTGAAGCGTACCAGCATGAAGTATTCCAGTGACTGTTAGGATCGTGTTGTTACCAGACTGGTTATCTGTAACATTCTTCCAGGTTCATCACTCGTTTCAATTTTTCAAAACGTAACATAGTTTCCATTTATGAAGCATGATGGCAGCGAACACTGATAACCTCACAGCAAGTCAAGCCAAAGGTATGTAATCTACATATGCCAATCCTTTTTCTTCCTGTCCAAGGGGTACTACTGAGTAAAAGTCATGCTCACAATTTCAGATTTATTCAATGCTAAGGACTACTGGCATATTCCTGCATAGAATTTGACTCCAGCCATTTTTACCAAGTGCTTATTTTCCAGCAAAATAAAATATAAATGACATAAAAAGCATGTAACAGACAGTTTTAAGGCAAATACTTGTGACTCAGCACTGGATGGTATCATTCCAAGATGAAGAATGTGAAAATATTACCAAGTAATATCATCAGTCCTTTTGTTGCTGACTGCTGTGTCTCTTGTCTGTTTGGTTTCTGCTGGAATTCTCCAGTCATGAATTCAAAAAGAACCAGTTCCATAGTTGAGGTATTGTGGCCATCATGATGTCATCAAAATAATCAAACTTAATAGATTGCAAGATTAAGATACCTTACCTAAATCAGCCCACCCTAAACTAACCTAACCTAACTGAACCTAACCTAAACTAACCTAATCATACCTAACCTAACCTAGCCTAACCCAGCTAACCTAGCCTAACCTAATCTAACCTAACATAACCTATTTAGATGTGACATAACCACTGTTGGACAGAGCCAAGACCAGCTGCACTCTGTCAGCATGTAGTATCCTGTACCACAGCTCTGGTGCTGGGTTGTTCCTTTGGGGCAACATTACAACCCATGAATGTCCCATAGTCATCTTGTGGCCTCTTGTACCATGCACTGATGCCATCATGAAATGTTATGCAATACATAGGGCATCCTTGGAGCAAAGGCAGTGTAAACAAGATGGTGCTGCCAGTTCTGATCATGCTTACTTACAGTAAAATATAACCATTTCCTTTGGAAACCATACAGTCTCAGGAAACCACTTCTTTCTTCCATGGGAAATTTTCTGTGCTCTTCTTCATCTTATATATGAATTGGAAGTGGTCCGTGAAAAGGTATAAATGTGATATATCATCTGCACTCCTATGCATATCAATTAATTTCAGGTAATAGCTGGTTTTGTGGTGAAAATTTGATGCATCATTAAAGGTATGCCATGGACATGCCATAGTCATAATAACTGGCATTGGCCAGCTGCCAGCTGTCTTCTCTGGAGCATGGAGATTGCTGCTGTGCTTACTGAACTCCTTATCCTGTTAGCTTTGTGGGTAGAATGTAAGAAAGATAACCAAGACATGTAATTCAATTACAAGCAAGCAGTGAAGGTATATTTTCTTTTTATTAAGCTTTTTTGTATAAGGACTATCTTTTGTTCATTATTTTGTGGTGCTTTTCATAAGAAAACTATTTAGAATACTGATTTATTGTGTTTTGGTGAGCTATGAGTCTGAAAGCATGACATACATGAGTGCATTCCCCATGGATTGCCTTACTCCAACCATGTACCAATTTGCCATGGATTGGTTCAACCCTGCATTCTTCATCCTAACCAGCACTCCTTGCTGGAGGTGCTCCAGTTCTTCAAAGAAGGACTTCCCATTCACTATCATGTTGTCCAGACACTTCAGGCATGAGGTTGAAGGCATATTCTGAAGAATTTGTCCTATGAGACAGCAGAATGTTGCTGGCTGTCACAGAGACCAAAGAGCATCACAGAGAATTCCTGGAGTCAATGTCCTGCTGTGAATGCTGTTTTCTCCTGAGCTTTTGGGCCCATGTGCCTTCTGTGGAGGCCCAGGGTTCTGGACCATGACAATCCAACCAAGGAATCGAGGACCGGATTGATCTGGGAAGGAGGGCATGAGTCCCTCATTGTTACCTCTTTCAGGGTCCTTCTGTTCATTTGTACTTGCATTGTGTTGTCTTTCATCAGGACCATTGGGACTGCCCAGGGACTGTTTGACATCTTTATGATGTCCTGCTGCCTCATTTCTTCCTTGCACTTTCCTGCATTTTTGTGTGGTGAAAGAGATTCATACTTGAGAAATCCTTATTGGTTTTGTGTCATCAGTGTTGGTCTTGTGTGGCACCTGATCTGCCTGGCAGAGGTGATTTGATCCAGCAGTGTGCATGGGTTGATACTTGAGGAGATGCTGATGTACCTTTTCTGTCTCTCCTCCCACCAGCAACTCTGCTGTTTTTGACAAATCACAAAATGCCATCTTTTTCAGGGTGCTTGTCATTGGGTTGCTCATTGCTCACAGATCTATATATGGTATAAATATGTGACTGATTCACATTGTGTGACATTAGTCCTATTCCTGAGCTTCATAGGAAACTTCAAGTTCATTTGAAGTGGCACAGAGCTATCTCCATATACTTCAGCTAGAGTGTCATCCACAACAGTCAGACTCTCTTTCGTAGCTTCACTGGTTCTTTGCCACAGCTGGCAGTTCCATGGACACAAGCTCCATTCAGGAAGCTGCAGGATTTTGCTTAAATATATGCAGAACCGCATTTTGTCCAGCTGGTCCCCTGACAAGTTTACCTATTAACAACATTTGCTCATTATTGGTGGACAGGAGGCCCATCTTGCAGTTTATCACCACTTCTCTGAGAAAGTCCATTCCAGAAATGCCATCCTCGTAGACGTTCACTATCAAGAATGCCAAAGGCCAAGCATGCTATGCTGTCTGCAGCCACAGGTCTAACTGTCATTCATTGGATAGCTGATCCCTGTAAGCTAGCTTCACATTCCACTTGGTCTTTTTCAACTGCTTGCTCAATTTCTCCAAGACCCTGGAGAAAACTTTTGGGCTGATCACTGTTACTGCCGCTCCATTGTCGGTGAACATGTCGACTGGAATTCTTTCCACCATTCCACGCACAAAGAGGCCATCTTGTATGTTGTCACCCATGTTGATGACCACCAGGTTCTTGTGGGTGTCTGTTACATTTCCTGGTACTAAGCTTCGCCCGACAAGCGCGGTTGGTGTCAATTTTCCTGGTTGTGTTCTTGCTTGGATGTTTGGACTCATCTGCTGTTAAACTTGAGCTTCTGGCAATCCTGCTTCTTGTGGCTATTTCTTTTGTCTTTGGTAGTGCCAGCATTTACCATTAAAGGGTAGTGGATGGTCCTGAGGTCTGAGTGGTGATCAGCTGCTTTGGTTGCTTCATCAGCTAAAGGACACTGTTCAACACCTTAATTATCTCCCCTGCTTTGATATTGACAGCACCTGATGGTGCTGTGCTGTAACCCACCATTAACTGGGCGTCGTGGCGTTTCACCCCCCCCCCCCACTGGCGCATTTCTTAGATGTCTCCCAACATTCGCATTGTCCTGAAACTTGCATAATTTGCCTTACATCAGTTATGTACATACTAGCAAAAATTTGAAAATGAAGTCATCTTAGATCACGTCTTGATGGCGTCATAAAAACGATCATATTTTGCGATTCGACGTACAATTTCACTTCACTGCTGTATTGTCGATGTTTTTATAATGCATGGTGACTGTGGCTTGTAATGTATATCAGCATGACCTGAGAGTTCATTATGGAACTATGCTGACCTCATGTTAGGCCAAGCTAGGTCAAATATGTATTCCTCATTTTCTGGGTCCAGTGAGAATACGTTTTAGAAAAGGCACTGAATAAATGGATTTTTGGTTGTGGCCAGACAGATTGCCATTTTTTGCAACAAACTGCATGCACAGCTTACTCAGTAGTTTCTTGCAACATTGCAATGTTTTGTTGTAGTTTGACCTTTGGTGGTTTGATGCAGGTTTTAGTTAACGAGTAAAGTGGTGGAATCTGTTTGACGTTTTGGATGACCATTGTGGAGGTATACGGTGAAGGAGTGGAGCCATGGCAATGTTATGCAATACTCCGCGGAAATGTGCGGCATGGACAAGCTGACTTGTAGGGCCATCAAGAAATGCCAGATTCAGGTCACTAGCGTGCTCATGGTACTCCGGCTCTGAAACTATAAAATGTCGCAGTGTTGCATGTGCATGCTAGCTGGGACCATTTCAACGCTTTTTTGTGCCCAGAGTTCTTTGAAAGTGTCTTTTTTAATCTCCGTGTGAAATGGGCCAGGAAACATGCATCGTATGACACATTCTAAAGGAGGTCAAATTTGTCCCAACCTATGACATTGATCGTTTATGACCTTGGGCCGGGCACTTAGAATGTGAGACGGCCCTACCAGGAATATGTTGCCATGCAAACTTCAGTCTCGACGTGCTTTTCAACGTGATTAGGCGACTCTGGAGAAACTTGTCACGTGCTTTTGTTTGAACTGACCTGTGATGCCATCAGTGAGTAAAAAAATGTACATGTCACAGTATCGCAAGATTCGGTACCTGAATTGGCGTTTGAATCACCCGAATCGGACGACTGGATATCGAAATAGACGGATGGGACGTTAAATGTCCCATTCTCCCCTCCCTTCTAGACAGTGAAAGGTGGCAAATACTTTAAATGTCAGGTTAATCTTTGTCCATTGTTGTCCTCTGTCTTATTGCATTACTCCAAAAACGGTTTATTCTGGAACAGGTAAGTAAACCATTTTCCCAACTGTCATGCATATCCTTCAAAATGAAAGTGTGAGGGTTTATGTTGGCTCAGCTGTGGTTCTTTCATCATTCGATTTTCATATCATGTCGCTTAATATTCAGCAGGTTGTTATGTTGGCATTTGGTTATAAGATTGTGCTGAAAAAAAGTTTCTTACAGAATTATCTGTCTGACTCATGGATGTATTCATCTGATTTTTGTGACAGAGTTTGGAGTTTGCCTTGTTGTTTGTTGTTGTGCCATTGCCTGTCAAAACCACTGATTTCAGACATATTGCAAGACTTGCTTCAGGCACTTTCTTCTGAGGACAGCAGTGAAAAGATGGCTTGTGCCCGGAACCAGGCTGGCAATGATATGGTGAAATACATGCAACTGGTATTTCCCCTAGTTGCTCAGATTCAGGCTGAGGTCATAGAGAAGCATGGCTTCTATGGCGAAAGAGGTGAGAACCATTGGTGATTTCCGTCTCAAGGGTATGCTTCATGCTGATATTCTGTGCAAGGCCTATGTTAACTTTGTCATTTTAAGACGCAGGCACATTTGGGATGTTAGGGATGTGCAGACAAACATTCATTGTGGTATGCAGCCGCGATGATCTGGTGGTCAAGCAGCCAGACGACAAAGTCCGGTGTTTGGCAAGCATCGAGTTTAAGTCCCAGAATGGACACCTGTGTTTGACCCGAGGCCGAAAAGGTCATCCGGCCGAGGGGCGGTCTTGTGAAGTTGCACTGTACGATCCTCAAGCGTCATCTGGTATGGTGCCTGAGAAAAAGTACACATGTGGGATCATTGTGGCGGGGTCAGAGTCTGTAAACAAGCTCGGCGTAGCTTGGACTCAGATTCCAACGCCATCCACGTCATCGTATAAAGAGCAAATTTTTGTAACTTTTTTAGGTTTTGTTGGGGAGACAATTAAACTCATATTAAGCAATATCAGTGAAAATGACTCAGTCATCTCTTAACTCTATTTCTGGCAGGGGAGGGCTGAATCCTCCTCCCCTCGGGGTTCTTGCTTGCGAATTCCGTGTTTTTTTTCCGACGCAGCTTTAGGAAACTTGGTCACTTTCCCTGCCTGTTTTTTTTTTACGTACTGTGCCAAAAATCTCATCATTTTGTTTTGCTCGGGAGCGGGGCCAAGTCACGTTTTTCGTAGGCACCTCAGGCCATTCTTGGCCCTGTGGAAGGTAAATAAAGTGGCTGCCAAAAATAGGGGTTTTAACCCGTCCCCGACTGGGGGGGCCGCAGTTGACTGCTCCCCCTGAGGTTTTTCTGAGATTGCGAGAGAACGAACAAACACAGAGTCACGCTACTCTGTACCTTTTGCTTCATCAATTTTACATCTCGTGTCAAAATTTTGACATCAGGTCAGGTCAGGTGCCTGATCTAGGTCAGGTCAAACAGACCTATGTCCAAAAAAGTTTAGCGCCCTGCAACTTTTTTGCAAAACAAGATATGTCAACAATACTTTCAGGGATTAGTGAACGTGATAGATGCAACAAATCTCCCATCTCAGATTTCTCGGGATATTCCAGGTCATTGACCTAAGGTCAAGCCCATTTTTAAGACACGTCGTCGTTTTTTTCTGAAATTGACGGAATATTCCATAACATTTTTAGTGTGGAATGAAGCAGACATCTAGTTACCGTCATTGGGCAAAGTATCAGTGACTTCCAGCCATTGACCTGAGGTCAGGTCACGAATAACTAGTGAGCCAAAATGTACCACCGGCAAAATCGTCGATGAATTACTCAGAATGAGTAGAAAATGGCAGAATTAGCTTGCACAGACGTAAGTAATACCAGGAGCTTCAATAAGTTTGAAAAGTAGCATATTTTGCAAATAAACAGGCTCTCGCGAATAAAGCTCCGCCATTGTTGTAGATTGGCAACTAATGAATTCTTCCTAAATTTAAGCATGAAAAAACCATCACAAGAACCTATAAGATCAATAAAATATACACAGATCGTCTTTTTTGCGAAAATAAAGGAACGCTAAAATTAGTTCCCGTCAATTTGTTAGTGCATACGGCAGCAGCGCACGCCTAGCAGCTGCCGCGTCTTTAACTCAACGTTTCGGCGTATATATTGAACAAATCTGGGAAATTAGACGTGTATCGGCATCCGCCGACCTTTACTTGTGCGCTGGTGCCTTTACCTAAGCGTTTTTAGTCACAGCCCTTGAGATTCAGGCCATTTCTCGGTCTTATGCAGTCGGCTATGAGAAAACATATATATAGGGCGTAAATTGCGTACATATTATCTAAAACTAAAAAATGAGACCAGTTTCGAGCTCTACTCGTCACAAGCTTTCCAACGATGTGCTTATTTTTATCGTGCGACCAACCGTTCGTGAGTTAGAGGGGGGCGGCCAACCTCCCCCCCAGTCGCCCGCGTTCGAAACGGACCGACGGTCGTGCGCGGGTTAAGATAGAACCTGAAACGTTATATTGTTGCATGTGTAAACATGAGCAAGCATGCAAGGATATTTGTCTAGGATAGGATAATTGTCAAGGATAATTAGTCTCAGGTCATTTAACAGATGAGGTCAAGGTCAAAGGTCAAAATCTAGTTTTATATCAATAATTTTGGCGCCAATCTTCCAACGACAAAACTCGGGATATGTCTAACTAAAAAGAGTGCCCTTACTTGTGCACCAAGTTTCGGATTGATGTCAGGTCTGGTCACGGAGATATAGTCTAAAATGTCAGTGACTGTGCCATAAATCACGGCAGCCTTGAACTAGAGTCTTAGAAATAGTCCATTCAGATTACTGGACACGTTTTCAAACAATATGAATTACACTCAAGGTCATTCCATGTCACTCTTAGGTCATTAGAGGTCATTTTAAGTCAGAGGCTGTAAGATGACCTGATGAACATGTGACCATGACATTTCCACTTTTTTTATGTCCATGGCGCCGCCAATGCTAACAAGTATGTATGTAACAAGTAACGTATGACTCGATGGCGACGACGAATGCCTTAGTGATACCGCCGATGGGCTTCACGTTGCTCTCTGAACGAGCTGATGTCCTCCGCCAGTGGTTGGGCACCAGGGTTTACATAGAAATACATGCGTCCTTGGCAATCGGAGAACTTCGGACGTGGGCCAGAGATCGAAGCCTTTTTCCGGAAAGCCACCATCAGTTGGAGCATCTCCGCAACGTCCGAGTAGCGCTTTGGAGCTCACTTTTGTCGCAGGACGACCTTTCTCTTTGCCCGGCTGTGCACGGGGACTAACCTTTAAATAGCAATTGGTTGTAGGCATGTGTGATGACTGACCAGCGTATATTTGAACAATGTACTGCCTGTCAGAATGACAGTGTGTAGCCAGTCAGCGGCCAAGTGCAATCATAAACTGTTGATTCCAGCAGGCAGTGCTGTCACATGCTCAGCATGTGATTGTACAATGAACATGACACAACGTGTGAGTTATCAGCTGGGTTCTAGATAGCCCTGTGAAAATTTCTGTCACTTGGTGGTAGGCACACCCACAAGCTGATTTTAGCTTTGAACTACGAGTATTTTGACGGCATCGACAGGTAGCCAATAGGCTTATCTGCACCTTGCCAGTCGCCACCAAACGTAAACTGAAGCATTTTTTGCTAATCTCTGAACTGGCATCACACCTGTGCAACACACCCACAAGATTTGCAACAGGTTTGCGATAACCGCTGATAGTGTCAATAAACTAATGTTGTGTAAACAGTACTATTTTTTATGTTCTTTATATTGAAATATAGCCATCATGCATGTATTACAGCCTCTGATAGGACTACTGGAAACAGTTTATTCTGTTTATGCCTGGGAGGCCAAATACCAGTTGATAAAGCCATTAACCTCTGACTTCATGATAGTGCCATTTAGCCTAAGGACAACATAGCCATCCCCTAAAGCCAAGTTAATTATTCTGATGTAAACACCAGACCATGTGCGTAGGAGCAGGGAGAAGCGGGTGAGGCCATGCCCCTCAGTTTTTGGGAACTTTAACATTATAACGTACGGGGAAAGCGTCTCTCCCCCCATGTGATACGAATATCTCCGTATACGATTTTTTGCGGGTGCAAAGGTAAGTTTTCCGCGTCGTTGTGCGGAAAGATTAAAATGAGCTCCTTATTTTCCCCGTTTTCTCTTTTTCTCAGTTCAGCTGATAATTTTGCGTCCGGCCTTTTTAGCCAGAGAGGGCCGTTGCGGAATCTTTTCCGTGCCGCACGATCGTGTGACACGGTCTCCCCGTGCCGGGTTTACCCTCCTTGGTCAGTTACCAGATGGCTTCACTATTAATGGTCGGGTCAAACAGTTCCAGTCCCGGTTCGTTGTTTCCGGGACTCGAACTCGGTGCCATCGGCAGCAGTCAACGTCCTTAACCTTTCGGCCGCGAGGACGGCGGATAAATTCTTGGCATCTGAGTATCTTATCATGGCAAATGCAACAATTGTCTCGACGTATAGGGAAGAAAATGACGATATTTTACAAATAACTTTCCGGCTGCTGAGTCATTTGGCGGCCATCACATATCCTTGCGTCATTAGAACAGTGATCTCATGTTTGAAACGGCGATGAGAAAATTCAACACGGAGCATTTTGTATGGTCACTAACATGACGGCAAATTTTGGGTACCCCTCCCCCAAGACATACGAGATGCGAAGCTTTGCGTATACGAAGAAATGCGATACGAAGATTTGGGTGTGCGAAGATGTGCGATACGAAGACATGCTTAAACGAGGAAGTGCGTATACGAAGAAATGCGTATACGAAGCTTTGCGGAGACGAAGAAATGCGCATACGAAGTTTTGCGTGTGCGAAGCTTTGCGCGTACTAAGATTTGTGTACGAAGGTTTGCGTACGAAGGAATGCGATACGAAGATCAGCGTACGAAGTTTTGGGTACGAAGAAATGTGATACAAAGCTCAGTCCGGACACGCAGTTTTTGAAGAAAATAATCCTCCGGAGACGCAGCCAGGATTTTCTTACGGGGGAAAGCACATGGAGAGCTGAAATCATACGAAAACCGTCTGCTGGGAAGACAGTGTGCAGTAAGATGGAATGAAAAAACAGATATTGGAATTAAGAAGCGGCATATTTTTCATTCTAACTCACATCTGGGATGCTGGAAGACATAGTTTTATGCTTTTCAAAAATGTCTCGTGAAGTAGATTTTGGCTTTTTTATATCGACCTCCACGCTGTCCTAATGCACGTTAATCAAGCCCAGAGCTCAGTATAACGATTCCGTACGACTCCGAATAGGTAGAACGGGGTATAACTAGATGCATCATGATGTGAAAAATGCAGCTGCATTGCATTTTTGGATTTATTTGGATTTAGGAACGTGAGTTTTGTAATTGGGAAGCCTAAATACGTCTTTTGTAATCTTTACGCCTGCTGTCCAGGTGAACTAAGCGATTTCTTTACGCCAAAACATGTGATGTCATGGGTGAAAAGCTTAGAACCTGTATCCCATTGCAAACCCAAGACTTTCCCTTCAGCTGTCCCTCTACTCCGTACAAAGACATACTGTCGCCACCGCCGTCGAGAAGAGTCGCGCGGAGTTGCCGGCGGTTGTATGCCGATATTGGTCGCTGGCGGTGGAAGTTGGACAGGACTGACAGCGCACGTGGTGCAGAGAGGTGCGTAGTGGGCACAGTCATGAGAACGAGACGCATGAGGACCGCAGAAAAGATGCCAAAAGTCAGGACGAAAGCAAAATGTTCATTTTCTCCAATAAAAAGGAGGTCGGCCCCCATCCCTCAGACCGAGCTGTCTAAATTGCGAAATGCCCTGGCAAGAATGTTGTAGCAAAAAATTTGTGCTTTCCCCAGGAATGTGGTATCAGTGAGATATGTGTCGCAAAGGGTTGCTCCAGAGATCTTTGGAATATGGGGAGCTAAATCTCAGTGTCATCACGGCGGAGGAGTTCTCGGTATCCGCAAGATTTCAGAGATAATTTTCTCATTCCAAGCGCACCAGACAATCAGCGCAGCAAAGAGAGAGAAATTTAACGCCATGCTAGACTGGCTCATTGACTAATCCGCCTGCTGCTGGCCCATGTTGACGCGCACTGAAGCGGGTCGTGACGGCTGCGAGAAAGTGCAAATGTTCTCATGCCCACACCAACACAAAATCCCCGGAAAAGAGGGGATATTCATGAGAGTCAAAGCGAGAAAATGGGAGCATGAGCAATGCAGATGTCAGTTGTCGCACGTGCGTGCACAGTGGCCACTTACTGCGCAACATGTTGCTGTTCAATTCTTTCGCCCGTCTCCTTTTCCTTATTATTTGCTGCACGCATGGCAGCTTTCTGGAGCGTTCTTTTCCCATCCACCCGCATTATTCCTCAGAGCACGAGGAATTTTTCCCGTTTCTTGCTTTAGTCCAGTATGAATATCTGCTCTTTTTCAGAGGTTACTGTGTTGGCATGGGCACGAGCACTGCTATCCATATTCACGCAGCTATCACAGCCTGCTGCAGTGCATGTGCATGGGGAACCAGTAGGCGCATATGGCCATTAGCCGGTCTAACTTGGCGTTAAACTTCTCTCTCTCCTTTTGTCGGGCTGGCCGTGTGATGTGCTTAGCATGAGAAAATTATCTGAGGCCAAGGGGCCACTGAGAGCGCTTCCGCCATAATAAAGTGGTATTCATTTTTCCACGTGAATCATTTCTGCTTCATTGTTCATGTTTTGTACGCTCTTTTCATAAAAGAAATATCAAGGTTACGACGTTCTTCATGTGTAGATGTTTCGGACTCTGCCAAATATACTTTGCATTACAGTAAGCATTAATATTATTCAGGTTCATCGTGCAAAATAATGTTCCAGCCAGAAGAGATGAGGAACTTTGGTCGGAGTCGACATGCGTTGGATGTCACCAGTTACCATTTTTTGTTCTATGGTCTAATGCAACAGTTATGTGTCATATTTTGTCTTCCGGTGAAACAAAGTTGCATATGTGTGCTCAGAACAGTGTAGATATAGAATGTAAAAAGATTAGTCTTGCATTTCAGTTCAGTTTTTGTCAAAATGTAGTTGCGTTGGAGCGTCGTGACACAACACACGTTCCCACTAATTTGTTGTGCGATTTCAGCCAGCATTGCCTTCATGCAGCTGCTAAAAAACTTGGAGAACCAAGACCCTGAGCTGGTGGTTTTGAGTTCAAGAGTTAGAGAATACTTCCTTCCACAGCTTGAAGATCCAAAAGACAGCTAAAGCCGTATATCACTAGACAGTTGAAGTGACATGGATACATAGTTCATATGGCGCTTTTGAGTACTTGTCAGAAAATGTGACTGAGCGTCAAACGGCAACGTTGTGTTGAGAGAAATCCTGTCCAAACAAAGTCTTGTGCTGTGTTAAAAGACAAATTCACTGGTGAACTGCGCATTCCCATTGTTTGTGATCGGGTTTGCCTTTGCTTGAAAGTGTTCGCAAAATCGAGGTCATCACAAGACAGACAGTTATTTGTGAGACCAGATAAGTGCTAATGGCTGCAAGGGGACGACTATGTTTAGCTCGCATGGCACGAACGTACTTCTGACTTCCTGTGAGACGATTTTGGAAAAGCCGACCTCCGTTTGTGAATCCATGGCGCGGAATACATGATATTCGGAAGTCGCCAAATTTCTTTTGCATGCCAAAAATTTGGTGTCTTTCGCTTTGAACGTTTGCGTCTTTCGGTCAATATTTTGTCTCTCGTGGTGCAGCTCGGCTACTGTCCGGTACTCTGGTCAGGAGGATGTCGCAGTTCCCTGCTTTCGGTTGTGGGTGTCGCTCTGTTTGCGTTGTGCAGCCTGCTTGACGAGGCTAGTGCGCTTGTGAACCACCGTATCTGGTATCAAGCCATGCGCGATGGGTGCTAGAGAGTTTGTTCGTCGTTGTACATGATTGGATCATTGTCATGTCCTCTCGTTTTTTCTTCTGTACACTTGTTAACCCGTGCAACAACGCTATGCGTACTACATACCCTATGCGACTACACGTTGTTCATGGCGGTTGAATATTACAGCGAGGTGAAGTGACTGCCCCCAGGATGACACCTGAAATACGGTATGTTTGTGGGATGTTCTGGGCAGCGCATGGAGTACTGTAGGTTGGATGCGTTTATTTGGCTGCTCGTAGCATCCCTGGTATATGCTTTGTAGGCCACCCCACCCTTTGCCGAACTCTGGTAGACTTAGCCTATTGTATTGGCGTCGCGACAAACATGCCCGCACGACCCCACTGATGGGAAGAGAGCTCCGTCGACACGACGAGCAGGGTTGAAATCTGGATCTGAGTTGCCTCCGAATAAAAACACCAGAACTGGTCACACCTAGACATTGCCGGAACCAGCGAGATGGTCAGGCTACAAAAAATGTCGTAATCATTAGCAGGAACTACAAAACTGCACATGCCAAATGGCAGAAAAATAGAGATGCCATCACTGATTCAGTATCGTCTGCATCACGTACGACAGACACGCTTCCACGGGGGGCGCGGGCACGACGGAACTCGGGCCGCCAGCTGGGCCCGCCCCGGAGGCTGACCGGCCCGGCCAGGAGCGGGCTCAGCCGCCGCATTATGTGGACATCCCAGCACCTGCTCCCAGACGCCGCATTATGGGGACATCCCAACACTGGCTCCCAGACGCCGCAGGCGTCTCACACTGCGAAAAAGAACAGCGAACGAAACGCGACGCGGACAACGAACGGTAAGGTCGCGTCACGCGTATGACGCTTGCCCCAGTGCACCTGTAAGCGGCGCAGTGGTTGACGCTGGCGGCCACTGCGGCGCAGGGCCGACGGTGCCGTCTCAGTCAGCAGCGGCGTTGCGCTGACGCTGCTGTCTGCTGCGGCTGTCCCGGCGGCGTCGCCGTCTCATGACACCATTGGTCGATGGGGGCGTAGGAACCGGCGGATTCTCTAGCATAGGCGTACGTTCGGCATTTTGACGGGATAGGACCAGCGGACGATGGCCACCATGAGGCCGGTGCGGTCCCACCATCCAGTGGTGAGACCCTGGATGTCGATCCTCGTGCTGATGGAGAATCGGGACAGTGGATACGTCGACCGATCGTGGCGCTGCCGGACTGTGTCCCGCTGCGACTCGGCTCCTGCGTTGCATACGTTAGCGGCACACTGCCACTGCGGCGAGAATGCACGGTGGTGCGCCGATACAGGCGTCCGGACGGGATGCCCGAACAGCGCCTGCGCTGGCGATCTACCTTCGGCATGCAGTGTGTTCCGGATGTCCAGCAGGCCCTTATCCAGCTGCTCTTCGTCTCGGCGAACGCCAACCTCTTGACGGCCTTCTATGGATCGCTCCTTCCCACCGTACAGCAGACAGGCCACGTCAAATTGCGTCATGTAATACCGTGAACCAAACATCACAGAAGATAAACAGAATTCAGCACCCTCTAGTGGATGCAAAGAGAACTAAAAGTGAGTGTGCTGTAGAAAAGGCGTCCGACGAAATCCGGGAACGTCCTCTTATACACATTTTGATTCCATACCTGTGAGAGTGGAACTTTTTCAACATGATCAAAGGCAATCACGTTTGTGGATCAGTTCTCCTAAGTCAGCGTCCATGGGGCCGATTTCAACCCGTTAAGGCCCGGCGTGATTTAGTATCACTTGTTGAACCCCGTTCCTTGCGGGGGATGAATCCGCCCCCCCACGGGTTTTCCACACGGGTTTTTTGCTTGCCAATTCCAGGATTTTTAACGCAGCTTCACGAAACTTGGTCGATTTGCCTAGCTATTCTTTCTACGTGCCGTAACGAAATTTGAAAAGTCTATTTTGCTCAGGGGCGGAGCCAAGCAACGTTTTTGGGAGAAACCTCAGGCTATTTTTGACCATGTTGAGGGTAAAAGGAAAATGCCTGCCAAAAACAGCGTTTTTAAGATAGAACTTAAAACTTCATGTGGATGTATAGCTAAATAGTTGGGCAATGTGCAGATATAATTTTGTTCATCTCGGGTCATTTTACAAGGTCAGGTCAAGGTCAAAAGTCAAAATTTGACTATAGCAATTATTTTGGCGCTGTTTCTCCAAATGCCAAATCCAAAACCTTCATGGAAGACACACCGCCTGTCCGTGAAATTTTCCGGGTGCATTGATATTCTCACCGATTGGAAGGGGTGAGTGTTTCTCACTAAAATTCAGAACCGGCTTGACTTGACCATAGGCAGTAGGTTCTGAATTTTAGTGAGAAGCACTCACCCCTTCCAATCGGTGAGTAAAATTCGGGACCGACTTGACTTGACCATATGCAGTCGGTTCTGAATTTTAGTGAGAAACTCTCGCCCCTTCTAATCAGTACACCCAGCAAATTTCACTGCCGGGTGTGCCTTTGACGAGGGCACCCATACACACCAAAAATTACAAAAGCCGTGAGGGCCGGCCAAATCACGACCGTTGCCCTCAATGTTGCCCTGACGACCGTTGCCAATGGGAAATAAGGCATTAGGTGAAAAACCGAATCGGTATGCATACTACTCGAAAAATTGAAAAGACAGAGATGAACGAAATGTAGTTTGAGCTTGACTTAAGACGGAGAGTCGTTTGAGATGTCACTTGACCACATGCAGTCGGCTCTGAATATTATTGAGAAATTCTCACCCCTTGATTGATACTTGGCCCTGGAAGCTGAACTATTGGATGCACCGTGCGTTGGACCCCGTCACTGTTTTCAACTGGTCATGATGTATAACATATTACGCTTTGAGCGTTTTTGAAGGAGCCGCTTTTATGGGCCAAGCGTGGGCTGAATACATATTTGCCTACCACTCAAGAAGTATTGCAGTCATCAGTGAGTGAAATACATTTTTTTTAACTGGGGCGGCAAAGACAATTCGTTTGAGTATACGGCAAGCCCTGTTTGGTGAGTATGTGTAATTTAAATTCTTAATAGGTTAATTAGCTCTGGAGGACAAACTACTGGATGCACCGAGCATTGGATGGCACCATCGTGTTCAGCTCGTCGAGATGCATCATATGGTGTATTTTGGGACACTGCAGGCTGACCGTGGGCCGAGCGTGGGCTGACCGTGGGCTGTCTCGACAGACACGGCAAATGCTCGGCCCCCCACCCGTAGTATGCTTTGCTCCCCAGTCAAGAACCTTTGCCCACGCAAAGAAAAAACAGCCAAGTGTAGCGCAACAGCTGCGTTGATTGCTTTTTAGCCTTACCAGGTAAGTATTCCATAAGGCGCTGTGCACGAGAGTCGCAAGGGAACATCCTTTCAACGAAGGATATTTTGAATCATTGAGTAATTGAGAGCACACTTGCAAGCATCATTTGATGACACGCATCGCACACAACTCTAATGACCGGTGGCGAACGTGTTTGGTAATATGTACGAGATGTAAGAATGTATGAATGTAAGAAGGGATGTAATGTATGTAATATATGTAAGAAGGGATACCCGACGGTCCTCATCCAAAAACTTGCGAATTTTGTCCACAAGATCCGGCGTCCTGACGTCCCTCTCCCTCCCACACCTCTCCTCATCCCTCACTTCCTCTCTGCCGTCCTGGAACTTCTTGTGCCACCGGAACACAGTTGCACGGCTCATAAAAGTCTCTCCATATGCAGTTTTTATCATGTCAAATATTTCTGCGGCATTTTTACCAAGCTTAACACAAAATTTTATCGCATAGCGACCCTCCAAGTTGTCTTCACGACCTGACTGCATGCTGTACACTGGTCACTGTGACAAGCCGCGTGCGACTTGCCGTGTTCAGGGTGATGCCCTAGCCGTCTGCTGCAACGTAGAAAAACAAAATTAGGCACGTGCGTTTATGACAACTGTGGTAAGGACATATGAGAACGACAGTTATCTATCACTGTTAATAGGGCTTCTACGAGGGCAGTCTCAAAACTTCTGGAGCGGACCTCGTACGCCAGCACCAATGCCGCGATTCAATTGCGTGGCTAGGATTTTTTTCGAGGGGTCCTAGAGGATGAGGGTGGCCCCCAACACTGAGGGGACGTCTTGAACATTAGGGGGCCCATGGCCGGGGATGTCGTTTTGTGTAAATAATTTGGGGGAGGGGTACGGATCGAGAGGCACCACAACCTAACCTCCCCCCAAATGTGAGTTTCTCAACGGATTTCGGGCATTTTGTTTTGGCCGATGGAGGCTGATCTAAAAAAAGATGGTTTGTAAAAGATTTTAGTTTGTTTTCATTGTTTATTTATATACATACATACATACATATATATATGGATATATAAAATATATGAGTAAAGCTAGGAAGCAGATTGTTATGTCTACATTGTTTGTTAAAAACTACAGCGGACTTGGCATTGATGATCTGTGATGTGGCTTCGACTGTTCGTATAAGTCGTTTCGTTTCCAATAAACGTTCTTTAAGAACGTTGCCAGTATTCATTATAATATAAAAAAACACCCAAATATCATATTTTATTACTGATCTAAAGCTTCGTCTACACATGAAACATCTTCAGACATAAGTATGGGGTCAAAGACATTTGGTTTAAATTTGAAAACAAAGCACACGGTTAGTACAGACATTGCTCTTCTGATTCGCACACAATTTAACATGAATAAGTGGCGCTGAAACAATACAAGAAAGATCTGTACAGCACCTATTCACAGATTCGTAGTCTAAGTCGTAGGGGTGGCCCTTCAAACAATTGCAAGATTCCGCCCGCGTTAATTTGGCGGTTAATTAGTGGGTTCGCATCTCGAATGAATACGGCTTCGAGAGCTGCTAGGCGCCGTTTATCCTTAGCCTTCTCCAGGATCTTTATGTTCGAGGTCATGGTGCGACGAGTCAAGTGTTCATGGTGGTGTGTTTTTGTGTGAAGATATATGTATACATGTTTATATACATATATATATATATATATATATATATATATATATATATATATATATCATTTATCCCAGACGTAATTGGAGTTGTCGTGGTGCCGTCAAGGAGAAGACCCTTGATGTGTCCAGAAAACCCTTCTTAAGGAAAAATTGTTAAACGACGCTGAAACATTAAGAATTACTCTAAAAATACGATGATCAAGGATCTCGGAGAGTTAAAGGCTCACAAAAACTCTAACAGGCCCTCCAGATAAGTTCAAGACAGGGCCTTCCCTGTGGCTTAAGGGTCCTCGTTGAACTCATCTCAAGAGCTCATTGGAATCTTTCGTGGAATCCTCAAGCTTTTTGAGAGCGCTCGTGGTATCTTTAGGGGGCCCACAAACATTTCCTTGTTCGGCTTAAAACTACGTTTCATAATTTGGGCCTCCTGGAGATATTGAAGGCCCTTCCCAAAGGTTTCAGGAGCCCACAAACATTTCCATGGTTCCTCTAGATGGATTCAGCAAGACTTTCGGGAGTGTCACACCCTGACTTTATTTAAGTGTCCACTAAAGTTTTTGTGGGCCTCTTAACGCTTGAGGGATGCCTTTGATATTTTCAAAAGACCCATTACACATTCACTCGCCCAGTCCACCCTTTCCAGAATATACGAGATGCCTCTGAAAATATCAAGGGCATCTGGAATAAATTTAGCGAGAGGCCCTCCAACGCCACGGAGGTCCCTTCCTTTCTTTAACCTTATTCCCGACAGGAGGGGCTAAATTGGCCCCCCTCGGATTTTTTGCTTGCCAATTCCAGGCTTTTTAACGCAACTTCACGAAACTTGGTCGCTTTTCCTAGCTATTCTTTCTACGTGCTGTGACAAAATTTCAAAATCCTATTTTGCACAGGGGTGGAGCCAGGCAACGTTTTTGGGAGGCACATCAGGCCATTTTTGGCCATGTTGAGGGTAAAAGGAAAATGTCTGCCAAAAATAACGTTTTTAAGATAGAACTTAAAACCTGGTATAAGTGTATAGCAAAATAGTTGGGAAACATGCAGATGCAATTTTGTTCATGAAAGGTCACTTTACAAGGTCAGGTGAAGGTAAAAAGTCAAAATTTGGTTTTATAGCAATTATTTTGGCACTGTTTCTCCAAATGCCAAACCCGGAATGTATATGACGTAGAATGGTGCCCTCTACTTGTGTATCAAGTTTCAGCTTGATATTAGGTCGGATCACGGAGCTATGACCTAAAATGTCAGTGCGCGTACCCTATATCGCAATAGCCATAAAACGGAATTTTTGAAATAGAATGAATTGAAATGATTGAAAACGTTTACAGATAATATGAAATGCACACGAGATCATTCCAATTGACTTCAAGGTCACTGAAGGTCATTTAAGGTCAAAAGTCACAAGCTGATCTGAAGAACGTGTGACCATGACAATTCCCACTTTTTCATGTCCCTGGCACCGTCTATGCTAAAATTATACAAACATTGTGATACGATTTGTACTTGTTTAGCATAACATGACTAGCAGAATCCAGAAAAGTCTTCTTGCCTTTCTTGTTCATTCAGCTGTTGGATAACTAATCTTCCTATTTTTGAAACCCTGTGAAAGTCCATGAATTTTCTCAATCTTTCAGATGTGTGTACCAATGGTAAAAGCCCTATCCATAATCTCTCGATTCATGTCAGCTTCATCGAATTCGGTCCATAAACAACGAAGGTATAAGAATTGATATTTTATATTTTCCCCCTTGTATCAATAGCCCTATCCATAATCTCTCGATTCATGTTAGCTTCATCGCATTCGGTCCATAAACAACGAAGGTATAAGAATTGATATTCGATATTTTTCCCCCCTGATTTTGATATTTTTCCCCCTTGTATCCACATTTTTCTAAATTTTGAAAATGTCTTTTTTATAAAAATGTAGTCCACGTCATGGGAAATCGATTGCCGTTTGTTGCGATGAAATCGGATATGCAGTTGTCAATATCTCAGGGGGGACCGAATCCGCCCCCCCCCCCTGCCGGGAATCGACCATACTGCCTAGCCCTCCGGGAGTAGGGTTAGGGATCCATCAAGTTTGTGTGGAACCTCAAACCTTTGAGAAGCCAGGCGCGTAGCCAGGATTTTCCTCATGGGAGGGACAAATGTCAAATTTTGTCATATGCCACTGACGTATTGCGAAATTTATTAGAAAAAAGCTGCAGTTTTATGTAACTCACCTCATACTTAACGCATAGGAAAACATATAATGTTTATCTTTGGAACATATCAATGATCACTATTATGTAATCCTGCAAGATCGCGATATATCTAGAGTAGACTGCTTGGCTTAAGGGGGAGGGGGGCGCAAAGTCCCATGGCCCCCTTGGCTCCGTCCCTGTGAGAACCCCATTAATGTTTTCGGAGGGCGCCACAGACATTTTCTCGTCCGATTAACCCGTCCCCGACTGGGGGGGGCAGTTGACTGCCCTCCTCAGGTTTTTCTGGGATTGCGAGAGAACCAACAAACACAGAGCCACGAAACGTTGTGTACCTTTTGCTGCATCAATTTTACATCTCGTGTCAAAATTTCGACATCAGGTCGGGTCAGGTGCCTGATCTAGGTCAGGTCAAACAGACCTATGCCGAAAAAAGTTTAGCGCCCTCTAACTTTTTCGGAAAACAAAATATCTCAATAATATTTTCAGGGATTAGATAAGGGATTATTAGATTGGAATAATATTGTTATAGATTAGATCGTGATAGATGCAACAAATCTGCTATCTCAGAGTTTTCGGAATTTTCCGGGCCATTGACCTAAGGTCAAGCCCATTTTTAAGACATGTCGTTTTCTTCGGAAGTTGACGGAATAGTTCATAATATTTTTGGTGTGGAGTGAAGCAGACATCTAGCTACCGTCATGGGGCAAAGTATTAATGACTTCCAGCCATTGACCTGAGGCCAGGTCACGAAGAACTGTAGAGAGCCAAAATGTACCACCGTCAAAATCGGCCATGAATTACTCAGAATGGGTAGAAAATGGCAGAATTAGCTTGCACAGACGTATTTAATACCAGTAACCTGAAACAGTTTGAAAAAGTAACATATTTTGGAAATAAACAGGCTCTCGCGAATAAAGCTCCGCCAATTGCGTAGATTGATAACTTATCAATTTTTCCAAAATTTAAGCTTGAAAAACCATCACAAGAACCACTAAGATCAATGAAATTTACATAGATAGGCTTTTTTGGCAAAAATAAAGGAACGCTAAAATTAGTCCCCGTCAATTTGTTACCGCATACAGCTGCGGCGCACGCCAACAGCTGCCGCGAGAATTGCCGTGTCTTTAACTCATCGTTTCGGGGTATATATTGAAGAAACCTGGGAAATTAGACGTGTAATGGCATCCGCGGACCTTTACTTGTGCGTTGGTGCCCTTGCCAATGCGTTATTAGTCACTGCCCTTGAGATTCAGGTCATTTCTCGATCTCATGCAGTTGGCTATGAGAAAACATATATACGGCGTAAATTGCTTACGTATTATCTAAAACTAAAAATGAGACAAGTTTCGAACTCTACTCGTCACAAGCTTTCCAACGGTCTGCTTATTTTTTATCGTGCAACCAACCGTTCGTGAGTCAGAGGCGGGTAGCCAACTGCCCCCCCCCCCCCAGTCGCGCATGTTCGAAACAGACCGACGGTCATGCGCGGATTAAAAATTCCTATCCTGAATGTTTCAGAGACCCTTCGAAATACCAGTGGGCCTCTCAAACATTTGAGGACCGCACAAAAACTCCAATAAGCCCTCGAGAGGAACTCAGTGGGGGCCCTTAGATTTCAGGGGGCCACTTCTTGGATTTATCTAAAGGGCCCGTAGAGTTTTTTTTCTGTGGACTGTCGATCTTTTCAGGGCGTCCTGGATATTTTCAAACAGGCTTCAAACATTTCCTCGTCTGATGCATCCTTTCTGTGCCTGAGGTGCCCTCTTAAAATCAACGTGTCCTCGAAATAAATTCAAAAGGGAACGCTCAGGCCAGGAAGGTCATTCCTTCAGTTTATCCAAAGGGCCGAGGAGAGTTTTTTAGATCCCTCAAGTTTTTGAGAGAGCTCTTGGTATTTTCAGAGGGTATCTCAAACATTTTCTCAGGGCCCCTCAATCATTTCCTCATTGATTTAAAAATCCTCTTCTGATTGGTCAAGGGGGTTCCTAAGAAGGTTTTTGGAGGGTCCCTTAGACTGGAGTAGAGTCCACTGGATTCTTCTAGAGGATCCCCTTGAATTCATGTAGATGTCCATGGCGTATGCCGTTGGGCTCTCGAGCTTTTGAAGGTGCCCTCACTCTTTGAAGAAAGCTCCCAAACTTCCAGGATAGGGTTCTCGTAATCAGACGAGGAAATCTCTTTGCGGCTTGGATTTGGTTACGGTTAGTTTTGTTGCAGTTGCAGAATATTTCGCCAAATTTGAATGTCATTTCAATCATGGGCACCAGCATACCATTGTGGGTTCCACGTCAAGTTTGGGAGGGGGCTGAAATGCACATTGAGGGAGGTGCGCGCACCCACTCAAAAGGATTTAAAAGGAAGTCCCTGTCCATGGTTAAAATACCAGGGATACTTGGTAAGCACCTTTTCCGTCCCCTAAATAA
Source organism: Capitulum mitella (assembly GCA_030062745.1). NCBI lineage: Eukaryota > Metazoa > Arthropoda > Thecostraca > Pollicipedomorpha > Pollicipedidae > Capitulum > Capitulum mitella. Next base: position 12,460,253 of record CP099846.1, read on the forward strand.
CCAGGCTTTCTGTTGAGAAAGCTGGTCTGAATTATCTACATTCACTGTACTGGGAAGTGGTACCCCATTAACGGTATAACTCCTACTTTTCTGGATCTAAATGGTCAGGCAGCCTGCCAGGCGCCAACCTGCCTACATTTCCATTCAGCGATGTCGATTTCTGTAAATGATTGGGGGGACCAAGCCAAGGACCTGACAACCTAACCTCCCCCAAATGTTGGTTTCTCTACGGATTTAACCCATTTTATTTTGGCCGACGGAAATTTATAAGTTTTTTGTTACTTTTATGAAACGAAAATTACATTTATTCCGACGTAGACAGGTACATATGCGCGCGATATACATAAATGCATATATAGAACACAAAAATAGGCAGATGCATCGTTCTAGACGTCATTCTTTGCTTTCTGCCTGTCACTTATTTACTGCGGTCATTCGTTTCGTTATTATTACTCATTTCCCTTCCAACCGGCAGAAAATATTGGCAACATTGGGTGGGCCCAGATCAACAATGGGTGGGCCAGGACCTCTCAGAAGAATACAAATCGACACCCTTGTTTTCACTGAATTGTTTTGATGTTCGCCTAGTTACGCCGCTACGATGCCCGGCTCTGGCATCCGGCAGCCATTCCAGGGCAGAGCTGCCTTTCCTGCCAAGAGCTACCCGGTAGGAAAGGTATCTTGGAAAGGCCCCAATGTCCACTAACCTTTCCAGGTCATTGGCCATTGGGGTCCTTTAGGATATGCTAGGGGCCCAGCCCAGGGGACTCCCTTTCCCTCCGAAGAATTTCTAGAGTTCGGATGATAAAACCCCTAGGTCCTTTGGCTTACGTTACGTCACTCCCTTCCCGACACACTTACACCATCCCTGACAGGAGGACCTTTGCTGGCTGGCGGCACCCGTGCAGAGCATCTTTTCCTGTCCTCGCGTAAGCCTTTTTGACAGGTATATGACGGGGGCCCCCTTGTTTTCACAGGGACACCTTTCAGGGGGCATCCTGCTATCTGTCAGATGGGTCTTTGCCTGTTGTCTTGGAGTCCTTTGCGGTGGAGTGGATTTGCCTTTCCCAGCGAGGGGCCCCTTTAGGCAAATGCCAGGGGCCCTTCGTGGGCCCTTCCCGACACACCGACACCATCTCATGGCAGGAGGACCTTTCCTGGCTGACGATTCCTTTGCAGAGGAATATCCTTTCCGGTACTCGCTTTTTGATAGGTACATGCCGGGGCCTTGCCTTTCCCGGCCAGAGGGCATCCCGCTATCTGCCAGAGGGGTCTTTGTCTGGGGTCTGGGGGCCCTTTACGAAGGAGTAGATTTGTCTTTGCCGGCCAAGGGGATCCCTTTAGGCCAATGCCAACGGGCAAAGGGGCCCCTCGAAAAATTTCGGGGGGGTCCCGGGACCCCTAGGGCCCCCTGGCTACGCTACTGCCGCGATTGTCTCGTGAGTGGCCGATGCATTTCATTGCATTCTGTTGCATTCCAAGGGCGTTCAAGATGAAGAGGAAGGCGACCTTGTTTGACATATTAAAACTCCAGAAAACTGAAGAGCGAGTTGGTCGTCAGGGCGGTTTTGCTATGTTGGAATAATGTCAATATGCATGCGGTAACAGTTCAGCGGTGCTATAATCGTCACCCTGACCTGAAAACCCTGCTAATATCCCAGTGCTCAAGTAGTGGAATTCCGCTGAACTAGGCAGAGGAACCCGAATTTTAGGCGAGGAAAATAGAAAATTAGTCGTTCATATAAAAAACTGTCACTCTTTCTATTTCCTGTGCCTGGTTTTGTGCATACCATCAGCATGTCCCCTCTACTTTACCAGCATGGGATAGCCCGGTCTCCAGATCATGGCAAGTGTTGATGGTATCTCACTGGGGCGAGCTAAGGCAAATATTTCAATACGAGGCGACGTTTTAATTTTCGGCAGGGGGCGAGGCGAAAACATATCATTTCGCCCCCAAAGAAACATCCCGATGGGTCCCTGAAGTTGTGGAGGGGTCCCCCAATATGGGATAACAATAACCGCGTTAGCGTACGTACAAAAATCAGGGACGCAATTAGGGAAAAATTTCGGATGGTCCTCGCCCATTGGTGAGTTCTCTCGCTTCATGTGGACCTCTTGGACAGCAGTGGCCCTCAAAAGACTGTCAGGGAGATCGGCAGGAGGTCCCTATAGGACGGAAGGGCCCCCTGCCTGCCTATAAATGGCCCCATACAGGCCAACAGGGGCCCCTGTATGCCGACAAGGGGCCATCTACAGGCAAGCAGGGGCCCGACAGGACAGCAGGGCTTCCCTCCGCAGGCCAGCAAGGGCCCTTTGAAGATCGACAAGGGCCCCACAGGCCGACAGGGGGCCCTTCAAACCGTCAGATGGTCCCTAGGCTGTTAAGGGGCCCAAAAGGCCGGCATTGGGTCCCTACAGGCCAGCAGGGGCCCTACAGGCTAGCACGAGCCCTACAGGCCGGCACGGGCCCCCTACAGGCTGGAAGAGGGTCCCATAGGCCGGCAAGGGCCCCTCTATAGGCTTGGAGCTATATGTTTCATCTTTTGCCTTCTCTTGCGTACAGTTCTTTAAGCATTTTGGCGATAACATTGGTTTTTATAACGGTAATTTTCTAACCTCGGTGGGGATGGACCCCCTTCAAACATCTCCGGGGGATGGGGCCCCTATGATCCCCTGGCTGCGCCCCTGACACAAATGCAAACTTAAAATCTGTGACCAGAAGGCCCTGGACACCCCAGGAACTCATGTATATACCTCTCTGGACCTGAACACTGACCAGGGGCCCTTTATGTAATCGGAACCCTTTGAAAGTCACAGGCCTCAACGCTACTTCATAGCAGTTACAGGGCCGCTCACTCTCCGTGGCTCTGGAATACACCAGGCCCCTGGCCTGGCCGCAAGCCCTGACTGTCATAGGGCCCCCAAACACAACAAGGGTTCCTGAAGAAGATCACAGACCCTCTGGATAAGTAGAGGGCACTCCAAGGAAGGCCATCGGATCTCAGTTCTCTTGGGGCCATTTGAAACGCCGGGGCTCCAAAGGGTCAACAGGAGAGCCTGACTTCCAATGGGACCCCAAGTACACAGAGGGCCTCTGACCATGTCTGAGGACCTCCGGATGTGGAGGTGTTCTGGAGAGGGCCAGGGGCCCTTGGTGCATCTAGGGGCCATTTGAAAGCTAGGGACTCCAATGGACGTTGACATCAGCCATAGGGGCCAATGACTTCCAATGGACTCCCAGATAAACTGGGGCGTCTGCAGTGGCTTACCCGGGATTTCGCTGCGGAGGGGGCCAGACCGGGTCAACTTCCAGGCAAGAGCGCTCCTCTTTGTGGGTTGTGGACCCTATTTTGGACTTAGGGGCCCTTTTTAGGCTCGAGGTCCTATTTTGATGCAACGGAGGCCCATTTTTGACGTCTACGGCGCCCTACGGGCGCCTTAAACTACTGTGAAATAGTGGGGTCTTTGGACCAAGGTGGCCTTCGCCACTTCCAGGGCTATGACCCCAGATAAGAGGAAATGTGCTTTTTCCAAACAGTTTTTTTTAAGCACGCATAAAATTTCGAAAACGGTGAATCAAAGTGGCCAAAATCCGGAGGTAAACCAACGTTTCGGGAGACTGACACGGATGACATCTGATGACATCTGGCCCTCCTTAGTATCTGGTCCGGATCCTCCAGTGCACGGAATCCTACACAAGGTGAAAACATCGGATCCAGCAATGCCCATGACATTTAAAGCAGGACCACAATGAGCCCAATTTATTATCAGATTACCGATGCATCAAAAGAACGGGACCTCTAACACGGACGCGGAGATTCCAATGAAACAGTCGGCAGCAGTGGTCCAAGCGAGATGCCACTCGCACAATCCCGGTCGCACCCATCTCAGTCTGCCATCTCCGGCAGACGACCGCCGATCGCTATCTGGCGGCGTCCGCCGACTAGTCCTTGGTGACGGCGAGACCACCGCGCGCCTTCCTCCGCTCCAGCAGCTCGATGGCGAGGTAGCCGGCCATGCCGACCGTCAAGACGGCCAGCAGTAGGTACACCTTGTGCGCCACACACAGCCGGTCGGCGTATATAAACGCCGTGGCGTAGCCGAGTGATTCCCAGAGCCGGTAATTACTGAAGGCCGCCTCTGACGTGCCCGGGAAGATGACGCCGTACAGAGCGTTGATCTGCGTCTGCCAGACGGCGTCGGAAGCGCCCCAGCCGGCGGCCAGCAGGAAGAAGACGTACGGCTGGTCGGGCCGCGGCACCCAGTGAATGAAGGTAGCGATCACGGCGTAGTTCAGGGTGGCTGCTGCCACAAATAGCGGTACTCGGCCCACGCGCTTGACGATGAAGCCAAAGCTGAATGAGCAGATGGAATCCGTGATGCCGAACACGATTAGCACCAGACCTAAGCGGTGGATGCCCCAGGCGCAGGCCACAAACGCCTGAAAGAGGTCAAAGGACGTCACGCACTCCACAAGAGTCACTGCAGTGATGTGCGTTGGTGCGAAAGCGTCAGGTGGAGACGGGCGTGGTGCACTGTTTTTGTATGCAGTGTGACCTCGTCAGCTGGAGGCCGTTCGCGTCAGGAATCATTGGCAGGTCACGGCCTTACGGAGCGTCTCACAGGACGCAATTCTGACTGAACGCAAAAACTGGCGACAGTTCAGACGGTGGTTTCTGTTGTCATATGATGAAGCTACGTAATCGTGTCGTTTAATCCCATTAACCGTACAGGCCAAAGCAACCCCAGAACACTATCCTGCGACCTAAAAGAACATAAGCCTGCCGTTTCTGGCCCACCTTAGTGAAGTCGGCCATCAGAAAGGCCTGTTCGAAGCCGGACCACATTGTCAGCGGGATGATGAGCAGCTGGTACGGCTTCTTCATATGCTTGAACGAGGCGAGCAGCAGTGACAGGGGGCGCGTGCCGTCTGCGTTGTTGCCCCGCTCGTTCTCTCCGTATCTGAGGGAAGGGGGAGGCAAGTATGGAAATTTGCTCACCTCGCGCGCAACAAGCAGAGCCTGGGGGGACCGCATAGTGCCAGGGGACCACGGGATATAGCACCAGCGATGACCTTAACAACCAGAAATATGGCGGCGAGCTACCGTTTAATACTCATCTGGACCGATCGCAGCAGATGAATTTTTCCAGAAAGGGACGAGCAGGTACAACCCTCCTAACTTTTGCGGAATTAAAAACTTCTCAAGTGGGTATTTCATGAAAAAAACACCATAAACACGCCCAGCCGTCGTCCTGTGCTGGGGTTCTTGGCAACAAATCCAGACCTTCAAGGTCCAACTGAGAGCCGCTGGAGCGGACAGGATACGAATGAGCGCGGTTGACAGACTCCGCCGGGATGTATGGGAACTTGGCCCGATGACAGAGACCGCACCGTCCACTCGCCTGTCCAGACTGTCGACCAGGACTGCGAGCAGCACGCTCGACGATAGACCTAGCGCCAGGAAGATGCCGGCCAGCGTAAATATCTGCTGCTCAGGAGGTCGCTGCAGATTGGTGTTATTGGAAGACGCCTGCAAATGTTCCGATGCGTCACAGAGCATTACAGAATCGCACAGCTCAACTATCAGTGAATGTGTGTCGATGTCACATGTTACACTCTTTTTCGCGGGATCTAACGAGTCGATTAAGAAGTGGAGGATACATGTCTACCCACATCTGACTGAGGTCTTAATCGGAACTATATGCTCTTCTCGTCTGCCGTACTGTAAATAAAAGCAACGAAAAACAAACACGCGCACTGCCTCCAGCAGAGTTGCTCCAACAGCTACACTACCAAACCCACACGCATGGACGCTGATGAGACGTCTTGCAAACAGCGAAGCATTTTTACTGGGCAGTCGCACCTACGCTCTTGGCAAAACAGGAATTAGTTTCTATTAAGTTAGCGAGGGGTCTGCAGTGAACAGACCAGCACAGGAAAACCGGCCGGCAGTACAGCGGAAGGTGGAGCTTCGGCTCGATAAGGATCGAACTAGGAGCGGAAAATCCAACAGTTCTCGCGCAGGGTTGCCAATTTGTATTCTTTTGAGAGGGCCCTGGTCCACCCAGTATTAATTTGGCCCCTCTCCCAGTGTTGGTTTGGGCCCCTCCAATACTTTCTGTCGGTTTTAAAGGGAAATGGGCAATAGTAGCGAAAAGAACGACTGCAACATATAAGAGGTAGGCAGGAAGTAAAGAATAAAGTCTAAAGCAATGTATCTACCTTTCTTTCTACTTTCTGTCTATATATGTGTATATACCTATATATGTATATACCTATACCTATATATATATGTATATACCTATATATGTATATACCTGTATATGTATATCTATATATATGTATATACCTGTATATATGTATATACCTATATACATGGGGATAAATGCAATTTTTATCTGGTAAATAGTAATAAAAAACTTACAAGTTTCCCTTGGTCAAAATGAAGTGGGCTAAATCCGTTCAGAAACCCACATTGGGGGAGGGCAGGTTGTCGGGCCCTCGACTCGGTCCCCCTACAATCATTACAGAAATCGACGCCCCTGTTCTCATGCCCACCCCGCAGCACCCTGGCCTTCCAGCGCCGCCGGTAACCCTCTACGTCCGGTTCACCATTGCTCCAGAACCACGCAGCCACGACGCGTAGGGAGCGAGCAAGTCAGGGAACGCATTCCAGATCGGAGAGCAACTGGCTGTTCCGTAGGCCGGCAGCAGGCTGATTTTCGGGCAGCGGGCTTGCCAATGAGTGCCGCCCACATGCTTTAGCCATTCCGAGATCGGAGGAGCGACCTCGACGCAGAATGCACTTGCGATTGGGACCTGTACATACACTGGTAGGACAACGACATACGAGGTCCAGTACAGTACCAGAGGTACCAGAGGTGCAGAAATATGTCCTCTTACTTCCTATAGTGGGTAGCAAATCGATCCAGTCACATTCAGACAAACGCTATCCGACGCGCAGCCCGGAACTTTGTTGGGGGGGGGGGGCACGCTCGCTCTCCGGGGATCCCTTGCCAGGTGTCCCCTGCCTCGCTAAATGGGCCCGTACCTTTATCTACCTGCTGCAAATAGCATTGCTTCTCAGATTTTCGTCACTTTGGGTCTAGGATCTAGGATCTAGGAGACAGACTCGAAATCGTGGGACAACATCGAAGGCATATTACCGGTGAAGTCTTTCAGATGCACGGCAAAGCACGACAAAATACTTATTTCAACGTTTTTACTGACAGGAGACCTTAGTTTCGAAATGCAAAATGTTCCAGTAATCCAGGAGGTGTTAATTTACAGCACACAGTTTGAGCAAAAAGCGCTCGCAATGAGGGAGTCATAGCGACTTCAACCATCTCAAGGTACAGCTTCCCCGATGGGCTCCGGAAGGGGGCCTCTGTTGTACAAGCACGCAGAAATTCCTCCATTACATGTTTGGGCAATTTCGGTGGCCAGACGACTTTATGACTGTACTCAAAGTTTAGAATGATCTGAACGGTTTGTGCTACTGACATGTTTGCAAAACAGCTCTCCTTATCTAAGAAAGTCAATGTCCAACGTCAAACGTGCAAAAGAAAATCTGCTGCAGAGATATTCTGATATATATATATATATATATATATATATATATATCAGAATATCAGAGGAAAATGTATACAGACATATATGTGTGTGTGTTTCATTAAAAAATGATAGCATATCTAGCATTGGCGTGGTTCTTGTATAATGATTGAATAATCCGAATCACTCACTTTCCATCATCGGGAAAAACTGTTTAGAAGGGTGTCTATATTAGGGGAGACATGGGTAAAGCGGTCACCCCGGGTAAAGTGGATATTCCGTGGTTTCGTCCCTGACATCGAACACCGTCTGAATTCAGTCATAGTAAATGGCAATTCCCGTAACGCTTTCTCGAATGAGCCACGGCGCGCGCTCCTGACAGTCGCTATTTTTCCGGGGCGTGTGGTTGCTTATTTTTCGGGAGGTTAGCAACGATTTCTTTGTTTTCTCGTTGTCAGCGTATTCCGTAACCGTGGGAAAGTTTTGTGAGACACTTTCCTTCATGTGATGTGAAGGTACGCTAGGTTAGTTATAGTTTCGTGAATTTTGGCCGATTCGCCACAGACCTGGGATCAGTTTTTTTGCCGACGTGGCAGAGCGGAAGCGGAAAGCGAATACCTGGGGCAGGGTGGACACTTATCATGTCCACTTTTAGTATGGACGGAGGAACAGTCGGGGCCGGGAGGGGCATGCCTCCCCCACTTTTGTGGAAATTGAACTCTACGGAAAAAATGGCTCTGCCGCCCTCCTCCCCCCCAACAATTTTCTGAATGTTCCTTCGTCACCGTCACTTTTCCCCCTCTCGCAGTGGCCTTAGGTTTCATTGAGATAACGTTCACTCTTCTTTTTTCAGTAGGTACAAAATTGTTAGGTATTGAAGCATAAAAGACAAGGTAGGTAAAAAACGTAAAAGTCTCAACAGACATGAAGTAAGGAATCTATGGAAAAGGTCATCCAAGCCGTGCGCCGAGATAAGATCAAAATTAAAAGAGCGTCCATTGTGTTTCAAGTCCCCAGAACGACCTCATTCGAAGGCTCAAGATTGCCGCCTTTGAGAAAATCAATGAAGCGGCTAAGGACTGCCTAGGTAGTCACAAGCCCGCATTTACTGTACAGCAGGAGTGAGATCTTGTGGATGACCTCCTGGAGTTAGAATCCCGCATTTTAAGTCTTTCACTAACGGAACCCATGAAAATGGTCCTTGAACTCCTGAAACAAACGAGATTATCCATCCGTTCAACAAGGAGGAAAAATGGCTGGTGAGCCTTGGGTGGTTCCTAAAGAGCAATCATCAGCTCGCACTGAGAACAACGGAGGCGACCAGCACCGCTCGGACCGCTGGGTTTGACCCATGGCAGTTGGAACTTTCCTTGACAACTTGGAGTCAGTTACTGACAAGTACAAATTTGGTCCCACAGGAGTTTGCAACGTCGGCGAGACGGGCTTCTGCACTGTAGCGACAAAGCAAGGAAAAGTTCTTGCCATGAAAGGGGAAAAGCAAGTGGGGCAGTTGACTCCAGCAGAAAGGGGGACCCCTGTGGTAGGCGTCATGTGCTCCAGTGCTGCTGGGCAGTATGTTGAAACATAGTGCCACTCTTCAAACAGCTTTTAGCCACTCTACAAACAGATCGGTCTGCATCTACCCGGAGGAGTGGTACAGAGCCAGGGATCCCGGAGGCGGGCCTTTCTCACGCTGCGTAATCGGTCTCTTCCGCGGAAATATTACGGCTGGAGACTATTCCGGGATCCGGAGAGTTCTCCAACTGCCATATTTGTGCGGAGATACAAACAGCCGCTGGAGACTTCTCCATCCGTTATATTTCCGCGGATTAGACCGATTACGCAGCTTGAGAAAGACCGTCTCGGGGATCCCTGGCTCTGTACCACTCTTCCGGGTAGACGTAAACCAAACTGTTTGTAGAGTGGCTGAAATAATTTGTAGCATACTGCCACCCGTCTAAGGAGGATTCCGCCCTTCTCATTCCAGATGGCCATGCGAGGCACAGAAGAGCACCGCAGCAATTCAACTTTGCCGGGGACAGGGGTTGTGATACTCACCATTCTTTCCCATCATCACACATCACACCGTCCTCAGCCGTTAGATCGCACTCTCATGCTTCCACTGAGCACGTACTTTGGACAGCACCAAAAGACGTGGCTGAGGAACACTCCTGGAAAAGTCATCACGCTGTGCCAGATGGGGGAGCTGGCTGGAGCTACATACACACAGGCAGCAACGACGTCATCAGACGTTAGGGCTTCGCCGTCACAGGAATGTACTCGACAAACCGGCTGGCGTTTGGTGATAACGACGTCGTGACATTGGAGACCATTGAACTGCCTGCCCCACGTCCCGCGGGATGTGATGCTCCTAATCAAACATGTGCCGGGATCCCGATGGAATGCAGGTTATCCTCGTCTTGCGTCGGACTCTAAGCTGACCAGGGTAAGTGTTGCGTCACCCGGACACCCCTTTGCTCTGGAGGAACGCTTCCGAAATGACGCAAGCGGCGTCGAAGGCGGCATCATGGCCGGTTACACTCAGGACCAGACGGCAGAAGAGGAGAGACAGCGGTAGACATCGCATCATCGCCATCGTGCGTGCCACCAGATGCCGTAATTCGCACACTGCAGGTCGTCCAAAATCCGAATGTGAAGAGGAAAGATCAGAAGAGGAAAAAACGTGCGCTCTGACCGGTCCCCCATGCAAAAAAAAGACTGGAAGAAGAAATCAGAAACATATTGAATGTGAAACCGCCGAAACGAGGCAAGAAAGCTGTGAAAGATAAGCCGCTGTCAAGAAAGGGAACTTTTGCTGGACATTCTACGTCACAGACCGGACTGCAGAAGGCAGCTGTCGAAAAGGGACCGAAAAAGAAGAGGAATGCTTCGGGGAACGATGTGGTGTGTCCAAATTGCGCGTCACCTTCCTCACAGTCGAAGTCCAATGATCCCTGGTCTAGTTGCGTGGCATGTGACCGGTGTGCACATGACGCCTGCGGTGGCATCGAAGAAGATGAAGCCGAAGCTTTCATATGTGATGTATGCACAGATGCCTAGCACGATCATGTTTGAGACACATCACGCCGAAAGATTCATAGTCTTTCCATTTGCGTCATACGGCTGTTTGTTCTTTAGCAACTAGCGAGATATTGTTCATAAAAATGAACATAAAATTGGGGTTTCGATACGTCATGTATGCGGATGAATGAGAGGAGGCTGGAAGGACAAGAGACACAGAGCAAGAAAGAAGAACAGGAGTGAAGTAGAATGAGGGAAGTAAATACAAAGGCTTCACAGAATAAATAGTCTATGGCACGGTTTAACGTCATTTGTACCAGTGATCTAGTCAAAATCAACGCGTGCACCATCATTTCAAAGATGGAGCCGAGTGATTATCAGGTTTGGCGGGCGGACGTTGGCGTACGTCCGTTTGTCCCAGGGTTGGGGCAAAGTGGGCAAAAAAATACGCTGATATTTTTGGTAACGTAACATCTATGTGATAATGTTTTGAAATTAAACTAGGTCGCATCGCTGGACAATCCAGTGGACAACATATTCGTACAGGTTTGATTTCTGTGGGTTTGTAACTAAGATTACAAAAGTGAAATGGCACTAAGGTGTCCACTTTGCCTTGATCTCCCCTACTCAGTAATGTTCCGTCGGTTCTGCCATTATCATCAGACAACAAAGTGAAATTATACATAGCAGTATACAAAACGTTCGTGGTTGTGCCGGGTTAAAATCACATTTCCTCATTTTTGGGATCAAATAAGTCCTCTTGTTTTGTGAAAATATCTACAATCACTCACAGTGCATACATGTAGGCACTTTTGATAATGAAAAGCACCAGGACTGTCATTCTACCACATGCGAAGATAACAAAAAACATTAGTACTTGCCGCGTAGTTAAACCTGGGTTAAGATTTTTGCCGCAGTGCTTTATCCATTGGGTGAGGAAAAAAGAACGCGGCCAAATTGGTTACATGAAAATGTTGAACCACATCCCATGAGAGTTCAGTGACCTTCATTCGCTAAGGACAATGACCTTAACTCAGATTATTTCACTTCCAGTTTGGTGCGCATATTCGAGCAGTGGCCTAATCGTAATTCTGAAGAACAGCCTGACACCTGTTCGTTGCATTTTTTACTGAAAGGAAAAGCACTTCATGTCGAAGGAATGCATTGTATTGACACTCACAACGGCAATTTTCTTTGCGGTCAGACAACAACGAACTGATGCCACCGCTAGTTGTCAATGGTGACGCCGCGGCAGCCGCTGAATTTAAACACTACTGGTGATGACGGTGATGACCCGACTTAAGACGACTCAGGTTTCAAGTCTGATGGTTCCAGCAAACTGGACTCCCCGTGCCACCCTGCACGCAAACATCTTACCAGAATCGCAGTTGCAATGGCCTATGTAAGAGGTATGGTAAAAGGCAAAACTCATACTACCTTCGGCCGGCAGCAATGTTTTAAAAACTTCTGAGTTGCCTTGAACTGCATCCAGTGACGGCTCGTGCCTAAACATTTGAAGCGCAGCGCAAATGTACCACGAAATTGTCTTACATAAGGCTGTCTTTCTTATATACGATATCTATTACACCGTAAATGATATGTGACCCCTTTCAAATCAACGTATACAGAATAAGCAAAATGCTACATGACACATCGCTGTCGGTGTTTTGTCGGTATCTACAAAGAAAGCTAGAGCAAACTGAGCATCCACTCGAATCCGCGCAATGAAAATAGAATACTCGCATCCAGCAACCCAGGCGGAAAGTTCTCTCATATTTCAATGACAGATAAATGATGGCCACTGCTGGGGGAACACAGTCATATTACTGAACCATTTGAGCGTAGTTCCATGGCGCATATCTAACATTCTGAATTAATTACGAAACGTAAATATAGAATATTTTAATCCACAGCTACCCTCCAAACACATTCCTTTCTCCGCTGCTGGTGCTAGCTCGCGTAGTCGAGCATCCTTCGTCGGTGAGTCCGACGGTGGCACCGCGATGGCGGCGGCCAGAGGCAGGACTCGGTCCCTTCTCATCGGGGAGGCTCTGTCAGCTGTATGTGCGGCGACAAAACTGCAGTTCTGCGGACGTTCACCAAAGGTGCTATATTGCATGAACTTTTGGCGCTGGTTGAGGCGGGTGAGCTGACTGCCTCTACGGCCTTGCGCTGCATGCTTGCGGGAGCAGCAAGAGTGGGGACACGGTGCGGCGTGGGTAATCTTTGCGGGCATGTTCCCTGCAGTGTTGATGAATGTGGAACAAAATAAGCACATTATTCCAGTTTAATTATGCATTCAGTCTTATGAATGGTGTTACAACACGCAGATTATGTGATTTTAATTCCACATTTCCTTGTATTTTTAGCGAGGAACAGCCTCAGTTGCCTCCAATGGAGAGCCGCCACTGGGTGCATCGTCATCCGTTTCGATAGTGAAATCGTGGGATGGCAAAAAGCGCCACATGATATCCACACGTGAATCCCAACTGACACGAAATCAACTGCATGACAGTACCACTATACTGGCCAAGTGCGCTCACAAAGACAAGCTAAAGGTGTTGAAAGCCTTTTAGATCCGAGACAAAGTCCCCACCATTAACCGGCAGATGGACACGCGGGACACACTGTGGTTATGGGACTGCCAGTCTCTGGCACATAGCGCATTAAGTAGATGGAAAAAATGGGGTAATGACAATGCCAGTGTTCTTTATTGTTCAAGGTGCCTACAACCATGTACTGTGCTTGATGGTAGATATTTTCATAAAACCAAATCAATTATTTGAGCCCAAAAATGCGGACATGTAATTTTGGCCCGACCCGACCTTTCCACAATGCTTTCTATATTGTTGTCACACATAATTGCGCCTATATTATATGATAATGTTGATATGATATGATGTAATGACATATCAACATTATATGATAATGTTGGCTGGACCAACGAAACATTACCGAACAATAAAGGCACCTTTCTGAACAGTTTCTTCCGATGATGGAAAATGACTGATTCTGAGTATTGAGTCATTATCCAAGAAGCACGTCAATGCCAGATATGCCGTCATTTTAACGAAACATGTCGAAAGGAAAATCAGTTCCCCACGTGTGTATATATATATATATATATATATATACACTCGTGCACCGCGGTAGGACGTCCTCTTTCAGACATATCTTGTTAAAGACGACTGTAGTATTAGCTTTTAGCAGCTTTCTTATCGTTCTTTTCGATGCAACGACCTATCGTCTTAAAATCGTTCGTTAATCGTTCGTTAATCGTGAAAACCGGGTCACAAAGTCACCCATTTATTAACGTTTCGAAACATTCATTTTTCATCCTCAGAATGCAGACAGGCATCACGACGACACACTTTGCGTCTGAGCAATTACATACAAGGCCATGCATATTGAATGTAAAACTACATTCGTTCTTGACATTTCCTAACGGCGAAAAATCAGTGCAAAGTTTCACCAGCAGGCTAGTTCAAAGTCAAAGCTATTCCTAGATGGTATGTCACTGGTTATCCCAGTCCCAGCGTCAATTACGACTTGGTTTGGACGTTCAGTGTCGGTTTACATTTTTGTATAAAAAGGGCCTCATGTGCGTAAAGATGTCTGTGATCACTACACGTCATGAGTATCGTCGTGTTGTCAGTCAGTGTCTGTCTTGTCAGAGTCTCGTCAAGCACCTGTCGTGAGTGGCAGGAGCACCATCACAAAGGCGGATGGTAAGTAGTCTAGACAGAAAAGTCGTTATAGCACGAATGTAGTGCAATTCACGAAGCCTGCAATCTTCGTGTGGGCATGTGTATTGATACACTACATTGGTGCTTTTCGAAATGCTGTGTCTTTTAGTCAGATTGTTTTTGATGACAGGATTTTGGATCGTTTTGTTTCAGTAATAAATGATGAGTTTAAGTTTGTCGTTTTTTGTCCTAGGGATCATGTGTCTGCGTACTACGTCTTTTACCACATTTTCGTCCATTTTGTAGGCTGGTGTCATCTGATTTTTGTGGCACAGTTTGATTACATTCTTGTTGTCCGTACCACTCTTGTTATGCATCGCAGTGTCCATGTATAGTCTGATTCCTTTGCAAACAGTCGCGTTTGCGTAGCCGTCGTTCATTAGTCTGTTTAAGTCTGTTGAGTTCAGAGTCAAGCGATAGTCAGTCAAAGCAGTTGCGGAAACACGCCTGATGAAGGCCTTAACGACGCTGACCTTATATCTTTCCGGACACTTAGTATCAGCAGACGTACACCGACCTTCATCAGTCACCTTTCGATACACTGTCATTCGGAGGACAACGTGATTCCCTTTCTTGATGTGAATACTGAGGCGCGCGATGGCCCGTTCCGAACGACAGTGTATCAAAAGGCGACTGATCTAGGTCGATGTATATCCGCCTACAGTACGTCCGGAACGATATAAAATCAGCGTCGTTAAGGCCTCCATCAGGCGTGCTTTCTATAACTGCTCTGAATGGCTATCGCTTGACTCTGAACTCGACAGACTTAAGCAGACTTTAGTGAACAACGGCTACGCAAACGCGACTGTCGACAAAGGAATCAGACTATACATGGACACTGTGATGCATAACAAGACTGGCACGGACAACAAGAATGTCATCAAACTGTTCCACAGAATTCAGCTGACACCAGCCTACAAAGTGGGCGGAAAAGTGATTAAAGATGTACGCAGACACGTGACGCCTTTGACAAAAAACAACTTAAACTCATCATTTATTACCAAAACAAAACGATGCAAAATCCTTTCATCAAAAACAATCTCGCGAAAAGACACGTTCTGAAAAGCACTAGTGTAGTGCATCAATACATATGCCCACACGAAGATTGCATGCAGGCTTCGTAAACTGTACTAAACTGGCGCTACAACGACTTCTCTGTCTACACGACTTACCATGCACCTTTGTGATGGTGCTCCTGCCCAGCACTCACGACAGGTACATGACGAGACTCTGACAAGACAGACACTGGGTGACAAGACGACGATACTCATGACGTGTAGTGACCACAGACATCTTTACGTACAAGTCTCCACAAAAGTAATGGTACGTATTAGGGCTCTTGTGGGAAACCGGCGATACCTCCGGTGCTTATGGTGCCAATGTAATGTAATTTGAGCAGCTATTCGCCGCGACGTAGGAGCACCCGTAATAACTTCAAGCCTGTTTCATACTTTAATTTCATGCCGACAAACACGAAAAACCATATTTACGCTCGGTATGCGAGGACGTCGGGCAGGTTTCTTAGTTCCGCCACTGCGCTATCCCTCTCGGCTCTCAAACTGAGATCAGTTGCTTTGTGAATGGGATACTGGGTAAAGGCTATGAGGAAGGAATGCGTCTTGATCACTTGACAGGTTCTGCCGGAGGGCTGTGAGGGCGTCGTGGAGACTGAGTAGGCCGTGTCCGACCTGCAGTCATTTCTAAACAAGTAGTTTTTCACCTCACTGAATTTGAACATTCAATCCGAACAATGACGGCTGAGCGATTCGAGCAACAGCGTGGGAAATAACTTACACACGAGTGAACGGTCCATATCGTGTGCACAGGAAGCCTTTATGATGATTATACGGTGAATGCCATTGCCAGGGCAGATTAATGGTAATGACATGAGGTTAAACGGACATATACTGCGTTTATTTACACGGGAGCACTTAACTCGCCCGAATGCATTTCGGCATATATACATACACATTACCAAGGCCAGAACATTGTACCTCTTGGGTGGAGGGGGGGGGGCATGCCCCAATGTTCAGCTGATCTCCCAATGTTGAGCTCCCCTTTCCCTCAATGTTGGGCTGGGCCCCTCACAGTGTGGAACTTGACCCCCCAATATTTCATCAGTTCGCAATGATAAGAACTTAACGCTCGTCGGACGAAGGGGGTGGATGCCACTCCCAGGCATTGTTTCCGAGACCACGGCAAAACGGTGTACGGCGGCGCCGCGAAATTTGGCACAGCTGACGACACATTCATTGCACATGTTTTGGAAAAAGAGTGACCCCATCTCGTCTCAGGACACCGAGTCATGACGTCATTACTGAAAGCTTGCAGAGCGATTTTTGCGCCAAATGTCGGTTTCTTTACTGTTTTGGGGCAATAGACATGCATAAACGACAGATGACGGGCATGGAATCGGTTCAGAATGGTAGTCCGCATGAGAGCAGGTCATTTTAGATTGCCAAATGACCTTTTAAAGGTCAAACGAGGTCAATGACCTAGGATGAATTTTTGTGGCCTTAGAATGTTCCTACGCATTTTTTGGGGGGGGGAGGGGAGCGGGACGATTTTAGCCCTATTTGGCCCCAACTGTGTCGCGTTCAGCTGGGGAAGATCAATTTGTAGCTCCCAAACATGAAGTCTGGCCCGATTTAGGAAGTCACTGACAAAACTGATGGAGCTGACACGGTTATCATTGGATTCCTTGGGCAGACGGCTATCGATTCCTTTTTATCCCGAGGCGCTAGGTCAATTAGGAGCAAAATAGTGAGGAGGGTGCCTACCCGCCCCCTCCGCGGCCATCGGTGCGAGTGAAAATCCTTCCCGTCCGGCGAGGGTTAAAAAAGCGTAACCATTAGTGCCGTGAATGCTGGAAAACACCGATACGCATACCCTACCCATATCAGACATTTCAAGTGGCGTCAAGATAATGCAAACAGAAAAGAGCAAATGGTACATCAGTTATCCGTTCCCGGTCCGATGAGCCCCGGATGACTAGTCGGAGCGTAACGTTTGACACCATGGTGTCACTAGCACCCGGCATCACTTCCCGGCAGGGGAGGGGGCGGATTCGGCCCCCCTGAGATCTCGAGAACTACTGGTCCGATTTCATCGGGACAAACGGCAATCGATTTGCCATGACGTAAAATACATTTTTTTTTAAGAAGTTCTCAAAATTTTGAAAAGGACGGATATGGGGAAGGGGCAAAATAGTCAAAATTGGGGGTATTTTTGGATTTGTTATAACTCCGTTTTGGAGTTACAACCGTCATGGTTATTTTGATGAAATTGGCATGAATCGAGACATTATGGATGGGACTTTTACCATTGGTACATACATCTGAAATTTTGAGAGAATTCATAGACGTCCACAGGATTTCAAAAACAGTAGGATTAGTTTTTCAACAACTGAATGAATAAAGAAGGCAAAGGCACTTTTTTGGCTTATGCTAGTCACGTTGCGCTAAGGAATTAGAAATCGTATCACGATGTTCGTATAATGTTAGTATAGGCGGTGCCAGGGACATGAAAAAGGGGAACTGCCATGGTTACATGCTCTTCAGATCAACTCTTGACCTTTGACCTTAAATGACCTTCAGTAGCCTTGGAGCCACTTGGAATGATTTCGTGTGCATTTAATATTATCTGTAAACGTTTCTAATCATTTGAATTCACAATATTTAAAAAAATTCAATTTTGCGACTATTGATATAGGGTACGCGAACTGACATTTTAGGTCATAACTCCGTGACCCGACCTGATATCAAGCTGAAACTTGATTCACAAGTAGATGGCACCATTCTACATCATACATATTCCAGGTTTGGCATTTAAAAATAAAAAAACGCCTAAATTATGACTATGAAACAAATTTTTACTTTTGACCTTGACCTGACGTTGTAAAGTGATTTCAGATGAACAAAATTGTAGTTACACATTTCCCAGCTATTTGGCTATACACCCATATAAAGTTTTAAGTTCTATCCTAAAAAACATTGGTTTTGGCAGTCATTTTCCTTTTACTCTGAACAGGGCCAGCAATGGCCTGAGGTGCCTCCCAAAAACGTTGCCTGGCTCCGCCCCTGAGCAAGATAGAGTTTCGACGTTTCGTCACAGTACGCAGAATGAATGGCTACGAAAAGTGCCCAAGTTTTGTGAAGCTGCGTCAAAAACCCTAGAATCAGCAAGCAAAAAAACCCGACGGGGGCGGATTCAGCCTCCCTCTGCCGGGAATAGGGTTAAAACGACAGCTCGCTGCATCGAAAAAAAAAACGATAAGAAAGCTGGTAAAAGTTAATACTGCAGTCGCTTTTAGCAACATCTGTATATACATATATATATATATATATATATATACATATATATATATATTGCTCCATTCATCCTCAATATATCATCTTTATTGATGCCGCTCAGCTGTTACATGTTTACATAACAAAGGGGCAAGCACAGTTAATGACAGCTGAAGCCATTCAAAAGTGGTTCTAACCGTTGAATACGCTTCCACCAGTGCAAGCCAACTTTTGCGAACCTCCGGCTGAGTAGCTGACATGAATCGGAATTTTTCACAGAGCCGCATCCGTTGAAGAGTAGCCAAGAAGAACGCCGGTTATGGACAACACTTTCCAAATCTCAGTCATCCCTTGTCACTATGGACCTCTGCACCTCACTGCCAAGACAACACACCGAGAGGACGTGACTTGTTGCCTCGACAGCAGTGCACGGATGGGACTTACCTCGCTTCCAGGACAATACGAGATGCCACAGATGGCCAGACTGTCGCCCGATGGGCCGCTGCTGCTCTGTTCGGCTGGCGTCAAAACTGTAACAGACCGGTTCACCGTCGCCTGGGGACTGCCATAGTGCTGTAGGCGAATTTTTCGGAGGAAGGAACCTAACAGGTGTCAAAACCGAATGGAAAAGGATCCCCGAGAAAAAACTCCAGGTGACGCAGGTCCATAGACCAAACAATGTCAGCTTCTGGACGTTGGCGCGTATCACAGTTCCCAACATATCATGATCGATGATAACCAGCAAAATCCAACATTCCTTTCGCGCTAAGCGTTGTCAACAGCGGGATAAAGAGAAGAATGGCCATCTGAGTCTCCCAAGTCTAAATGGTCCGCATCATGGCCGAGGCCTGTATTGAAAATTTTGGGGGACTCCCTGGACAGCTTCATGAATCTTTAATCAGGCTTCCTTACATTATGCTCAGTTCCAGGAATCCTTTCGAATGTATGCGGGACCCGAAGGAAGCCCACTTCCATGTCGGTACGGGACCGAATGGAATCTGGGATCCGCAAATGAAATGCATCCTGAAGTCAATCTGGATGCTGTATGCAGTCAGCACATCCTTATACTGGCAACATGAGCTGGTATGTACAACGGCCATGCACCGCACTGAGACACAAGCGAAAATTTGTAAGCTGGACATCAACGACTGCACAAGGTTTGATTTGGCTTCTTTTGGTCTTTATTTCTCCCCCGCGGTACGTATTTGTCTTCGTAGGCAAAAAAGTTTCAACTTTATTCTTGTGCACTGCATGACGAAGGACCACAAAAGCCACCACTTGGTTTGATCTGAATACACTGATAATTATACTGATAATGACATCGCCTTTCCTGCTCTGGTGGAAAAAAGTGATCAACGTCTCCCCTGAAAACTCACCGATAGACGAGATAAGGTTTCCCCAGATCTGAGCCGACTGGAAGAATAAGAAGAACACGCCGAAAAACTTCACGATAACTGGTTCAGAAGCGTCGTCTACAATTTCGGCGTACACCCGGCCGACCTGACGCGAGAGTCGTCGTCAGCTCGGCGATCTCAGGTAGGTGACATCAACCAAAGACACAGCAGTATCAACCAACTACGTCCTCACCAGTCGTCGCCTGAATGCATTTGGCTCGGGGCGGCCGGCCTCAAGGAGTGCTTGGTAGGTTTCGGCTCCGCAGCAGTGCACAGGAGCGTCTGATGCACACTAGCGGCCATCTGCACCCAGTCAGGCTCTGTTTGTAACACGCGGGGCACAGGCCTCGGATAAGCTTGGTCGAAGGTGGCGCGAGCTCGGCCGTGGACCGGCCGTGTGCCGACTGGCCTGGGTCAGGCACTGTGGACGGACCGTGCGCTGAATGACCTGGGCCAGGCGCCGTGTGCGTGCCGTATGCGAACTGACCTGGGTGAGGTAGGTGCACTTGGCTGACCACATGGGTGCCGCGCTGATGCCCAGGATGATGGCTCCTGGTACGATAGTGTAGAGTCGCGGATAGAACTGGGCCACCAGGTACAGTGAGTACAGGAACGTACACACTACCATGGCCCACTTGCAGGTGAGCCGTTTGATGACTAGCGATGGCAGGAACATGCAGGAGACAATGAGGGCCACGTAGACGGTGGCCAGACCGGCGGTACCCACACCTGTGAACGGTTCAGTAACGAGATGCGGCGGAGTCATCCATTGCATTAAGCCTGCTGACGGATTCATGGCAGGAAAGGACAAATCCCACTGCCGGATGGGGCCAGGCTTCCCGTCTTTTCGAAGAGTCTGTATCGAAAGACGCTCTGTCCAGCGTTAGTTGTATTTATAATTTCAGCGATCTTTGGTGCCTCACATTCATGGCGTAACCAGTGAGTCTCCAATAACGCCCATTACAATTCAAACGACATCTGAGAGCGCCGGTCATATGAGGTGTATCATATGAGTCCTATCACTTCTCGCCACCGCGTCATAAACAGTAGGAACGGATCATCAACAACGTGTTCAAAGTAGCCAAGTCATTGAAATCTGCATCGCTATTTTGCTCATGTTTTTGTTTTTAGAATAATACCTGTCCATATCGCAAAAGCAAGGATAGGTGACACGAAAAAATGAAAACCATGCATGAGTGGACTCTTCTCAACACCAACCATTTCAGCGCTGCAGCGTAAACTGCAGTCAGATCTCAAAACCGGGGCTCTGGGTGACCTTGCGCTGTTCGTCCTTCCACTGACCTCCATCGGTGTTGATGGAACTCTGCAGGTTGGACATCCCGGAGAAGGCGGTGAAGAGGCACGTGAAAGCAAACGAGATAGCCAGCACGTTCTTCAGAATGGTCCAGCGCTCCCGACGTTCAAACTTGCCAGCGGAGGTGGCCACCTGGGAGGCGCCAGAGCCAGCAACCTCAAGTCGATCCAGCTGATCCGGCTCGTACGCCGCGTTCTCGAAATGGGCGCCCGCTTCTGCTCCCATGATCAAGTGTCCAGATCGGGCTGAGTATAATCAGGTGTCCGGATCGGGCCTGGTATAATTAGTTGTCCGGATCGGGCTGGATATAATGAGTTGTCTGGATTGGAATGGATATAATTAGGTGCCCGGATCGGGCGGGATATAATCGGGTATCTGGATCGGGCTGGATATAATCAGGTGTTTGGTTCGGGCTGGATATGATGAGGCGTCGGGAACAAGCTGGATATGGTCAGGCGTCGGAGCGGGCAGGAGCAGTGCCGAGCGTGATACCTGAGGACAGCAGAACGATCCGCACCATCAAACAGCTCCAGCTCTCAGCTCCGCTGACGGTGACAGGCCCGGCGCATATGTCAGCATAGATGTCTTGAACACAGCGTAAGATCTGTAATTGACTCGGAATCGAGTCGGAATTGGCCCAAGAATTAAGTAATTTTTTGTCAATTACTAGCTACAGTTCTAGCAGAATAGATTACTAACTAGTAGCAATTAGTAATAATTAGTAGTAGATTACTAATGATCACTAATTACTAATTAATTACTAATTAGCCATGGGAGACATGGCCCCCCTGAGCCAAGCGGTCCTCACTAGACATATTGCGATTTCACACTAATACGGAACAGTGATCATATATATATTGCAAAAACAAACATTATATGTTTTCCTGAGCGTTAAATATGAGAAAAATTACACAGAATTTTGTCTTTTCCTTTAAATTTCGACATATGACAGTGGCATATGACAAAATTTGACATTTGCCCCCCAGGAAAATCCTGGCACCGTGCCTGGAGGGTGGTGTCACCACGGTCTTGAGTCAAAGTGAATCATGACTCATTCGTGACCCAAAATTATCAAATGGCAGGACTGGCATTTTGGAAAAGCAGGATCAAACCGTGTAACGGTTCTGAGATATCAAAAATACGACAAAGAACAAAACAGGCTTTGGCCGATGAAACATGGTCCTGGTCCTGGTCATGGTCCTGAGCAACGGTCATGTAACATACCGGGAATATATGGTAATTTTGGGCACCTTTTGAGATTTGGGCATGTCTCATATCTCACGTTGGAGGCAGGGGATGCAATAAGCAAAAATATGGGCTCTATGCGAAGCAAGTTCTCGCCACACTAATTTTTTCTGAAGTATACGCAGTGGGGATGCACTGAACAGGTGTTGTTAATGCTGGACACTCACAATTTTCTTTTTTATCAGCCGTCACCCATCACCAGGCAACCAGGAATGCCATGCCCCCGCCCTCAGACCAAACGACAATGGCACCATACGTTGACACCTAGATATAAAAACCATGGTCGCGACACTCCCAGCTAAAAGATGGCAAAATAAAATACAGTGCGAATAAACTATTACAAAGCAGATTTATGGTAGGGCACGTTTGAATCCGAAGAAGAAAGCTGAAAGTGGTCATATCTACAGGTTCCATAAGACGGGACGTTACATCATTCCTAAGCCAAAAATAGCATTACTGGCGTTAGTCGCAATTTTGCATTCACACAAGTCATCAGGGCGACATCAAGTCAGGCCAAGCAAGGCTGGAGATCCCTCTTCAGACGCGGGGGGGTCAGGTCCCAGCGGAGGCAGCGGTGAGACAACCGCTCCCCCCCCAACAAAAAGGTTTTTCGGATTTCGGTCAGTATCTTTTGAGGTCTTGTGATTTTCATTCGTAAAGTTTCTTCCGAAAAAAAGAAATGCATTCGCACGAGCCTAACTGGGAGGAAAAATATGTCCAAACCCAGTCTTTCTCGATATTTTTTAAACCAATGCAGAAATCGTGAACCTCCTTTCGGCTATTATACGACAACTGCATTCCGTGTCAGTTACCACAAGAAGGTTAAAATCATTCCCTGTGCAAAGTGACAGGAACACGCATTCTGCAACAGATAAGGACAGAATATCCTTGTTGCACCGTTCACGAGCAACTTGCGTAGCGATGCTATTCTGACTAACCGATTGAATGTAACATTCACGGCAATTGAGAATGACAAAAATGGAAACCGCATTATTGGAAAGATTAAAATACACGATTCTTTTGAAACGATTCTAGCCGAAATTCTGCACCAAATGCGGCCTTATCTCAATTCTGTCATGACTTAGAAGACCTGATAAGAAATATAAGTGATGGAGCGCCTGTGATGATTGGCGGCATTGAAATTTAGCTTCGGATGAAAACGTGAATCTCTTCAACTAAAGAAACGTCATTAATCCTCGTGCTATAAACAAAGTACTCAAATCCGTGAATCAGATAAATGTGGCCGACAAACGTAGGGAGAAAAATAGCAACGACGGGAGATTCAGGTGGAGTACTAGGAGCCTGAATATCAAACAAACAAGGTTATATTTCTTCTTGATAACACTTGAACTGGGCCCCATGGTTCTGAACACAAACATTGTCCCAGGATTGTCGCGGACTAACTAGAACAGCGCAAAGCTACCCTCAAGGAGTTACGCAAGCCTGTTGTCGGCGGGTTAATTACACGGTTACGAGTTAACTAGTTGGGCTTTCAGAGAAATCGATTCGATACTTTTTTCAACCTGAGCGACGAAACTATATCAGTAACCTCATTCCATGCCTTAGAAAGCCTTCAGGATAGATGATTTGTGAACAAAAGAAAAAAAAGTGAGCCGCATTACTGAAATTTTTTAAGGTGTGTTTAGTAATCACGACATACAGACAATGCGATACAAAGGAATTTTTGAGTCACTGACAGCTTCAGTCAGTTCATGAAATTGAGTGTTCGGTAATGAAAGCAGACATTCAAGGAGACAATATGCGCCAAACAAATAATTTGATATGACAAATAGGTCCTCCGGAAGTGACGGATTTCCTAAGGAGTTTTCTTTGTATTTTTTCTGGCTAGATATAAAATCATTTATCATACGTATGTTTAATATGTCCCCGACTGGGGGGAGGCAGTTGATAGCCCCTCCTGAGGTTTTTCTGGGACTGCGAGAGAACGAACAAACACGGAGTCACGAAACTTTGTGTACCTTTTGCTTCATCATTTTTACACCTTGTGTCAAAGTTTTGAGCTCAGGTCAGGTCAGGTACATGACCTAGGTCAGCTCAAAAAGACCTATGTCAAAAAAAGTTTAGCGCCCTCTAACTTTTTCGCAAAACAAGATATCACAATAATACTTTCAGGAATTAGTGATATTTATAGATGCAATAAATCTGCTCTCTCGGATTTCTCGGAATTTTCCGGGTTATTGACCTAAGGTCAAGCCCATTTTTAAAACATGTCGTCGTTTTTCTCGGAAATTGACGGAATATTTCATAACATTTTTGGTGTGCAGTCCAGCAGATATCTAGTTACCGTCATTGGGTAAAGTATCAATGACTTCCAGCCATTGACCTGAGGTCAGGTCGCGAATAACTGTGGTGAGCCAAAATGTACCACCGTCAAAACCAGCGATGAATTACTCAGAATGGGTAGAAATTGGCAGAACTGGCTTGCACAGACGTAAGTAATACCAGGAACCTCAAAAACCTTGGAAAAATCGCATATTTTGCAAATAAACAGGCCCTCGCGAATAAAGCTCCGCCAATTTTGTAGATTGGTAACTAAAGAATTTTTCCAAAATTTAAGCATGGAAAAGCATCACAAGAACCACTAGGATTAATAAAGTTTACATGGATAGGCTTTTCTCGCAAAAATAAAGGAGTGCTAAAATTTGTTACCGTCAATTTCGTACTGCATACGGCTGCGGCGCACAACAGCCGGCGCGAAAATTGGTGTGTCTTTAACTCAACGTTTCGGCGTATATATTGAACAAATCTGGGAAATTAGATGTGTATCGGCATTTGCGGACCTTTACTTGTGCCCTGGTGCCTTTAACTATGCGTCATAAGTCACAGCCCTTGAGATTCAGGCCGTTTCTCAGTCTCGTGCAGTCGGCTATGAGAAAACATATATAGGGCGTAAATTGCTTACATATTATCCAAAATTAAAAATGAGACCAGTTTCGAGCTCTACTCGTCACAAGCTTTTCAACGGTGTGCTTATTTTTATCGTGCGACCAATCGTTCGTGAGTTAGAGGGGGGCGGCCAACTGCGCCCCCAGTGGCGCACGATCGAAACTGAACGACGGTCGTGCGCGGGTTAAAGAAAGACTTATCATACGTATGTTCAAAGAAAGCCTGTCGTGCGTGACACTACCTCGAACCTTGAGAGGGGGTTATATAATTTTGATACACAAACCCAGAAAACCACGAGATGAGAATAACACGCACCATCCGATTACGCTGGATATGACGTTGATTTTCTATTTCATAGGCATTCATTCTATTCCGATAGGCACGTGGATAAAATTATCTCGGCAGTTATTGCTAGCAGACTTAATGATTCATGAGGCCATTGATGCATTCATCGCAGATGGGCTGTATAAGGGGTAGATCTGCTGAAGATGACACGACAGGCTTAGGGGGGATATCATTCAATACCTTGAACAAGGTCGTACAAGTAGATTGTTTCTCAGTCTGGGCATCGAAGGCGCATTTATCTTGGTGAGCTGGCGATTTCTTGAAGACGTTCTATTGCAATACAAGTTGCCCTTGGACACGTTACAGTGGTTTGGGACATTGTACAGAAACTCTACAGCGCGAATCTCCTATAACGACCATTTGTCAAGCAAAATGGGTTGGAGAGGTCCTATAGGCAGGGAGATCCACTAAATTGTTTTACTTTTGTTGATTATGGAATGCCCTGCCACCAGAATACGACAGAATCAAGGATAAAAAAGGATAACAATAAAATTGAAAAAGGAAGCTTTCAGTGTGTGCGGCCGATACACTCTGAATGTTCCATGGCTATGTAAAAAGTTGTAGATTATTGTTATTTCACGACCTTGGTTCCTCTGCCAGATACTCAGGATTAGATCCAAACACTGAAATGACTCAGGTAATGTTGACCGGTCGTGATGTTCAACACAAACAAAATATATGCAATGATTTGAACATCAAATGAACAACCGAAATCAAACCGCTTGGAATGAAACTGGAAAGCAATGGAGAGGAAATGGTTTGGAAAAGCCATGACAGAAGGCTTACAAAAAATCAAACCGTTATAAAAAGATGGTGCCACTGCCACATGACTGTATACGGTAGAACAGTGTTAGTCAAAACTATATTTTTGTCCTAAATGTTGCTTTTATTCAACGCACTTCCGAATCCATCCGACAATTTTGTTAAGCACCTTGACAGTGAGTTATTAAAACTCTTATGGAATGGCAAGCGGAACAAAACCAGTGGGGAAAGCATAACTTTACCCCAGCATAAATGTGGAATAGGAATGGTGGACCTAAAAGCTTCCATGGCTTCTATAAAAGTGGCATGGGTTAAAAAAAATACACATGAAAAACTGAATGAACCAAACTGGCCCCTGAAATGATTGCTCGTAGACAGTTCATTTGGGATGAAAACTCGCTTTCTTTAAAGCAACTTGCAAAAGGATTTAGAAAAAGCAAGGTTTTGGAAAGACGTTACTATCGCATGGCTACATATAGGGGATTTTACAGTGGAAGACTACGATTTCATACCATGCAACTTGAGGCACAGTGATTTGACAATTTCATTTAAACAGATTGAAATCTTGGTGCAAAAAGAGTTCAAAACATTGAAATGACTGTTGCTACGGATAGAAGCATTCTCCGTTTTGAAAAAGTGAAGAAATGTATTGGATGGAAGGTTCAAGGTTCGATTACGACGCTCTCATCTGCAGCATATCAGTACAATGGAGGCAAGACGCAAATCAAAAGCAAGTTAGCCCACTGATGCATCCGACTCTTGCAGGTATTCTGCTGAAGGACAAAGGAGCAAAACATCTCAGTCAGATACTATTACAAAAATATCACAAGAAACAAACCAAACCATAGGAACACGGATGGGACACAAAGCTTGGCTACCTTAGACACGTAGCCAGGAATTTCCTCAGACGGGGGCAAATGTCAAATTTTGTCATATGCCACAGGCATATGACAAAATTTATGTATATTAATATAATATAACAATATTAATATATATTAATGAATGTAAATATAATATTAATTAATATAATATTATGACAATGTATAATAATGTATTATAATTATACATTATTATTATAATGTATAATAATAATATTGCAGTTCTTGTATAATATGCAGTTGTATGAACGCAATGCCAGCAAGGAGGACGCGCATATTATTGCTTTATGGAATTTTGATAGGGGAGACACATGTGCCGTCGCTTTGAACGTCTCAGTAACACCATTTCGAAGGAAATTCTGTCCGCGTCCACATTCCTTTAAGTTACTGTCATATTCCGGACATACCTAACGACGCCGTTAAACAATGAAACCAAGACCAATCCTTGATCCATTTACAAGCAAGCAATGCTGCATATCAACGTATTTTACAACTGAAATAATGGTGGTCTAGTGTAGCGAGGTAACCCAGTTATAAAGTCCAATACGGCAGGGGCGCAGCCAGGACTTTCTTAAGGGGCGGGGGCGGGGGCGGGGGCGGGGGCGGGGCCGGAGCTCAATGTGAACTGAAATCATACGAAAACTACCTGCCGGGAAGGCGATATGCAATGGTTCCACAAAAATGCGGCTTTAAGGCCCTTGGCTGCGCCTCTGCAGTACGGCGAAAAGCAATCCCCTGACCACCCCCAGGTTCACCCGATTTCCAATCTTGGGAGGGTCCTGACCCTCCCAGCCCCCTCCCCGATCTCCAGCCATGAGGCGCAGTCTATACTGGCTTTGTATGATAGACCCAGCTGAGTTTACGTTTGTTGCTATATGCCCAATATGTTGCTATATAGGCGGCAGACCAAACTTATTACATTTTACCCAACATATTAACTTGAAACCGATGAATCGAAATTTGGTGTTGTTGGTGTCAGGAGGCTCCCACCTGCATGTGGAGAAGTTGCTATACCCTGACACGCCCGTCCCTGTCTTTCAATGGTGGTAAAAGCTATGGTGGTAAAAGCATTGCTGTCTGTCGTATCGGACTCCAGGGACGCCACCAGTGGGGGGGGGGGGTGCAGGGTAGAGGTTGCAGCAGTTCAGGAACATCGTCCAGCACCCATGCAGCATCTGCCGCCAACGTAAGACCAACGCCAACTCTCCCTTTCCCCTTTCTCCAGAGGGAGTTCTAGCTTTTCCCAAACCTTTTTCACGCCGTAGACCGAAAATTGCGGTGCCGCCCCTCACGCATGCTGTTCGGTTTATACCGCAGTGATAAAATCTTTTACTCCCTTCACATTTTGAGACTCGACAAGGGCGGGTCATGCAGCGAGTCAGTCAAACTATGCTGATTTTAGGAGGCAGGAGTTTCGAATCTCCATTGTTCAGGGTACTCCACTGCATGGGTGTGGATTCCGCGGGGGCTGCGAGGGACGTGTTCCCCACAGTGTCCCGGAAATGATGATTTGTCCCTTCCCCTAATTTTTAAGGTATCATACAGGTACTTCCCACTGGCGACACAGTTTCTTGAAATATAAAAATTACCAAAAGGATTTCAACCGTAATTTGTTATGCAGCGCCCCAAAAAAGATTATTTTTACCCCGCCCTACAATTCTTGACAGACTGCAGTCAGTTTGCAGTTCCCCTAATTTCTGAACCGTGGCTACAGCTATGGGTGTGGTCCTGCATCACAGACAACGCAGGTGTGGTCCTGCCTCCTAAGCAACGCAGGAATGGTTCTTCCCGGACACAGGAGGTGCGGTCCCGCCATTGCGTGACCGCACCTACGACGCAGCAATGCATTACATTCCGAGAGAAAACTCGCAACTTTACTGGAGCACGTTGTACGGCACAGTTCTGGCCAGATATCTTCGAAGATAGCTGATGGGTCTTAAAAGGATTTCAGACCGTTTCTTCCCAGCTTCTGCCATTGGGTCAGTCTTGCAGTTTCTGAAAAGTGTGGGTCTGGGTATTTCCCTCCGCGCCCGATCTCCAGCCATCGACACAGCAGAGGTCGTCCGAACACGGCCCGGCCGGTCATAACGTTGAACGGGAGCTGACCTGACGGGACTCCACGGCCTGTTTCTCCTAACAGGCTTAAAATTCCTCGACTTGTCGGCATGGCTAGGGACTTCCATTGTGTGTGTGCGTTTTTTTTGGGGGGCCGGGTTGGGGAGGGGTATGAATGGCATTTCAGATAGTGTCTTGTAAGCCATCGACATATGCCCAAAGACAATGGTTACCTAAACCCTCCTCCCACCCCATGGGTATAACTACGGGGGGGGGGGGCTGGGAGGAGACGTCTCTTTCAATTTTGGTAAAACGGGCTTTTGTTTCCCCCAAATTTCGGTCGGGAATTGAGTGTTTTCACAAAGTGTTTTAAGACCTTATTACTTCCCGTTGAAAGCAGTGAGATCTTAGGTCAGATTGCCTCACACATACTGATTTGACCCCGTCCCCAATTTCTAGCACGTGGCCACACCCATGGGCCACACCCATGCTCCAATGCTCAGGGTCTCAAATAGTACGCAATGTAGGCACCCAGCGCCGGCAAATGCTCCACGTTTTCAGAGTCCCTTGAGTGGATGAACTAACTCTTCGCTATAAAAGCAAATAATGTAAACCTTTCAAACCCGAGGAAAGGATATGGTGACTCGTCATTAGCTTTCAAGCCCATATAGACGCACCTCGGTTGCCCGTCTAACGCGTAATGGAAATCTGAAAATCATTTTTAAGACAGATGCGCGCTGTGGGCGGTTGGGTGGCGGCGGCGGCGGCGGCGGCGGTTGGCGGCTGATTCATTGCTGACGCGGTGTGCTACCTTGTGATGTACCACAGTGGTATGTGGTAGATCAAAAGCGTAGGAGCATCCATAGAAGTGTGTAGGGGGAGGGGGAGAGAGGCGTTTCTTCCCTCAGGGGGTCAGGTCACGGAGGTATGACGTCATAAAGGAACTTTTGTATGCATGTTTCTTCGGGCGGTGGCGCGAATATGCTTCGTTCTTTGGTACCATATAGGCACAGTGGCTTATAGATATAATACCATATAGACACACCATATACCTTCGTTCTTTGATAGCATACCATAACAGTCACAGTACATAGATTATTTGGATTCACATAGGACATGGTCCAAAGCGGATGTACAACTGTTTCACGTCGCCGTAAGAGGTCACACGTCACATACATGATCACAATTGGACATGACTTGCATTATGGGTGATAGAAATCGTTGTCGCTCAGCTTCCCCGTCGTTCAAGCCAGACAGGTGAATCTTTATGCGTCTATAGGGAGGAAGATGTCAAAATGAGATGAAATAGAACAATGAATGTGGAAGACCGTTCAGTACGCGTTTTCATGGTTTGTCCAAGTCGTCTAAAGTGCGTAGATCATGCCATATCACTTAAGCTCATTTTAGCATCTTGAAATCACGACATCCCTACGCCGTCAGAGCACCTGAGAACAATTATTGTTCCATGTCAGAAAAATAAAAACGACTTTTGTCCTGACCTGGTTTGACCTTAACCCAATAAGGAGAAAGGACAGACATGATTGTCACGAATTGTTTCAGTTCTGTACTTGACGCAGTTCAGAACACCAGCGAGTAATTGTTGTTCTTTGGCACAAAAAGTGATGAGAACTTATTTGACCTGACCTAGATTGACCTCGACTGGATGCAAAGAAAGTAATGTAAAACTGATCATCAGGTTTCAGTTCAGTCCTTTTTGTGAGGTGGATCACAACGGCTGTGAGTAATTATTGGTCTTTGGCAGTTAAGGTAACTCCAATATTTCACTTCGCCTTGTTTGACCTTGACCCAGCACTTTTTACATATGGGCATGCTTCTGATGCAGAAGATGACAAGATGACGACATTTCGTTTTATACCCAGATGAATGTGCTAGAACTATTATTGCCCATGATATGTTCGAACCGGGGTCAATTTTTCCGACGTCATGCTATTAATCCTACGTGACTTGTGACATCATCAGTCACGTGACCAAGGCTACCATAGTATTCCCTGAATCGCAAGACTCATCGATTGGCGGTGGACCGGTACAGACCCGAAGGCACAACGCGGCATTGGTAAAAGCTTTTGATGGCTTGTCCAGCAACAGAAGACTGCGTTCGGGTTCGTTCCACCAAAAGCAACTTTGGAATCAAAGACGACAATGTGGTCGTCAAGCCCATTATTCTATCGATATTAACCCCTACATTGATGGTTGTCTTAGCAGGGTAGCAGGGTAAAAGGTGAAAATTTGTTCTGTGCATTTTATAGCGCTGTTTTTTTTGGTATGGCGTCATGGTCCATAATCAGTTGAAATGGACCGATATGCTTGATTTTCAAAAATGTCGCATTCTTCTGCTATATCGACTTTACGCTCAGAGTCGATTTCCTGTCATACTCAGGGTAACCAGGACAAGGTATCTACAGTCTGGGCCCACTTCGGTCATCTTGGGTGTGGAGGGAGCTGAAACCATAGTTTGGTGCCCTCTTCAGCTGTGTGGGTGGAATGGTCCGGTGGTCCCGTCCCGTGGATCCACCCAAGACGACCACTGTTGTCACCAACGGCGACTACGACAAGAGGTTTGAAGCTAAGAAAGATATCTGCACTGTGGTCTACTGGCAGGGGGAGGAGTCTGTCGGACACGTGGTGCTGTGTGGGACAGGACTGGGGTGGGGCCAGCCCACAGCCTCATCCAGTTCTTCCAGAACAGGGGGACCAAGCTCGGATCTCTCAGATCCACCGTCGCTAATGGCTGCCCCAAGATGGCTGGCTGGAAGAACGGGATCTGCGAGGAACTGGAAGAGCTGGATTGCCGAGGATTGCAGAGGGTCGTCTGTTTCCTGCATCACTCTGAGCTGCCCTTTGGCAAGCTGTTCGACGTCTGGAAGCTGGCCACCATTGAATTTGCCCGTGAACAACCCCGCTCTACTCTCCCGTATCCAGAACCACCCTCGAGGTCCTTCATGTTAGTAAGTACGTCTGTAAACGCCAGCAAAGACCACCGGTTCTTGATCAGGATGGTGGAGGTGATCATGCCTGGACACATCTCGGATCGGGGGCCAACATGAAGGCCGGGAAAGTGGTGCAGTCAAGGTGGATCAACACCCAGGCCAGGGTGTGCCGGCTCTGTCTTAGCAAAGAGCAGCCCAACTACCAGCTCCAGCGCCTAATCCACTACATCATCTTCGTGTGCGTCCCCGTCTTCCCGGCTGTGAAGCACCTCAGCAGGGAGGAGGGTCCCAAGCTGCTGGTCATCGAGATCCGGGCGGCGCAGCTCCATTGCAACTCCGAGGAGCTGCCCAGGGCCTCCAGCCAGGCAAGCGGGTTCTACGAACATCCCGAGGGCGTCATGTTGAGCCTACTCCACTCCGGCCTTCCAGTGACAAGCTGCTCGCCGTGCAGTAGATCCAAATGATCGGACCCTCCCAGTCGCGAGGAGAATCAAAAAGAAAATTCATTTACTGAAGATACGTTCTGCTGTGCAATAGATACAGCACTGTACTTTTTTCCACTTTGTCTTGCCCGGTACTTATGAACAAGATGGGATTTCGACAGCTGTTGGACTTGATTTAAGACCAGATAATATTTTCTTGCGTTGTAGTGAGGTATGTTCTGTTTTATTTTGTGATGTGCTGTACCGTGCTGTACTAATGCCTATTGCACTTAACCGTACACTGCACCTGACTGCAGTTCGCTGTAGGTGCCGCAGCTGAACTTCGCCGCTACAACTGTGCACAATCTTGCGGATCTCACCCAGGCCAAGAATGAGCACTTTAGTTCAGAACGAGCCTCCGGTGACGATCGGGGAGCGTCGGTCTCCGCGTCTCCTTCGTCTCTTCGTCTCCTCGTCTCCCCGTCTCCAGCGACGCGGAGCTGGAGAACCTGCTCACCACCCCCCTGTACCTGCAGCTCCCAGTCTCCACCACGGCCGTGGAGAGAGTGGCGAAGGTCATCGCGGCCTCCCTGGTGACGGCCGACCCAGCGATGCAGGACGGCTTCACCTTCCACGTCATGGCGGCTCGGAGTCAAAGCGCCCTCAAGTGTAGGAACAAGAAAGTCTGGCGGATGAGCTAGTCGATAGCTGGAGGGAGGGGAGGGGTACAGGTGAAGGCCGACCCAGTGCTACAGGAGGTGGTCTGGGTCGCTCGAATTTTTTTTTAATGTAATGTAATTTAATTTTGTTTTATTTTATTTTATTTTATCTTATTTCATTCTATCTTATCTTAATTTATCATCGAAAATTTATATCGAGAGCAAAATACATTTCCCTTCTAATAATGTGTGAATGATCCTTTGCTTAGCTCCTCTGCTGAATAGACGATATAGGCGATAAATCGTGTTACCCAACAATAGGGCATTATGAAAATGGGATCAAATCCACGAACAAGCTTTTTATCTTAGGGTTGTAGGTAACAAAAAAAAAACAGCATCAGTAAAAAGGTACCAAAAAGAGATGAAAGGTAGTAACCAACAGCATTTTATTTAATCGCTAACATCTTATACATCACCTTAGTGTCTTAGCCACCTTCGCATTACTGGGTTTCCCAGAAAGCTCGCCCTGTCATTCGATTCTCTGATCCTGTACCGAATGGACTTCCGCACACGTCACAACTTTAAGCTCTGACTTAAGATTTCATGTTTCATGTGTTTTATTGATCACCTTGCTTTGTAAAATATAAAACGTATACACCATTACAAACCTGATTTCATTGGTAGTGGAACACTTTAAAATGCAGAACATTTAAGCAGTTTATCTGGCTCCAATGTGAAAAATTAAGACCACCGCCTGCCGTGGCACGGAATGGGTTAACACATGCGATATCTCCGAGCATAGATAGCTGCCACGATTTGCAGCTTATTAAAACAAAGTATTCCATAACATTCAGAATTAAATTACAACAGTTACTGAGCATGCGGTGTTCCATTAACGACACGCAAGCGACATTCCGTAGACAACGAAAACCAAAAGCGATCCTAAGAATCGAAGCGAGCCAATTATTGCATGACTACCGACATTATCAATTATTGAGCATGACCTCGATTCGCCTTCCCTCATCTATGTCTGTCTCAAACGTCATGCACTAAAAAACAGCAACAAAATTGTAAAATGCCAAGATCCGACAGGTTTTTCATCAATCCTCCTTCGACGAACCATCTGTTTGGCCTTCTGAACTTCTCCTCGGCCACCAATATCGGTTAATGGGCCAAGGTCCGGCGTCCGAACCCGGCTGTCACGTGACAGCCTTCCGAACACAATACCGCCCCGGCATTCTTAACTGGTTGAGCAATGAGTTGTCAGCGATGCAGCAGTGATTTACCGGTGGATTACAGTGCTGTATGGCGCTGGCAATATCGCCGTACAGCCCTGGAGGATCATGATCAGTAAGATTACAGCGCTATTCACGTCATCACGTCGCAGCCGAGACGACCAGTGAGATTTGGACATCTGGCGATGCTCGAAATGTCTCGAGATCTCTCGAGACTTTGTGGGGAATTGGTCTGTGCGATAAACTTACAATTTAAGGCACAGGTAGCCTAGCTTAGGTCAATCGAAGTCAACCAATATCAAACGGTTAACATAGGACATTTTATCTGGTTGCTTGAAATCTATTTATCCGATCCCAATGAAACGTTGTCGGCAATTTTTCTACCGGATACATATACTTACTTCGACGTGCAAGCGACCTAAGCCAGGTCAATGGAAGGCAGCCGAGGTCAGCCATAGGAAAAATAATATTTTTTCACTACAGAGAGAGAGAGAGAGAGAGAGAGAGAGAGAGAGAGAAAGGGAGAGAGAGAGAGAGAGAGGGAAAGGGCAAGAGACTAGGCTGGACAAGGACTGGGGGGAGGGGTCGGACAGAGGTTTGAGCGGAGCCCTCGTCTGACCCAGTTGCGGGATAACGGCGGCCTCTTCTGCCGTTCTCGGCCACGGTCGACCACACGGCTGGTGATCCGGTGGACCGCATCATCCTGATGATAGGAAAGCTCCGCAGCGGAGGGAGCACGCTTGTCCGGCGTATATCCCATACTGACTAAATGTATTAGAACATGCAAGAAAGAGGAGAGCTGCGGCCTTCCTAGCCTGAAATGAGCAAAATGAATGAAATGAAAAAAAAAACAGGAAAAAAAGGAAAATGAGCAGCTGTTGACCTCGAACCTCCTTGCCACCTGGCAGTCTTTGCGACCTTGGCAGCCCCAGACGATAAGTTTGTGTGGGCGGCTTTTGACTCGGACCTGCCCTCAACCGAACCCCCATTAGGACATCTGGCTAGCCTCCGTGTGACCACTCAATACGGGTCTGCAACAGATGAATTAAACAGAGCGTGAAACACCTACATAGAAAATAACGCCACTCTACGGTCCTCCGTTGCTCAGCAGCAGTAATGAGTCTATGCATTTTTTAACTTGTGCTACAAACGCTGGCGAGGTCCCGGACCGGGCGCCCGATAACTGGGTCGTTCACTCAGCCACGCTCGCTGTCCATCAGGACCAGGCGTCCCCGACCTGCTGACAGCGGATAATCGGACCCGTCCCGGAACTGGTACCAGCCTCCTGCTCAGCAAGCCTGCTTTACTGCGCCACAATATTTTGAAAGAAGCATGGGGAGTTAAGCATAGTTTCCTCAGGCAACTGGTGTACATTTAAGGAATTATATCAAACTAGGGATACGTAAATTCATCCCAGACCATTGAAAGCTTATGTACATCTGTAATTTAGGGTTCCATAGTGGAAGTTGCCACATGAAATTGACTGCTTAACCCTATTCCCGGAGGGCTAGACGGTATGGTCCGTTCCCGGCAGGGGGGCGGATTCGGCCCCCCTTGAGATCTCGAGAACTACACATCCGATTTCATCGCAACAAACAACGATCGATTTGCCATGACGTGAACTACATTTTTATAAAAGGAAATCTTCAAAATTTTGAAACTTGTGGATACAGGGGGGCAAGAATGTCAAAATGGGGGGTACTTTTGGACTTCTTATAACTCCCTTGTTTATGGACCGATTTCAATGAAATTGGCATGAATCGAGAGATTATGGATAGGGCTTTTACCATGGGTCCACAAATCTGAAATTTTGAGAAAATTCATGGGCGTTCACAGGGTTTCAAAAATAGGAGGATTAGTTTTCTAACAACTGAATGAACAAAAGAGGCAAAAGCACTTTTTTGGCTTCTGCTAGTCATGTTATGCTAAAGAAGTACAAATCGCATCGCAATGTTTGTATAATGTTAGCATAGGCGGTGCCAGGGACATGAAAAAGGGGAACTGTCATGGTCACACGTTCTTCTGATCAACTTGTGATCTTTGACATAAAATGACTTCCAGTGACCTTGGGGTCACTTGGAATGATCTCGAGTGCATTTAATGTTATTTGTAAACGTTTCCAATCGTTTAAATTCTCTATTTCAAAAAATTCCTTTTATGGTTATTGCGATATAGCGTACTCGCACTGACGTTTTAGGTCATAGCTCCGTGACCTGACCTAATATCAAGCTGAAACTTGATACACAAGTAGATGGCACCTTTCTACGTCATATGTATTCGGGGTTTGGCATTTGAAAACTGGCGCCAAAATTATTGCAAAAACAAATCTTGACTTTTGACCTTGACCTAACCTTGTCAAGTGACCACAGATGAACAAAATTGCACCTGCACATTGCCCAACTATTTAGCTATACATCCATATGAAGTTTTAAGTTCTATCTTAAAAACCCTGTTTTTGGCAGGCATTTTCCTTTTACCCTCAACTTGGCCAAAAATGGCCTGAGGTGCCTCCAGAAAACGTTGCCTGGCTCCGCCCCTGAGCAAAATGGAATTCCGAAATTTTGTCACGGCGCGTAGAAAGAATAGCTAGGAAAAGTCACCAAGTTTCGTGAGGCTGCGTTAAAAAGCCTGGAACTGGCAAGCAAAAAACCCCAGGCAAGGCAGGGGGCGGATTCAGGCCCCCCCTGCCGGGAAGAGGGTTAAGAGAAATGTTCAAGGAAGGACCGAACAAGGTAAAGAACGAAATAAATCCAGTTTTGTATTGTACCGAATCTGGTAATGTTCTACTGAGTTAAACTGAATAGTTTTAAGAAAGGCTCATGATAACCACATTATTTCCGAAAAGGTTCATAGCCCTTAGTCCTCAAGCCGTGTCAATGCTGGTTAACAAAACTGTGAATTGCTAAAAAAAAAAAGTGGAAACGGACGTCAACAAAATGCAGTGGAAAGTAGGCATTCTTACCAATCTTCATGTAAATAAGAACAAATCTGAATGGTGAATCTGCGTACATATGCCGCAGAGGTCGACTGAACTCAGCAGGTGTGACTGAACATAGTATTACGGGTAAGTTTTAACAACGGATACATTTCCAAACCAATCTTCAAAAATTTTCGACAAAACTGGCATATAGGAATCAGTTTCACACCAAACCAGCTGATTTCTGGCCCTCGATCCAAACAACCTCGGATACATGCATACATTTACATGACAATTTTGAAAAGATAGCCTTCAAGGCTGCGAGAGGGAGACAGACCTTTCCAAGACCCATCATTTAAACCCCCTTCCTATGATTACCTATCACGGCCATACTTCTACAATGATTCCGAATCACTTGGAAAACATGTAGTTGTTAGATCTTGAACTAAAGTGTTCATTCTTAGGTATGTAAACAGAACGGCTCTCCTGTTTGAGTATAACGTCACCCGTGATTCTACGTTTTTTGAGTGAATCTGCCGGCCATCCGAAAAAAGAAACCGCCATCTTGCGCTGTTTGATGCGCAAAAACAGCAATTCGTATTTTTGATGGCGGTAACTTTCTTTTGCTCGCGTGAAAGCATTTTCTTTTTTTGGGCTACAGAACCACGTATACCAACTACGGAACGTGCTTATATGAAACAATTGCAACGGAAAGGATTTTTCGGGTGTGACGCTTTGCTCCCTGATTGTGCCATTGTCAATACATGCGACCAGATCGATTTATTAGATATTCAGATATTAAACCAACTTCATGAACGTCGTCATTCGTCTCAGCGAACAGGAAAAAGTAATGACTATTTTGGCACCATCCAAAATTGGTAATAACTAGGGCTCGCTGCTAACTTCGTTAAGCACGATTCGTGAGCACCATCGAACTGCCCGGTTTCCAATGGTGTCAGTTTTAGAACCAATTTGACCTTTGTGATCTTCCGTTAATTTTGGGCTCTGACTTAATTGAATTGAAATGCAAAATAAGCATTTCAATTTATGATCTGATCTTGATGACTATCTGTACTATCCAACACAAAAGGCATGGAATAGCCATTTTGCTTTTTGCCCATAAACGGCACACTCACGTTCTGCTGAAGCGCACACAGGGTGCTATGCAGTGTGTTATTCAGTTTCTTTTGAGGATAGACATTTCGAGTCACTGTCCATGGGTGGCCAAGACAGCCTTCTGAAAGATTACTTCGACAACGAAATGAGCAGTTTTTGACGTCACGGATCGTAGGTTTTGAGCTGCGCGTGCGCTATTGTTTATTTGGCCGTGAACTGAGCCAGCGACTGCAGCCGGCATGTTACTGTTTTTCGTGACAAATCTGCAATGGGACATAAAGGATTTTGCCCAACGACTTATTACCCACAAACTACAACAAAATACATTTTTTGGCTGATATGGAACGCAAAAGAACGGGCTATGCGCTGATTTCATTTTCATTCCAAAAAGTCAAGAGTATTCCCGATGCTGGAATCGAGACGAGGTTGGAGAATGAGTGCATTGTCTGCTTCCCGGCGCCTGGCGCTCGAACCGTGGGCCGAAGCCTTTGGGCTGCCGGTACGAACCGAAATTGGTACATGGAGCTACATAGTGGTTTTTTTTTCCCAGTCGCTGCGATCTCTGGATCGCCCGCACCACACGCAGTCCTTAAAAACGCCCACAAATAGCAATTTCACACTGCCGTCGTTTGTGCGTGGCACGTGCCACGCGCAATGAAACCTGCTGTGTGCCACGCGATGGCCCCTTCCATTGTTATTCCAAGTTGCTGCGCTTCGAGCCCATCCAACCCGTGGTTGCCGAGAAAGTTCGTCGGAACCGAAACGACGTCTGGCACTGTTTGCGTTTTCCGTTTCACGTGTTATCCCTATGGGCTAAAAATCATCCTTGAAGCGCGATGCATGCGCCAACGAAGTGTCGCAGCATCACAAGTGGCGGATTTCCTGGTGACACGCGAGACCTTCCGAACAGTGCACGGCATGTGTCGATCCGCAAATCCGTTTGGGCCCTGGATCGGAGAAGATTTCTCGACAGTCGGAAGAACAGACAAAGCTTACTCAGATAATACACAGAAAGTGTCAGCAGATATGGCTGATAGAGCTCCCATACATTATACAACCCATTTTAAGATCGTACGTAAAGGACTATCCATACATTATGCAAACCATGTCTAGATCGTACGGAATTGACGTCCCATGCAATACAGAACTTGTTTACGTTACGAAATCTGCGAGTCACTTTCTGGGGACAAACCAACACACACGAACTGACTCGGTCTGTTAATTGCCGGCATTTCTAGTTGGTCGTGTTGAGGAACTCTGTGGGCAGTGCTGCCTCACCTGACAGGTTGCGGTTTTGCTCGGACGAGAGACTAGTATCCGGGGGCAGGTGGTAGTCTTGTTGGGAGCAGTGCTGGCGCCCGTGTGACGCCGGCCGCTGCGTCTCCGGCAGCGTCCCCCCAGGTGCGGGGCCGCCCCCTGCGCCGGCGGTCGCTGTCTGACCTAGATGCAAACCGGCTCCGGCCCAGCCTGGCCACGGCGCCACCAAGCAAGCTCGCCAAACCGCGCCGGCAGCAAGCAGCCATCCGTCAGGGAATCGGACACAGTCGTCAGACATGACGCCCACAGGTCCTGAACAACTCTGTTCAACAGTCCGAGAAGCTCCCAGTGAATGGCGATTATCGACGTACTCGGTTGTGACAGTCTCACTTTCAATTCCGGTAATGCAATCCCGAGAGGTTTGCCGCATCACCTCAGGAAGAGGCTGACCTATCGCACTCGACGACAGGCATGACCTACTGCCCGCAATACCAGTCGCGCAAAAATCAAGACAACACGCAGCTTTTGCCTATCTTCACGCATCTGCGCTATGTAGGTGACGCCTTGCCTACGACGGATGCAATAACAGGCATTGAACGTTGCCTATTGGTAAGGCTAACTTGATGCATGATCGCTGCGTTGTCATTCATATTTCTTATCGTGCAGCCATGGGTGTCTAAGCTTGGTGACAATACTGGCTGCACAAACGGCCCAGGTTTCGGCTTCCTGACATGCAGTCGGCTGTGCCAATCTGAGATGGAAATTAGAAAAAAAACACC
The DNA here is from genome assembly GCA_030062745.1 of Capitulum mitella. Lineage (NCBI taxonomy): Eukaryota > Metazoa > Arthropoda > Thecostraca > Pollicipedomorpha > Pollicipedidae > Capitulum > Capitulum mitella. The sequence continues at coordinate 12,501,095 of CP099846.1, forward strand.
ATAGCGGGAAGTACGCCGCTTGACGTTCAGTAAAGCTGTGGCGTTATTTATTAACCTCGGTTCATTTCCAGTGAAACCAAGGTTAGTAAAACGAGGCAAATAATGGTTTCGGGGAAGAAAAGCGGTATAAGCCTGTATGGCTTGCTGTTGTTCGCTTAACACTAAGTCGAGTGCGTGTGTATACACAAACACACATCTGATGTATCACAAACCGTCCATTACGAAACTAAGTCACTACTCACAATCGAATGCAGCAGTGTGGAAAGCCACGACATAAAGGCTTTCATTCCTTTCAGATCACGGCGTTTACGTACAACCTCTCATTTGTGTTTCGTTCGGGCATGACAAATTGCATTCCAGTCCACCAATCACAGTTCAGGATTCGCATGGACTTCGAAATTCGAATCTTAGGGTGGGTGGAGATGGATTCGAGATCAGAATACATTCGATTCTGAATCGAAAAATCGAAATCATTACCAGCGTGCCACTGTCACGTTCAAATGAAATAGTTCGTTACGGTCTCAACACCTCTGCCGGTTGCGCAAGTATAAGTCAGCCAAAGAAGTAAAATGGGGCAGGGGTGGTACTGATACCAATCTGGTTAGGTGCCCAAGTTTTGTCTTATATGACGCATAGGGGAGACGTCTGAGGCGAACTGGTAGACCCTGTGTGTGCCTGCTGGCGTGCGTCTGCAACAGATGGATAAGCGGCACGGGAGGTCACAGGGAGCAGCGCTAGGAGGTGGGCAGTGCGTACGCCTTCCAACCCAAGAGCTTCATGTCTGAGATCTTACGAAGGCTGCCGTTCTGCCGTGCCCACATGGAACAAGCAAAGCATGGTTGCTGTTAGAGTATAACCACAATAGCTCGTCAATAACGAACACAATTTAAGCAGCAGGAGAGGAAACCAAGACGAATGCGGCATCGCCTAACAAGCAGTACGCCGTTTTTCTGATTTTAAGACTCGAGTCCTGGTGTTACGATTTGAAGATGCACAGGATTCGAATGCCGGGAATCCGGATTCTCAGTTCAACACCATTTCACTCGTTTTCTGCACTGTCACCTTTTTACACAATTTAAATCGTTCGTTCCCCCAATATGACACGCTTTTTCAGTTTGTGGCACAAGTTTGCCGAGCTGGATTGAATATGTGTTACTACCTTCGGGCAAATGAGAGCTCTAATATACACATTTAAACACATTTAATGCGAACATGCGGGTAACACAGGACAAAATGCATACATATAGACATTTTCCACGTTGACACTTTTGTAGACGTCACAATAATGGTTTCAGTTTCGGCCAGTTTTTGCCAACAAAAGGAGTGGTCTAAACCGGCCAAAACTGTTTTACCATAAGCCTGGGCAATACTAGTCTCAGCTCGCTTTTTGCCAATTCTGGCCGTGGAAGTCGCAGTTTGTCACAGGTTCTGCAGTGACCCCAGCACGGCGGCCTGGTCGAAGTCGTGGTCCGCCAAAGGCGGTGTGTGACTTACTCGATTTACGGGCCAACTGCCTTGAGGAATTTCGGCAAATTCGACAGACGGCACGGGGATGGATTACTAGCTAGCCTACGGCAGAAGGTGAAAAACTAGGTTCGAACAGCAGTCTACTTGATGAACGAGGCGGATGGGTGACGCTGAGCTACCAATGCACGATGCAATCCTCCGAAAGGGCCACAGTTATCACATCACATAACAACAGGCGCCTGCAAGTGGAAACAACGGGGAAATGACTAACGCGATTTTGCAGAAGCCATGCTCTGCTGAGCAGCTGTCATCATCCCGGCCAAACGAACTCCAACGAAGAAAAATTTGATCATGCTCCGCGACATGTGGCACAAAGACGCGAGCATGTCATGCGGTTGATCTCAGTATGCATGAGCGATCCGGTCAGTTATGCAAAGCAGGCCCGAACGCAGGAGATTCAGCCTCCTGCCTCAGGAGATCCTTGACTTGATCCACCACTGTTGCCGTATCCTCATCTGACGCGCCATCTAGCGATTCGATGGCAGTCTTGAGGCTCTCCAGATGAGCGCTAGATGTCAGCACTGTCCTAGCCTTCCGGCTTTTGGTAAGCAGTTGCCAGCAGAGGGCGGCGGCGGCGCAGCAGGCCACCGGGTGGCCCGAGCGCAGCGCCGAAGTCACTCCCGACACGAAGCCGTCTGTTGGACACCAAAGGTAATAAGTGAACCCCAGCGGCGCCCAGCAATCAGCGCAGGCATCAACACTCACACGCAGTACCACAAAGGGACAACGTTAACTTGTACGTAATGTAAAGGACTTAACGCACCCCCAAGTCAAATGTCCTTAGGACATTTGGCTTGGGACGGGGGCATTTCCCCTAACCTATCTGAAAAAGAAAATTATGGACGGACTTTCGGACGGAAGCTCATGTATTCTTTCTCGGATTCATGTCCATCTTTTCGAATGGAGATCCATTCGGCATACGATAGTATATCACCCTGACAGTCCAAAGAGGTCTCTTCGCTGACATCACAGCGAATGGTAATATCATAGGCAAAGTACAAACTACGACGATGGCAGCACTAGGTCAGCAGCTTCAGGGGCACGTAATCCATACAAGGTTGCATTAAGTTAGATGGACTGGTTTAAAAAAAACCCCACCGTTTTACTAAAGTGACCAGAGACCAACCTTCATCACCTGATAACAAGATGACATGAACTGAGGTGCTAGCTAGGATTCAGGTCACACAAGTTCTGCTGCATAAGATTGGAATGGAAAAGACGGATGTATGTAAACATTGCAACAAGGAAAGTGAAACTTTAATGCATAAATTCTGGAGTTGTCGCATTACTAAACGTTTTTCGGCAGACACCGAGAGGTATCTGAGACAGATCAACGCATTGAAGGAAAACCAAAATATAAGCGCAAGGGACGTAATATTAGGCACAAATATAGGTCTCATGGTAAATCATGCACTTGCGGCGGCAAAATATATGATAAGTAAAGGATGGAGCTTAAATAAGGATGCTTTCATTAACAAATTCAAGGCTGATAGTAGGGTGGAACACGTCTCGTCCGTTATGAAGAACACTGAGCACAAATTTCACATGAAGTGGGGAAATGCTGTTCATCCATCACAGCAAATACGGCAAAAACGATGCGAAACGGACTTTTTCTGTCTTGATCAAATCTGGTTCATTTGGTAGTGATGTTTGGCAGATGACAGATGGCAGATGGTGTCTGGCATATGATGTTTGGCGAATGTTTGGTGTGGCGGGTATCGTCTAGCTCATACTTGGATGTTGGGATGCCGATAATAAATTGACCCTTTAATGGGAACAACTGAAAAAAGATGCCATAAACTGACCACTAGACAACGAAATGTTTCTGGCATAAAAGCTTAGCAGGAAAACGGTGTTTCTTTCTATCTGCCATCCTCTGTCCTCTTGATCCATCTTTCTCCCCAGCCAACAGCTCTTCCCCTTCTTCATTTCATTTATTTTATTAAATCGCTAACGGGCTAGTGCCCAATAACAGGCGAAGACTTAGATAAAATAGGCACAAATACGCACGCAGATGCACACGCGCGCGCACAGCATACGCCAAAACAGGCAGTTTGAATACAGCAAGGCTGTATGAAAAGAAGTCTACCTGAATAGTAGTAAGAAAAGCGTTTGTTAACGATGTTCCTCTGCAGAAAGTGCTCATTTTTACAGCTGACACGCGGTAAAATGCACATGGAACACGCTAGCGCGCCGCGTTGTGATTTAGGAAAACTTGGGACACCAAACCGACCTTTTCTGTCAATGTCAGGAGTGCTGTCACCAAAGCAAATACATCTTAACCCTATTCCCGGAGGGCTAGACGGTATGGTCGATTCCCAGCAGGGGATGGCATATTCGGCCCCCCCCCCGAGATCTCAAGAACTACACATCCGATTTCATCGCAACAAACGGTAATCGATTTGCCATGACGTGAACTACATTTTCATAAAAAGAAATTTTCAAAATTTTGAAAAATGTGGATACAAGGGGGAAAATATCAAAATCACGGGTATTTTTGGACTTCTTTTAACTCCGTTGTTTATGGACCGATTTCGATGAAACTGACATGAATCGAGAGATTATGGATAGGACTTTTACCACTGGTAAGCACATCTGAAATTTTGAGAAGATTCATGGGCGTTCACATGGTTTCAAAAACAGGAGGATTAGTTTTTCAACACCTGAATGAACAAAAAGGTAACAACACTTTTTCGGCTTCTGCTAGTCATGTTATGCTAAAGAAGTACAAATCGCATTACAATGTTTGTATAATCTTAGCATAGGCGGTGCCAGGGACATGAAAAAGGGGGAACTGTCATGGTCACATGTCCTTCAGATCAAGTTGTCACCTTTGACCTTAAATGACCTTCAGTGACCTTGGATCCGCTTGGAATGATCTCGTGCGCGTTTAATATTATCTGTAAACGTTTTCGATCAACTGAATCTACTCTATTTCAGAAAATTGATTTTATGGCTATTGCGATATAGGGTACGCGCACTGACATTTTAGGTTATAGCTCCGTGACCCGACCTGGTATCAAGCTAAAACTTGATGCACAAGTAGAGGGCACCTTTTCACGTGATATATATCCCAGGTTAGGCGTTTGAAAAACAGTGCCGGAATTATTGGTATAAAACTAAATTTTGACTTTTGACCTTGTCAAGTGACCTTACATGAACACAATTGCATCAGCATGTTGCCCAACTATTTTGCTATCCATGTATATCAGGTTTTAAGTTCCATCTCAAAAACGTTATTTTTGGCAAACATTTTCCTTTTACCCTCAACATGGCCAAAAATGGCCTGAGGTGCCTCCCGAAAACGTTGCCTGGCTCCGCCCCTGCGCAAAATGTAATTTTGAAATTTTGTCACGGCACGTAGAAAGAATAGCTAGGAAAATTCACCAAATTTCGTAAAGCTGCGTCAACAACCTTGGAATTGGCAAGCAAAAAACCTGACGGGGGACGGATGTAGACCCCCCTGCCGGGAATGCGGTTAAGGACTGCTCATTCTGTCATTTCATACTGGTCTTCAGAAAACACTACTGATAGCATATTACGCGAATGTTAGGTCAATCCTGGGAAACGGAAGTGCTGTCTGGTCTGGTGCAGTCAAAATTCATGTCAAGCGTCGGGAGAAAATTTAACAAATTTCTGGCTTGGCTAGCGGCTCGGACCTCAGGCACGGGCAAACATGCAAGTTTCTAATGCCCTGAGCTTCAGAACTTCTTCAGTGCTCCACCACTCGACGCGGAGTGTGTTCAGTTGGATCTCATGTACCTTAACCCGCGCCCGATTGGCAGTCGGCGCCAACCACGCCCGACTGGGGGTCGACGGCCCCTCTAACTCACGAACGGTTGGTTGCACAACAAAAATAACTACACAGTCGGAAAGTTCGTGAGAAGCAGAGCTCAAAGCTGGCCTCATTTTTAGTTTTCGATAATATGTAAGCCATTTACGCATTGTATGTGTTTTCTTATCGCCAGTTACATGAAACAGAGGAACGGTCTGGGTCTCAAGAACTGTGGTTAATAAAGTCTAGGGAGACACCAACGAGGACGTAAAAGTCCGCAGATGCCGAGATACGGCTAATTTCTTTCATCTGTTCAATATCTACGCTAAACGTTGAGTTAAAGACACAGCGATTTTCGTGTCGACTGAGGGCGGGCGCCGTAGACGAGCGCGGTATGAAGCTAGCGGGAACTAAATTTAGCGTTTTTTTTATTTTCGCGACAAACGCCTTTCCATGAAATATTTCCTGATCCTCATGGTTCTTATAATGGTTTCTTACGCTTAAATTTCGGAAAAATTCAGTGGTTATCAACCTGTGGTTGTCAATCTACACATCTGGCGGGGCTTTATTCGAGAGAGCCTGTTTATTTCCGATATATAGAATTTTTTACACCGTTTGAACTTCTTGGTGTGCTCGCAGCTGTGAGAGCCAGTCATGACAATTTTTTTACGCGTCCTCAATAATTCTTCGCCGATTTTGACGGCGGTGCATGTTGGCTCACAACAGTTGTATGTGGCCTGACCTGAGGTCCGGCCACATACAACAGGCTGGAAGTCGATGATACTTTGTGCAGTGACGGTAACTGGATGTCTGTATCACCCCACATTTAAAATGTGAAAAAATTCCATCAATTTCCGAAAAACGACATGTCTTGAAAATGGGCTTCACCTTAGGTTAGTGACCCAAAAAATTCCAAACAAACTGGGATAGGAACTTTGTTACATCAATCACCCTGGAAGTTGTATTGTGATATTATATTTTCCTAAAAGGTTACAGGGCGCTAAACTTCTTTGGACATAGTCCATTTGACCTAACTTAAGTCTGACACCTGACTTGACCTGAGGTCAAAACTTTGGCACAAGGCGTAGAAATGATAAGGCAAATGGTACACAAAGTTCTGTGGAGCTGCGTTTCTTCGTTTTCTCGCAATCTTGGAAAACCTCGGGGGGGGTCACAGCCCCCCTCAGACGGAGGCGGACTAGGAGCATATTCTCTAGCAAAACTGACTCCTCTTTTCGGTTCGGCTGTTTTCCACTGCATGTATCACCTGTCTCCTGTCTCCTGCATGTGCTTACGATCTCCTTGGGAGCGGAGAGACTCATTCCAACGAATACCGTCGCAAGGACGAACGGCTCTTGTGAGTCTATGATTCCAGGAGGTAGTCGGTCAGCAAGATGAGCCCGAAAATCTTTGTTCTGCTCAAAAATACTCTGGCCGGATGACTCCATTACTTCACAACTTGTGATTTGGGGAGAACATTACCGGTATGCATGCATAATCAATTCTTGTGTTCTGCAATCGCCCTAGCATGGCTGTCTTCAGTTTGACACGTTTCATTTAAATTACATTTCATCCTTGTCCTGTCATGGATTTCGGCTGAAATCCATGCAGAGGTGGGGGGGGGGACGATTCGGCACCCTGAAATCTGCCAATCTACTGGACCGATTTCGAAGAGACAGGGTGTAAACGATACCTTATAACCTGAACTGACTTTTAATAACGGAAATCAGCAAAAAGGAAAAGGCAGTGGCGTCTTCAGGAGAGTAAACAAAGGGTAGATTAACGATTCCCCGCCCCGACATACGATGCTACAAGACTTACTTTCACAGTGATATTAACATTTTAGCCTCCAGGCAGCCACAAGGCATGTTAGGAAGCAATTCTGGGGGCGGCGGCGGACTCAGAGTCTCGACTACCTCGACTATCTCGACGGGGGGAGGGGGGTGACCTACGGACTTTCGGGTAAATTTTCACACGGCCTTACTGACGTTTCATATCACTCTCATTACAAAATGCGACGTTTACAACCATGGGGGCACCACAGTTTTTCGTTGCGGGAGGGGGACACAAGGAACTACACTGTTTTAACCCTATTCTCGTAGCCATTGCGGATATCCGAACAAAATGAACACGCCAGACATCCACACGCAAAATAATGATTCGCAAGATATGTACTCAGCAAAATACCCAAATATAAAATATTAACACCACAAAACATCGACATCGCGAAATACCGACAAGCTAAACAATGACACGATGAAAATCGTCAAGGACTGGTTTACAAGCTGCTTGACACAGAGGGCTTCAGAACAGCGGGGGGGAGGGGGCATGACCCCCACTCATTTTTTACCGAAACTGTTGCCAAAAAACAGTCAAACTGTGAAGCAAAAAGGCGAAGTTATTTTGTTTACCGTAGGCGTAGAAATTGGTTTGCCATAGGTATACAAATCGGTTTGCCGTAGGCGTAGTAAACGTTTTATCGTAAATGTAGTAATCGGTTTGCCGTAGACGTGCCGTAAGAGTTACGTTAAGTCAGGCTAGATTAGGTTAGGTTAGATCAGCTTAAGTATGATATTCTAACAGAACGTTTGCAGCATTTTTTTTTTTTTGAAACGTATAAGGCCCTGCCCCAGTCAGTTGAAATTTATTAATTATAGTGAAATAAATTATTTGCATGTCGATACTTTACGATGTCAATATTTTGTGTGCCGCTGTTATGCGGAGTTGATATTGCGCGGATCCATACGGAAGATGCCAATATTTTGCAGTGTCGATATTCTGCGGAGTCGATATTTTGCGTGCCAATATTTCGCAGGTGGATAATTTGGGGTCCATATTTAGCGTGTCGATATTTTGTCCTGTAATTCCATAGCGCTAGGACGCCTTCCCGTATGGGAGCTTACTGCCCCCCCCCCCGAAATCTCGAGAACTACCCGTCCGATTTCATCGAAACAAATGACAAGCGATTCGCCGTGACGTAAATTACAGCTTTCCAAAGACGCCTTCAAAATCTTAGAAGACCTAGACGCAATGGGGGCAAGAAGGCCAGAAGGTTGGGTATTTTTGGCTTTTTATATCTCCGCTGTTTACGAACCGATTTTGATAGAACTGGAACGAAATGAGAGCTAACTGACAGGAATTTTCCAACTGGCTATGACGTTTCTAATTTTAAGAAAGTTCATGGCCTTTACAGGAGCTGGAAAACGGGACGCGCTTTACATTTTATATTTTCACTTGAAACAACAAAATCGGAAATATCTTTTTTGGCTTATTCTGGCCATTTGATGGCTAACAAGTGCAAACTGTTTTTAAGGCTGGTATAATGTTGGCACAGGCGGTGCCGAAGGAAACTGTCCAAGGTCGGATCATCAAGTCAGTTTTGAAATTTTGACACTAAATGGCCTCCAGTGACCCCAGAACAGGTACTCTTCTAACATGTTAACTGCGGGGGCAAAACCCCCCAGTCACGGATGTCCGTGAAGTCATTCGGAACGCGCCAATACAAAAAGCGAAACGCAATGAGCCGTGCAAAACACAGAGTATGCGAAGTTGTTCGCGAGCTGGCAGATTAAGAAATAAGTCATCTCACTCCTGCCCCCTACTCAAATTTCCTTACACCCCTCCAAATTACATGGAAAGGGCTTGGGTTTCTTCCACGATTCCAATAATTTGAACTGGTCATATTTCTAGAAGTTCTCTAATACGCGCAGCGACAATGAAGAGTACGCGCAGACAATTTAGCTCGCAGGTTCGTGACCCGACCTGATATCAATCTGAACCTTAAAATTCAATTAGAGCGCACTAGTATGAGTCACATCAGTTCCGGGTTTTCATTCCGAAAACTGACGTAAAAAACATTTGCATAAAACCAATTTTTTACTTTTGACCCTGACCTGACCAAGTGATGTGACCCCGGATTAACATTTTTTACGTTTTCCTCGCAACTTGCCTATACACTTACATAAGCATTTAAGTTATACCATAAAAACTCTTGTTGGCCGCCATTTTTCTAACCTTCAACAGTGCTAAAAATAGCCTGGTGTGCCTCCATGAAAGACGGTATTACTCCGCTTCTCAGCAACGTAAACTTATGGAAATTTAGCATGATGGTTCGCAAAAACAGGTTAGAAAATCCATCACAATTCGTGAGGGTGCTTCAAACCATGAAATGGCCACAAAACAAAAAAAAAACGGCGGGGGAAGCTTCTGAAGCCCCCTCCCATACCAGAACAGGTTTAAGCCCCTCCCGCGCCCTCCCGCTCCCCACTCCTCTCTCAACCAGCTGAAACCTCCTCGTCCAGTTACCGGACTGCAACTCACAGAGGTCTGAAAGCTATAGTTCCTGTTTTCTTGTCGAAATTACGAGGAGTTTTGCCGTACACGTGCGGACAATTTTCGCAACATTTTGCACATCACCCGCTCGAAGCCAACTTGGAAAAGCGCAAACAACTTGGACGGAAAATGTCTCATTAGTATTACTGTTTATGGGTGGTGCTTTTCCAAAAATGCCGGTGGGGCCAAAGCCGGATTTTCGTCGAAGGCAAAATGCCGTCTCACACACCCTACATCCCAATGTTATGATGGACCCAACCAATGGTTTACGGTTTGTTCCATTTTAATTTATCACGGTACTTACATCTGTTGATACAAACGAGCCGACTAAAACACAGTCTAAAGACGCCAACCTTTTTAGCAAGACCGACATGTTTCATGTGCATACAGTAGGCACTCACGAAACATCCGGAAACAAGCATCTGAGCAAGGAAGACAACACCAAGTCTTCCAACTGCGTTTGTTTATCATAATACTGGATGTAATCCAGTGGCTTATACGTAAGGTCACATTAAGCACACTAGTCTGGCCAAAGTTGGCGGGGCCAAAACCAAAGTTGCGCCAAGGCCCCATCAAAATATAGGGTATTTTGCACGTGTTATTGTACTCAGAGTCCGAACCACCAGCCTAATTCGTACGGGAACCTTTAGCATGTCCGTGAAACTAGCAGTAAACAAAGAACGCTTATCTTGGAACGTTTGGCAAATCTTATCTGCTTCGGCAAAAACCTCCAGAAACACTCATGCAATACTGGGGACTTTTTGAATTACTTAGCTCAACCCTCGTCCAAAGGGGGGAGGGGGGGCACTTCGAAAGCCATCGTAAGGACATTTGGTGATAGCAAAGGAAAACAGCGAGCGCAGCGCGCTGAAATTCTCGTTACCATTTCTTGCATCCTCTGCGCATGTCCCGTGGAGTTCTCAATTTCCAGTCTTGTCAGGTGACTGGCCTAAGTCGCCTAAAAGAGAGGTTGACCTCCGATGTTTAAAAAAAGCTTTCTACGAACCAAGCCAGGTGACCGATTATCCTGAAACTTTCAGATGGCATTCCACATGCCTAAGAATTGTGCATTTTTAATCTCGATTTTTTTGTCAAGGTTGCCGTCCTATTTCCCAATTTCTAACGGATCTGAACCGTTTCTTCGTCTTGCTGATGCCTGAAGTGCATTCCTGGGCCAATGAAGCCATTAAATACAACAAATAATGTTCATTCACAGGCCATGAGGCCGGGTCAGGTCACATTTTGGGTGAAGTTGCAAAAAGGAGTCTAAAATCCTATTCTGACGATTCCTGGGGTGAAATTATGCACCGAAGTGGATTTTGCGGTCCAAAGTTGCACCAAAACGATCCCAAGCTGTGAAATAACTTTGGATCCCCTCAGGTCAAGCGAGGTCGTCGTGGTATAGGCTGAAATGTATTCCTGGTGCCTGAAATGCTTTTCTGGGCCAAGGAAGTCATATATGCGACAAACAGTGTTGACACCCAGGAAGGGTCATGACGTCAGGTCTGGTCACATTTGGCTCAAATACAAGGAACATAAAGCCCCATTTTTATGACCCCTGAAGTAAAAATAAGCACTGAAGTCGATTTTGCAGTCCAAATTGCACCAAGACGCTTCCAAATTGTGGAATAACGTTAGGTCACCCACGAAAATTTATACATGAGGACGGACTCACGAGCGACGCCATCCGCTCACATTTTATTTGCAACGATACCATTATGCATTACTTTTCGCTTGCTAAACTGTTCACAGCTTCTGGGATAAAGTTTAAGCTTTACAAACGCAAACACAAACCCATCTTGGCACACACTTAACCCTCGAAATACAATGTTTGGTTTAACTGATGGAATACCAATTGTAAGTACACGCTAAACACTATTTGTACACGTGCAACCGGAATGATCCAGCGATTGGGATTAAGATCTGCACAAGGTACGTCAGTGTGCGCGTAACTGAAATGAAAGGCGTGAAAGACTGTGTAAAAAGATGTAAAATGTCGAGAGTACATGTAACAAATTACATTTACATTCGACAACTTAACATTTTCAGATGCTATAGCATTGACACAAAGGCTACAGCTTGCAGTGGAAACATACATAATGATCAAGGGAGAGCCAGACACACAACTTTGGAAAACTCAGATTTCGATCGGCACTTACCAATGATTTATGCCAATGATTTCAACCCAATAGTGACAATGATGGACATGCATATAAAACAAAATATTTTACACGCATTGCCAGGGGCGGATCCAGACCAAATAAAAGAAACAACGAAATAAGTCCTCGGGTTTGGTCTTCAGAATACTCCAGTGACATTTCCAGTAGGGTCCAACTTTCCAACTTTCCACCCCTACTTTGGTTTCCTCGGTCAGCCATTGACGTTTCCAACATATCACAGCTATAGTCTGATTAAGAAAATGGAATTCGCCTACCTATTCGGGCAAAACCGAGTGATAAAATAACCCAAAAGTTTGTAGACAACTGTCCACCTATGTATGAGGCCCCGAATCCGCCACTGTCCCTCAAACTGCTTCTAGGCATGTCTTGAGATCAACCAAATGCAAAAAAACACCCATACCAGAGTGAAAGTCAGTGCCTGCAGCGTCGTCTGTCAGAGGAAGAGAATCGTCCGTTTACCCCCCCCTTTTACTCTCCTGGAGGTGCCACTGACGGTTTATGGCATATTTGTAAAGATGAAAAGTTAGCTCAAATCACACGCTTTTGTTTACGTCCCATTCCACCGAAATCGGTCCCGTAGAGCGGGGAACGGGACGAATGACCCCCGTGGATTTCAAGGGAAAATCACAGCATGACAACAAGGATGAACCTGACGTTGCATTACTCCTATGGCGTAGCCTCCGCCCTTCGCAGTCCCCAGACATTCTGACGACGACGTGGACGGTCAATTATCATAATCGTCATACGATGACATCATGTTATTACAATATACTTGCTTACAAGCGATATGCAAAGGAACGATTATTCGTCTAAAATGCCTGCAAACTGGTTCGATATACCTCCTGAAAACAGTTCTTGGCACCGCTCCTGGTGCACGTAGGAAGGTGAAATTCTGCTTTTAATTGTAAAAGTGATACGTAGAAAAGTCCACGAATTTCAACGCAGTACCGTATACGATTTGGCTTTGAAGCCGGAAAACCATGGCGGGGGGCTGAATTGTAAACCTCCATGAAAAGGAGTTAAACGAATCGAAGACATGCCAATAGAAGTAAATGGACCATATAAACAGAGCAGCAGGACCTGTACGTCCATCGCACTTGGCAGAGCAGGTGGCCACCAGAGCGTCATGTCAGTGAGCGCAGCACGGAGGGTCACCTACCGGTGTTGATGAGCGCTGTCTGCATGGGCGTCAGATAGCTGAGGTTACGGAGCACCAATACGGCCGACGAGCGCAGGCTGAGATCCTCCTGAGCCAGCAGCGCCACCAGGGACGCAGTCACGTCAGGAATCTGCCGAACAGACCAACCCAACTCAGCCGTCGTCTTCACCGAACAATGGTCAGGCACCACCAGACAGCCACTAGTCAGTCCCCACCAGACAGACACTGGTCAGTCTCCACCAGACAGACGGTGGTCAGTCTCCACCGGATGGCTCGTGGCGGCGACTGCGTTTTGACGGCGCAGGGGCCGTCAAACACGACCAGAAGCCCATACGGCAATGGTTCACAACCTAGGGGTAATTTGGCCTTTCCGGTGCGGGAACGAGCTGGTGCAGTACCCAAGTTTCGAACTTTAAATCATAACACGCTTTCTTTTTTCGTCTTGGTTATTTTCCGAATGTTTGAAGAATTGTGCATCAAACGTACAAATCTGGGCAGCTAACACGTGCTGTTTATTCATGACTGTGTATTATTTATACGTGCTGTTTATTAATCGCACGATTACACGTTATTATATGTTATATTAATACGTGCTATTTATTTATGACTGCGGAACAAATGACAGACTGGCAGATGCATGTCTGCGTGAATGCGATATATGTCAATACGAAAGCAAAAGCTTTTACTTTGATGTGATTCTGTCATTTCTACCGTAAATGCAGATTTATTCCTATTTCTGCGGACATGGGAAGTCTATTGTGGCCTTCAGAATGTCACATTTCAGAATCTCAAAATTTTTGAGATATTACGTGGGATGGATATAAGATGTTTGTCATTAAAATAAACCAATTGCTATGAGGGGGAGGGGGGGGGGGCGGAGGTTCAGCCATCCCACCCGGTTTTTCACTCGCCATTTCCAGAGATTTTAAAGCAGCGTCACGGAACTTCGTCACCTTCCCAAACTGCCGTTCCTGCATATTGCGCCAAATTTTCATAATTATATTTCGCCCAGGAGCGGAGCCAGGCTATGTTTCTGAAGGGCATCTTAGGCCAGTCTTGACACTGTTGAGCAACTGTCAAAAGCAGTTTTTAAGATGGAACTTAAAACGTTACAGGAGCGTATAGGTAAATAGCCGAGAAACAATATACAAAACTAGTTTTATCACAGGTCACTTCACAAGGTCAGGTTACGTTCAAAAGCCCAAATTTGGTTCCATGTAAATATTTTTACACTAAATTTTGAAGCGACAAGTCTGAAATAAATGTAGCTCAGCAAAACGTTCTCCGCATATTGTTCAAATTTAAAGTTCATATCAGGTCCGATCAAGGAGCTATGATGTAGAATGTCCGTGCGCGTACCCTATATCACCGCTGTCATAAACAGAAATTTAAGAAATACAGCCGATTTAAGTGACCGGAAACGTTTCCAAACACTATGACCCCAAGGCTATTCCACGTGACTCTGAGGTCATCGGAGGTCATTCGAGATCAAAGGTCGTAAGTCGACTTGATGAGCATGCGATAATGACAATCTCCCATTTTTCATGCCCCTGGCGCCGGCTATGCCAACATAATAAGAACAATGTAATACAATTTGTGCTTCTGAAGTATAGAATGACTAGTGGAACATTAAGAATTATTCAAAACCTTTACGCTAATTCAGTTTTCCAAGAAATATTGCTTTCAGTTTCCAAGCCCTGTGAACGCCTATGAATTGTCCCAAATTTATCAATGTATGGGCAAAAGGGCACGTCCGCCGGCTAGCTCTCGATTCCGGCCAATTGCACCAAAATCGGCCAACAAACATCAGGGTTATAATACGTAAAAATGTCTCCCTTTCCGGCTTTTTGTTCCCCCGTATCCACCTCTTGCAAGACTTTCAAAATTTCTTTTTATAAAAAGATGTAGTATACGTCATAACGAATCGAGTGCCGTTTGTTGCGATCAAATTCAACGAGTAGTTCTCAAGACCTCAGAGGGCAGAATAGTCGCCACATACGAGAATGCGTACTAACGTTATGGGTACGAAAACAGGGCCTTAACCCTATTCACGGAGGGCTAGACAGTATGGCCGATTCCCGGCAGGGAGGGGCGGATTCGCCCCCCCCCCCCGAGATCTCGAGAACTGCACATCCGATTTCATCGCAACAAGCGCCAATCGATTTGCCATGACGTGAACTACATTTAGAAAAAGGGACTTTCAAAATTTTGAAAGGGGCTGATTCAAGGGGGCGGAACTGTCGAAATGGGGGGTATTTTTAGACTTGTTATAACTCTGTTGTTTATAGACCGATTTCAATGAAATTGACATGAATCGAGAGATTATGGATAGGACTTTTACCATTGATATGCACATTTCAAATTTTGAGGAAATTCATAGGCGTTCATAGGGTTTCAAAAATAGGGGGAATAGTTTTTCAACAAATGAATGAACAAAAAAGGTAAAACACTTTTTTGGCTTCTGCTAGTCATGTTACACTAAACAAGCACAAATCGTATTACAATGTTTGTATAATGTCGGCAGAGGTGGCGCCAGGGATATGAAAAGGGGGAAACTGTCATGGTCACATGCTCTTCATACCAGCTTGTCACCTTTGACCTTGAATGACTTCCAGTGACCTTGGAGTCACTTGGAATGGTCTTATGTACATTTGATATTACCTCTGAACGTTTTCAATCATTTGAATTCACTCTATTTCAAAAATTTCATTTTACTGCTATTGTGATACAGGGCACGGGCACCGACATTTTAAGTCCTAGCTCCGTGACCCGACCTGATATCAAGCTGAAACTTGATGCACAAGTAGAGGGCACTCTTCTAAGTCATATATATTGGGTTTGGCAATCCAAAAAATAGCGCCGAAATTCTTACCATAAAACCAACTTTTTACTTTTGACCTTGACCTGACCTTGTAGTGACCTCATATGAATAAAACTGTATTTGCACGTTGCCCAACTATTAAGGTATACATCCATATAAAGTTTTAAGTTCTATCTTAAAAAACGCTCTTTTTGGCAGTCATTTTCCTTTTACCCTCAACAGGGCCAAAAATGGCATGAGGTGCCTCCCAAAAACGTCGCCTGGCTCCGCCCCTGAGCAAAACGGAATTTCGAAATTTTGTCACAATACGTAGAAACAATAGCTAGGAAAAGTGACTAAGTTTCATGACGCTGCGTCAACAACCCTGAAATTGGCAAGAAAAAAAACGACGGGGGGGGGCGGATTCAGCCCCTGCCGGGAACAGGGTTGAGGGTTGCAGATAAAAGTTTTCTACGGTCGCTACCTCCTTGCGCAATTTTGCTAAAGTCTGTCAATAATTTTCGAAGTTCGAAGAGGACAGAATCTAACCCGTCCCGGCTCAAGGGATTCTGGCCATATCTCGTGCGCGTCTTAAATTCGCATGACAATCGATGTACCTCATTGAAAACATGTATAGAAACATCATCTTTTCTATTTTCGAGTAGAAAATCTGGTGGGAAATCTCACAGATACGAGTGCTCCATACGTTCTCCCAATAATCACAGTGGAGATAGGCATAGAAATAGTGGAGAGTCATGGAAAATTGCTGACCATTTATGGGTCGTTCATGTCCGCCAGTCATACAATTAATGTTTGATGCCTACATTAGCAGTCAGGAAAACACGCACACATTGGGCATCAAATTTCACTCTGGGCGGGGTAATGACCCCCGGCCACGATCGAAAAGGGGTGAGAGTACCGAACAGATTGGGTACGTTCGGGATCCCGACCATCCAAACATGGCAGCACGCGTGCTGGATACTCCGCTCCTATCCGTCAGATCTGCGCAAACCGAGACCACCCAGACCACTCCCGTCCCACGCGACAAGACGGTCTGTTACACGTGCCCGGTATCCGTAATGAGGCGGGGAAGCGTCACTTTGTGCACAGGGCTCCACGTTAGATGAATGTGCTACCATCACACATTCGTGATCTGAGCGGCGCGCCCTTCAGGCGGAAAGTGACGGCACATCCGCGCGCTGCCCGTAATCATCAATAAGCCCTCCTATCAGCGGTGGTATCATGCTCGCTTTTATATTAGTATTTTCTGTATGCTGTCTATGTCTGCTTTTATCCTGCATGCTCATATCCGCATTTTATTGATGTGAGGGCCATAACAACCACACGTACTGTGGATGGCTTTTTACTCGGCCAGTCTCCAGACCAAATAACCCGGAGGAACGACGTTCCACCGAGGCAGACGGCCAGCTTTGGTGCCCCAATATCAGCGCCACCCCGACAGTTCTGCAGACGGCCGCCGCACTCACCCGCGCCACCACCTTCTGGCCCTCCTCGAAGAAGGTGACGTTCTTGATGAGCAGCATCCAGAGTCGGGTGACGGCCAGGCGGCGCCGCTGCTCGCCGGCCGGCGCGCGCTCTCCCCGCCCGAACCGGAACCCATTCAGAAACGAACTCTGCCGAGCCGCACCCAGGCACTCAGTGACGGCGACTGACGAGCAAAGAGGTCGGCCACTCTGTCGCCTTCCCCGTCCCCCGGCAGCCTGTAAATGTAGACGCACTCGGCCTGGCGAGACAGGGGTCCGTAGGACGTGCACTCACCATCCAGCCCACCGATCGGTTTTGATTGAGCTCGTTTCAAGTCTAACCCGGCAGATGATGGAGCTCAGTTTCGCACTGACCCAGCAGACGATGGATCTGAGGTGCAGAATGACCCGGCGGACGATGGATTTGAGTTGCAGACTGACCCGGTAGACGACGAATCTGAGTTGCAGACTGACCCGGCTAGACGACGAATCTGAGTTGCAGACTGACCCGGCAGATGATGGAGCGTCCCTCCTGGACTAGGGCGGCCGCAGCTAGCAGGCTGAAGCCGACGGCCATCCTCTGGACGGCGCCGTCATCGGCTCGGCGCCGTTCCAGATGGCGCTGGCAGTCGTCCAGCACCACGTGCACCAGCGAGCTGCTGGAAGGGGAGGCCGATGGGCCCTGGTGGAGCGCCGCGCTGGTGTAGGCCAGACAGCGGGCACCTGCGGCACAGGGGACCATGTCTGTGGCCAGAAAACGGGCACCTACGACACAGGGTGCCGCTCTGAGGCCTGAGGCCAGCCGGTCGTTAAAAACGGTTACGCCGGCCCTAATGAATAGTGAGGCCCGGGAAACTTGGTAGTTACGGGCGTGAACAGTTACAGGCGTTATTTTAAACCTGCAAAACAGAGGTAAGGTCCAGCTGTACCCACTTCACCCAGGCAGAATGGCCACATCCGTTTACAACTTTCGACGCGAATGAGGTACATGAAAAAACACGCATGCAGTCAATCATACGTCCGATACTACAATCCAAGCATTTCAAAGAATCCGGTCCGGAGCATCACGTGTTGCAAACAACTCTATCAAAGACTCCGATCCGGAGCATCACGTGTTGCAAACAACTCTATCAAAGACTCCGGTCCGGAGCATCACGTGTTGCAAACAACTCTATCAAAGACTCCGGTCCGGAGCATCACGTGTTGCAAACAACTCTATCAAAGACTCCGGTCCGGAGCATCACGTGTTGCAAACAACTCTACGGCCGCGAACCCCGACCCTCACACATATACAATCCCGAGCTGACCCTCAGATCGATACCACGAAACTCCGACCAACCGACTGTCAGCTTTGGACATGGACCATCTCAGTAACTCCGATCTGAGTAACCAAAACCATGGGACACGGGCCATCCCAGTAACCAAGATCCTGGGACACATGACATCCCGGTAGTTGTGGCCCGTGACACAGACCACTCCAGTAGCCCTGGCCACGGGACACAGACCGTCCTGGTACTCCTGGTCCCGGAATAAAAGCCACCCCAGTGGTCCTGGCCCCGTGACACAGCCCGTCCCAGTGGTCCTGGCCCCGTGACACAGCCCGTCCCAGTGGTCCTGGCCCCGTGACACAGACCGTCCCAGTGGTCCTGGCCCCGTGACACAGACCGTCCCAGTGGTCCTGGCCCCGTGACACAGACCGTCCCAGTAGCCCTGGCCCCGTGACACAGACCATCCCAGTAGCCCTGGCCCCGTGACACAGACCATTCCAGTGGTCCTGGCCCCGTGACACAGCCCATCCCAGTAGTCCCGCCCCGTGACACAGAGAGTCCCATTAGGCCCTGGGATGCAGACCGCGCCAGCAGGCCTGACAGAGTGGAAGCGTGCAGTCGGCCCAGCTCACCGTCCGCGCAGCCGGCGGCCAGCGTGTTGAGCGTGCACAATACGGAGACAGTCAGCTGGCGGGAGCTGACACACCACGGCCACAGCTTGTGCAGCAGGTTCGGCAGGCCGTCTACGGCTAGCGCCTGCTTCACCACGGCAGAGCCGCTCATCAGGTTCCGCAGCAGGTCCAGGTCAGCCAACAGCTCCGTCAGCAGGACACGCTCCTGGCCGGCCCGTCGGTCAGGTCAGGTTAGGTCAAGCAATGCCAGCCAGCAGTACCGTCCGCAGGACACGCTCCCAGGCGGTCCGCAGGTGGGGTCGGGTCAGGTCAGTCAGATCTGATCGGGATGGTCAACAGGACACGCTCAGACCACGGCAGCGGGATGTCGCTCACACCGACGTCAGCCACTGTATATCGCCGTCATTACAAATAACAGCCAACAGTGGAAACGGGAAACACTGAAGAAACGTTACTTTTGCTCCTCAAAGTACACGCGTTTATGACGAATTTTCCACTGTTTTTCGTAGCCTGACTGAAAACGGCACCAGATTCCGGGACGCCACACGATCGAGTCGGCGCCGTGTGACCCACCTTGGCCCTGGTCTTGGCCGAGCGCACACTGAGTGATCCTGTCACCAGGGTGGCGATCCGTTCTCGCAGTTGGTCGCGTAGCCGGCAGTGAAGGCGGCGATGGAGAGCGGCGCGCTTGGCGGCCGGACTGACCAGCAGCAGGGCGGCCAGCGTGTGCCGGGAACCGGGCCGCTCCAGCAGGGCGGCGCAAAGTGCGGCGCCGGCCGCCGGCAGCCCGGACAGTCGCGGCCGGCCCGGCACCAGCTGCAACAGCCGGCCGGCCTCCAGCGAGAGCAGCGGCGACACCAGCGCCGGCGCCTCCGGCAGCGCCGGCCACAGCTCCGGCCACGTCTGCAGCAGGTCGGCCGCCGCGCCAAACGCCGCCTCCTGATCCACGGCCAGCAGCGCCAGCAGCAGATCAAACAGTCGAGCACGCAAACCACTGTCTGCCGGCAGCACGGACGGCAACTCTCAATGACCGACCACACCGACGGCGGCACGAACGGCAACTCTCACTGACCGACCACACGGACAGCAGCACGGACGGCAACTGCCACTGACCGGCCACACGGACGGCAACTCTCACTGACCGACCACACGGACAGCAGCACGGACGGCAACTGCTGTCGTCCGGAATTGTTCACATTATTTCTTCATGGTACCTTTCTAGTGGAGGGGCCATGACAATTTCAACAAACTCAAAGATATTTTCGACATAAAATCCGTAAGATTTTTGGAAAACTTTTCTGTTGCCTTTTTAAATCGGTCCATTTACACAGAACATCAACAAAGCGTCCTATCTTTAGTTGGGAAACAGCCCACGGGAGATGAAGGCCGGACGGGGTACGGGTTCCGGGATGGTTCGACAATAAGGGATGCTTATAACACTGCGTTAACGTAATGAGATTTCGTCACATTTTTAGTTCAGTCTGCATAATGGTATGACGCGCTAGACATCACACTCAGCCCAGTAACTTTTGGTGACATCTTTGCATTTGCAATGCCCATAATGTTATCCGGGCTAAGCCAGCCTGGTTTGCTAGTTTTTTTTATTATACTGACAAAATCGTTCAGTGAATTACTCGGCATGGCAGGTCAGCATAGTGCGCAACGGTTTCAAAACCTGAATCAGGGTTTTCTCGGTGAAATGTTCCGACGCTCGCTAACGGAAGCAAAACTTCTGTCCTTTCAGTTAGATTTTTAACCCGTTCCCGACTGTAGGGGGGGGGGCGCGGCTGGCAGCCCCAAGAGGGTTTTCAAAGGTTGCGAAAAACGACTATTTTTACACCTTGTATCAGATTTCTGACCCCAGGTAAACTCAGGCGTTTGACCTAGGTCAGGTCAAGTGAACCTACGTCTAAAAAAGTTTAGCACTCTGTAACTTTTTCGGACAACATATCATAGTAAAACTTTCAGGGATTACAAATCTTGATCGATGCAATAAATCTGTTCTCTCAGATTTTTCGAGATTTTCCGGGTCATTGGCCTAAGGTCAAATTCCATTTTTAAGACATGTGGATTTTTCGGAATTTGACGAAATTTTTTGTACCAGATGATGTGTGTGGGGTGATGTAGACATCCATTTACCGTCAATGGGCAAGGTATCAATAACTCCCAGCCATTGACCTGAGGTCAGATCACGGGTAACTCGTATGAGCCCAAATGAATTGCTCGGAACGGGTGAACAATGGCAGAACCGGCTCGCACAGTTGCGAATAGTACCTAGAAGTTCAAACGGTTCCAAAAAAAACTGCGTAGTTGGGAAATAAACAGACTCTTGCGAACAAAGTTCCACCAATTGTGTCGACTAATAACTACTGAATTTTTCCAAAATTCAAGCATAAGAAACCGTCACAAGAACCACTAGGATGCAGAAATATTACGTGGGAATGCTTATGCAACGAAAATAAAGAAACTCCAAAATCAGTTCACGTTAATTTCATACCAGGTTCGGCTACGGTGCCCGCCGTCAGTCGGCGCGAAAATCGTCTTGTCTTTAACTCAACGTTTCGGCGCACATATTAACCATATTCCCGGAGGGCTAGACGGTATGGTCGATTCCCGGCAGGGGGGGGGGCGGACTCGCCCCCCCCCCCGGGAACTCGAGAACTACACATCCGATTTTATCGCAACAAACGGCAATCGATTTGCCATGACGTGAACTACATTTTTATAAAAAGAAATTTTCAAAATTTTGAAAAGTGTGGATACAGGGGGACGAATATGTCAAAATCAGGGGTATTTTTGGACTTCTTTTAACTCCGTTGTTTATGGACCGATTTCGATGAAACTGGCATGAATCGAGAGATTATGGATAGGACTTTTACTATTGGTACACACATCTGAAATTTTGAGAAAATTCATTGGCGTTCACAGGGTTTCAAAAATAAGAGGATTAGTTTTTGAACAAATGAATGAATAAAAAAGGCAAAAACACTTTTTTGGATTCTGCTAGTCATGTTATGTTAAAGAAATACAAATGCCATTACAATGTTTGTATAATGTTCGCATAGGCGGTGCCAGAGACATGACAAAGGGGAACTGTCATGGTCACATGTTCTTCAGATCAACTTGTCACCTTTGACCTTAAATGACCTTCAGTGACCTTCGAGCCGCTTGGGATGATCTCGTGTGCGCTTAATATCATCTGTAAACGTTTTCAATCATTTGAATTCACCCTATTTCAGAAAATGGATTTTATGGCTATTGCGATATAGGGTACGCGCACTGATATTTTAGGTCATAGCTCCGTGACCCGACCTAATATCAAGCCGAAACTTGATACACAAGTAGAGGGCACCTTTCTACGTCATATTTATTCCGGGTTTGGCATGTGAAGAAAACAGCGCCCAAATTATTGCTATAAAGCCAAATTTTGACTTTTGACCTTGACCTGGCCTTGTAAAGTGACCCCACATGTACAAAATTATACGTGCAGATTGCCCAACTATTTAGCTATACATTCATATAAAGGTTTAAGTTCTTTCTTTCAAAAATTGCTTTTGGCAGACATTTTCCTTTTACCCTCAACATGGCCAAAAATGGCCCAAGGTGCCTCCCAAAAACGTTGCCTGGCTCCGCCCCTGAGCAAAATGGAATTTTGAAATTTTGTCATCAGGCACGTAGAATGAATAGTTAGGAAAAGTCATCAGGTTTTGTGAAGCTGTGTTAAGAAGCCTGGAATTGGCAAGCAAAAAACCCGAGGGGGGACGGATTCAGCCCCCCTGCCGGAAATAGGGTTCAACAAATCAGAGAAATTAGGCGTGTACTGGCATCTGCAGACTTAAGCCGTTCATTCGTACCCTTACATAGACTTTATTAATCACAGCCCTTGAGACCCAGGTCGCTTCTCAGTTTCATGCAGTCGGCTGTGAGAAAACATATATAGGACGTAAATGACTTTAATATCATCCAGAACTAAAAATGAGACCAGTTTCGAACCGTACTTGTTACGCGCTTTCCAACAGTGTGCTTATTTTTATCGTGCGACCAGCCGTTCATGAGTTAGATGGGGCGGCCAACTGCCCCCCCCCCCCCAGTCGGGCGTGATCGGCGCCGACCGCCCGTCGAGCGCAGGTTAACGTTAATTGAAAGTTTGCACACATTTTTGGTGTTCAGAATTGCTTACACGTTTCCAAGGCCTCCTAAAATGTTGTTTAGTGCAGGCCTTCTCGGAAATTTTACGTTCGGAAAAAAATGATGGATAGTGTCAAGGGAAGCTTCGATGTGGTCTCCGGAAAACTTTCATAACAAAATTTCATCCAAAACCATTTCTGCATGGCATCTTTTCAAAGACAGTTTTTGTGGAAGTGGTTTCACTTTCTGGATACGTCGATCCGCAGCCGACCGCCCACCACGCCATGACGGAGAGGAACGAACCATACATCCCGCAACATCACAATGCCAACACAACAGCGACAAGAGCGGCAGAGTAATGATGTAAAAAGGCCAAGACAAATGCCATCTCAGCCAGACAGGTAACAGATTCATTCCGGAGACAGGGTTAATGAATGAAAGACAAATTAACGGAAAGTGATAGCAGAGCAATGTGAAAACCGGTCATATCGGCAACTCGGTCGGTAAAGCCTTTCTCTACGCTCCCAACCCTGGTAACGTGGGTTCGGGTCGCCTCGGCGCTCGTTCTCCCGCAGGTCACCTAGCAACTGACCGTGTCGTTCATGTCAGCACGCTAAACTTTTGTTACCAAAATATGCCGCTAAAATGGCATCCTGCGATCGGGTGGAAGGGAGGATCGGATCAATCCACGCAACAAGCACTGCTTACCGCGGACTCTGGTCTCAAAAGCACCGCAGCAAACCATTCGGGTCAGATTTATAAAAAAAACGAAAAAATGCCGAGAAAAAAATAAAAGGCAAGCAGAAATCTCATGAGCAAACTAAGACCCTCAGCCTCTCTTAACAGCCTTGGAGGGTGACGGCCGGTGTACCATTCCCTGTGAGTGACGTGATCAAAATGGGGCACGCCGGACGGTGAAGGCCGCCGGACTTACCGTCGGCGGCTACGGCGGTGGCCGCCGCGGCGTCCAATAGCCGCCGGTCGCAGAGCAGCAGGTGAGTGCCACCGGACGTGTCCGTCTCCAGCAGTACCAGCGCCGCGCACAGACGAAGCGCCTCAGTCCAGCAGGGCACCGTGTCGGCAGGCGGCCAGTCCCGCCAGCCGCGGCCCGGGCTAAGCTCATCACTGGATCTGCCACACATAACAGCTCATCACTGGACCTGCAGTCATCATTGGACCTGCGGCACACAATAGCTCATCACTGGGCCGCTGGATACAACAGTTCATCACTGGATCTCCAGCACACAACAGCTCATCACTGGACCATCACAGGACATCACTGGACCACCTGCAGTCATCACTAGACCTGCGGCACACAATAGCTCATCACTGGGCCAACAGCACACAACAGTTCATCACTGGACCTGCGGCACACAATAGCTCATCAATGGGCCGCTGGATACAACAGTTCATCACTGGACCTGCCACACACCACAGCTCACCACTGGACCTACAGTACACAACAAGTCATCATTGGCCCTTCAGCACACAGCAGCTCATCAATGGACCTGCAGCTCACAACAGGTCATTACTGGGCCTGCAGCACACAACAGCTCTTCACTGGACCTGCCTGCAGCACACAGTAGCTCATCACTGAACCTGCCTGTAACACACAGCAGCTCATTACTGGGCCCCAGGCACACAAGAACTCATCACTGAACCTGTGGCACAGCTCAGCTCATCACTGGACCTATCATTAACCATGCAGCGTACCAGTTCACCAGACCAGCAACAAAAACTATTTTGTGGCTGAACTCATTGTGCCAACTATAGAATAGCCGTGCAATGACCTGTTTCACAAGACAACATAAACACTAACCACACCGTGCCTGAGCTCACTGGACCACGCACAGACTACCCGTGCAGTGGCTCAGTACACCAGACTCCATAAACACCAACTGCACGTCTGAGCTCGCTGGACCAGGAATACACGAATCGTGTAATGGTCCAGTTCACCAGACCAGATAAATACTAAGTACACAGTGTCCGCGCTCGCTGGACGACATATAGACTAGTCGTGCAATGGCCCAGTTCACTAGGTCAGCTTCTACCTCTACATCGAGGGAACTCACTGGACCAGTGTGTGGATGACGCCGTCGAGTCTGGGCAAGACGTCCACTGGACTCAGCACGGCCACATTGTGGGTGAAGCGCAGAGCAGCCGCCACCAGGCCGGGTGTGGTGGCCTGAGGGCGGAACCGGGCCGCTGTCACGCCTCAGCCGCAACTACACTCGCACGGTCACGCAGGCTGCACACAGAATCACTGCAGTCAGCCAGCAGACGGAGGCGCAAAACGAAACCAACGGCATCTGCTTGCCAGACGCTCCTAAGCGTCACATCAAATGACTGTACCCAGTAGAAACACATTACCCTAGTTTAAGTTCAAAGGAGCCGAAAACGTGCCAAGCACGCTTTTGGCGAGTGAGATTTCACATATGGCGGCCGGTCGGAAAGTTCAGATCGAGGTGCCTGTCAGTGTATCCAAGCCTTCGCGCGTCTAGCGTCCGAATGCCCCAGCCGATCGCGACACAAGTGGCGCCATCGTGTGCGCCGACTTGGCGGACAAATTGCGATGTACGTTTCACAGCGATTCGCAACCAGTGGCACATGCCACGTAGCGTGAGCAAGACCTCTGCAGAATTAGGTGATCCAAAATCGAAAGAGGCAAAAGCGTGCTTTGCATGCTTTTAGCGAACTGAGATTTCAGACATGGCGGTCGCTCCGAAAAGTTCAGATAGATGCGTGCGTGCGTGCGTGTGCGTGTGCGTGTGCGCGTGCGTGCGTGCGCGTGTGCGTGTGCGTGCGCGCGTGTGTGTGCGTGTGCGTGAGTGTTCAAGTTTCGGAGCCTCTAACGCCCGAACGCGCCAGCCGATCGCGACACAAATGGCACCATCGGGTGTGCCGACTCGGCGCACAAATTAGGATGTAGCTTTCGAAGCGATCTGTAGCGTTTGGCACATACCAAATGGCGCAAGCCGGACATCCGCAGAGTTCAATTAATCACGATTAATTCATTAAACGGCGGGTGCTGTTAACTCAAGACTTGGAGACAACATGGGTCTCACTCGCTGGTGTATGCTTCTGTGGTCGGTGCCGCATGCGATCCACGTGATGATCCACAGGCATGTGTTCCGATTTGGACTCGGGGATCTCCGACTGCCGGCAACAGTGATCTGGGCGACTGAAATTTGGTGGGTAGATAGACCAGCACTACGAGTATCCAACAGCACTCCATGCGATGGGCAGGGTGCAACGGATCACGTGCAGCGCGCGTGCGCCTCTTTTACATTCCTGTGTTTCTGATGGGCCAATTACCAGAACGCAAACGACGCAGTGTCGTGCGAAGATGGTGTGGAATGAAGGATGGACAGCCAGGTGATCAATTTCGAAAGATTCAGGCCGAGACGGGGTGCAGATTGCACGTGAAGCGCAAGGTGCCCAAGATTAACGCCCCTCCATCACTGCCGCAAAACTACAAACATTGAGATATTGAAAACTGGCGGGCAGGAGCATGTGATATGTTCCATTCGATATACGTCTTAAATGTTTTGCATCCAAAAGCTTCAGCCTGGTGTGCGCGGGACCCACGCGCTGAGGCGTACCCCTTTGTCATTTGGGTCTGGCTATACACGCAGCCTGACGATATATGCAGCTTACTGAGTGATCCTATTCCAGACAGCATCTGCTCACAGTATGTCGTGGCACAGTGCTTCGGTCGTATGTTTGTGAATCCAAGAGTGCGGATTCGAGCGCTGCCGGCGGCGAAACATTTTCGCAGCTCACAGCGCACCGTTGTTATGGAGATTTCTTCCATTGTGCAAATGTGCCGTGGCGTGAATGGCAGTATGACTTGCAAGCATCTTTTGCTTATGAGTGGGGATTAATGCTGGTACTAAGATGCACAGGCCTGTGTGCGATACAAAGCTATAATTCTGGCAACAAACCAACATTGCAACGCGTTGGTTTGTCCCTAGTGCAAATATAGACAAAAATGAGTTCATTATTCCCAACAACCACGTCACTAAGAACGGGTCGACATCTGACCAACCACGCCCGCTGACTTTGTTACAACAAAGTCTATTTCATGGAACTACATAAACTACTACTCAAGGCAGTCACTTACCTAAAGCCCTCTGACAGTCAAGAGAATTCCTGGTTTCAAAAGACTTTGATGCTAAAGATTTTCTAACGATGCCTCTAGTGCTAAGAATCTCCAGACGCCTAATGCCTCAAGTACGAGTTTAACGCATTCAGATAAAAACGTCTGGGATGCCCAGTGTCATCTCACTTACAATAACAGGATCGTTATGCTACGCTATGCTAGGCTAAATGGCATTCTTTATCAATGATGTAACTCGGTACTTCCGTGCAGTCAGTTTCAGCGGCACACAATGTTGGTCAACATCATGGAATTCTTAGAGTCGCAAGGCCATACTCCAGCTCTGATTCGTCCACCCGACGGTTTGCGCCCTCGTTCGATCGCATGTTGGCTGAAACAACAAAATTTCTGCACCTCTTGGCCTCGATCGTTTCTGTTTGTAGGAAACATACTAGGTGCGCATACACTGTCGTGCATACTTTTGTACTTCTAGACTTATAGCTGAAAGGTCTCTGCGTAGGACAGGTGTCGGTGTACGTACTTGCTTGGGTGATTGTGTCGTGAATAAAACTTTTGAACATGAAAGATTTCTCTTCGGTTAGCTCGTGAGAAGGATTGGCACGAGCGAGGTCGTCAAGAGTAGAACTATCACATCGGTAGTTTGAAATCTGCTACATTCTGCAACAAGGTACGAAAAAGTGCCACTTTTGGTGTTACAAAAGACCAGAAAATATGTGCTCCAAAAACATTTAATACTCCAAAAGTCTGACCTTTCGCCCCCATCAAAAATTTACCTTATAAAAATGATGACAAATTTCTGACTCTTCAGATAAAGGACTCTATTTCCAGTCAGTGAGAAGCCGGTAGGTCATAACTGACTTACACCCAGAATGCCCGCTTAAACCCGGACTACTCTTCGCAAAATCTTGCACTTCGAGACAAAAATTATACTCCAACACCAAAAACAAAAACCGAATTTCCAATCCTGTTCTACACTCATGAGTGCTACGGTAAACACGCGAAGGCCGTTCCTGCAGAAGGTGTTGGTACATTGCCACTGCCTTTTTAATCAGTCTCCATCGCAGCTCTTCAGTACGCGGCTGACTTTACGTTCGGCAGGCTCAGGCAGTGGACATCGCCCGAACAGAGTCCAGCCCGGCCCGAGGGGTGCGTACCTGGAACCTGTCAACCGACGAGCCGCCCTGAAGTCGTACCAGTAGAGAGCACAGCTCCGTGTACCAGTCAGCGTACTCCAGTAAGGTGACCAGAGCTGGCACACCGGTCAGACACGCCTACCACAGGGAGACACACTGTGGTCACATACCTCTGCGACAGGCAGACAAACCTACGACAGGGCAACACATTGGTGTTGATACATCTACCACAGGCAGACACACCAGACACACCGACCACAAGACGAAACACTTGTCAGACACACCTACCATAGGCAGACACACCAGACGCACCTACCACAAGGCGAAACAATGACAAACAAGCAGACACACCTACCATAGGCAGACACACCAGACACCTACCACAGGGAGACAAACCGGTCAGACACATCTACCACGGGCAGACACACCAGAGACACCTACCGCAGGGGGACACACTGGTCAGATACATCTACCACAGGCAGACACACCAGACGCACCTACCACAGGGAGACACATCAGTCAGACACACCTAACACGGGCAGACAGGCCAGTTAGACACACCTACCACAGGCAGACGTGCCAGTCAGACACATCTACCACAGGCAGCTTACTGGCCAGACGTGATGTTACATACTGTAATGGTTAATGCTTATGATAGCTATGCATGCAAACTGTGAATTTCACTTACCTGTACCTGTAACCGCTATCTATCGAGGTGCTAGATAACCTCGATAGATAGATAGAGGTGTACGATTGTTGAGAGATGCTCTCTCGCGAATGGGCAACAAAACAGACAAATTGTTCGTGCTGCGCGATTACTTAGTGGACAATGCACAGAGTAGGTGCTCATACCAGGCCAGGCTCCAGAGCGACTCAAAAGAGGAGACCAAGTTCTACAAGTCGTGTCCCGTGCCGCTAGCAATGACACCGATGCTTGGAGCTGACATCGACGGACAAACAGAGAATGGAGCACTTGAACCAGCGGTACACTCGAAATCGTCAACGCCCAAGGCCACTTTTGCCAAAAGCGACAAGTGTCTGGCTCTGTGGCAGCTACAAACTCGACGTAACGTAACGTAACTCGACGTTAACGTAACCAAACTGGCGGAACAGTGCCCACTGTTGAAAATGGAAGAGCTGCTGACAAAGCTGACAGGACAGGACGTGAGCAGTTCCCCATCGTGGACGTGCAGGAGGCCTACCTCCAGCTGCCATCAGGCCTATCTGACAGTCAACATCCATAAACGGTTGTTCAAGGTGAAGAACTTTTTGCCTGTTGTTTCTAGCGCACCCGGTCCGTTCCAGTGCTATATGGAGAAGCTGCTGGCACAGATCTCGCACACAGCAATATTTCTAAATACATCTGTGTAACGGGAGCGTCACAGGAGCATCCGAGAAACCCCAACGCTGTTATCAGAAACTGCAGAGATGCAGACGAAGCTGGACTGCGCCTGAATGCAAGAAAGTTCACCTGGTCGCAGAAGTGCGACCTATCTAGGCTTCAAGGTGGACAAAGGACTTCACACTACTGATGAGCAGACAAAAGCAGTCCCAGATGCACCCATTGAAACGGCGCGTTCCAGTTCCGGAGCTTGTACTAACAGTTCTTCCTAAAAAGCCTCGCTACGCTGGCTAAACCTCTCAACAGGCTACTAAAAAAAGGATCAGATGTGGAAGCGGGGTCTGACCAAGAGAAAGCCCTTCGGATAGGAAAGAAGATGCTCTGCTCAGTATCATGTCTCACGCACTGCCAGTCGGACGCACAACTGCTGGTGGTTTTTGGCAGATGCCAGCCCAGCACGGCTGACGGCAGTCCTGTCCCACATCACGGACGACGGAGAGGAGAGGAGCGACCGATCACCTTCCGTTCCCGTTCTCTCAGTTCAGCAGAGCGGAACTACGGCCAGCTGGATCGACAGGGACTGGCGCTGGTGTTCACAACGCAGAAGGGTCACAACGTCGCCCCGGCACACCACGTCACAATCAAGACGGATCACTGGCCGCCACTGCTGGCGCTGCTGGGTCCAGACAGGCCACTTCCGGTGACGGCGTTGCCAGTCAGTCAGTCCATCCAGTCAGATGGAGGTCACTCCGTCGGCGTATCAGTCCCGTCTAGTGCACTTTCCGGCCAGGAACCAGCGTGGTGGCGGTTTCAGCAGAAACCCTCTGATGACCTGCGTCGAGCCGCCACCGCTCGGTCACACCGTCATGATGCTGCGGAGGGTGGTTCGGATTCTGATGAAGGCAGGAGACATTGGCCGAGTCTCAGCCAGAGATCCCGTGATCGGCGAGGTAATCCGCCAGGCTGCGCACAGCTGGCCCACCAAAGCGATCGACGTAAGTCTAAAAACGGTCCAACGTGTAGCTAAAATTTCGTGTTTCCAAATTTCATAAAACAAAAAACAAAAAACAGACTCGGACATCAACTCCCAGCAGCTCTCATTTGATAGTACGCTCAAATGCCGATAGGAAATTACAAACAGACAGAATGGAACTTGCTCTCCCCGATAACTTTACATCTCAGCTCCGACCAATCGCGGTCGACGGCGCGGAAATCATTCCGAACGTGCTGAAACGTCTCGCACACAATACTTACGTTTACCTCCTTTAATCTTGCGTTCCACCTGTTTCTCTGACGATTGCTATCCAGTTCCTCTCAAATGCCGTTAGTTCCCGAATGCTCCAGGCCGACTCAATCCGTCTGATGTTGGACATGTTCGGAGGGTTGTCCTCCTCGTTAACATACGGGATTCCAACAGCATCCAGATATGACCTCGCATCATGATGGTAAAGACAAGTGGCTACGCCATGCGTGAACATATGTCCTTCTCAGGATCCAGTCAGTCTAGGAACGGCTTCAGGCGTCCTTTGATGCATTCTGTTACGACTGTTTGGAGATCTATACACCGGTTCCTCATTATCACGTGTGGGGTGATGCTGCGGACGCTGGTGGTGACGACCCATTCCCTCACGTGCGATGGAAACTGCCTGACAGCGTACCTGACCTCAGACGGCCTGTCAAGTTTGTCCGTGACTCTCCGTTCCTGGAGAGCTCAGCCAGAACTGCCGAAGCATGTCGGGACGTTCAGAACGACGCCGAACTCATACCCTAAGCTGAACGGCCCGCCACAGCGCTTCAACGTCCTCTGCTAAATCGCCTTCTGTTACGGCGCTTGCAATGTTGCATTAGCCCACTTGTAGTAACTAAGATACATTCGTTTTCAGTGTCCCACAAAAGACGACTCTTGGACAAATTTAATTTGCAGTCAGAACTCTTCCGGAAAGGCTGACCATATCCCTCAGTTTCCAAATGATCCACTGAAACCAGTTCTACCTCGTTTTTGTCGGCTTTTTCCTTCTTGTCTTTGCAAAATTGCCCATTGTCGACTTTCCTCATGACCCAGCATATGGTGGACTTTGAAACTATCTCCAGCAGAAAGTGACTGAGCGTGGGGGTCTCGCGTTCTTCCTTGCGTACTTTAAATTTGTGCCATTCTTTTCAACTCCTCCATCTTGTCAAATTATCGTGACGCAAACAGAATTAATGTGTTGAGTCAAAGTTTACTCTCATCTGAGTAGCAATGTATCAGCTTTCTGCTGGTACTAACTTTTTATAAATGCCGGTTTTTTAAATACATTAGAAGCAACAAAGTTTGCGTCCAATTTCAGGGGTACCCGCTACGTCACGTTTCACCTCAGACTGGAGGAGAACTGCGAACTCTGGGGAAACCGGATCATGGTGCTGCTGAAAGCAGGACGCAAGACTCTCCAGTTTTTGCATGACGGTCGCTATGAAAACGTCAGCCAGATCGGCTGTCTAGTGGCCAGGACGGGACAAAACGATCGAACACACTGTAGATGGTTGCTGCAGCTGGCAGCAAAACAGCAGCGCTGTAAAACCAGTGGTTATGACGCCATGGACACCAAAAGGGCGTCCGTGGGCACGGGTTCACCTGGACCACGCTGTCCTAATCGACAGTGGATAACAGTACTCGCGGACAGAGGGAGTATGTGGACCTGACTCACGTCACGTGAGTCAGGTCACGTGAGACGTGACTCACGTCACGTCGTCTCGTCAGAGGTCACCATCAGACTCCGCAGAAAGACGTTCGCGACGCACGGTCTGCCATCCGTGACCGGGACGGACAACGCGACCGGGTTCGCAAGTGCTGAGTTTGGTAAACTGCCGCAGGGGAAAGGAGTGCGTCATGTCCTGCCGTCTCCATAATAGCACGCCTTCAATGGGTAAGCGGAGTCAGCCGTATAGGTCATCAAGACTGGCGTGCAGAAGCACCAAGGACGTAGTCTCCAGACTAAGCTGACACGAGCCCTCTTCAAATACGGGAACACGCCGCACGCAACCATTAAGCAGACTTTGGCGATGCTGGTGTTGAACAGGGAGTTGAGCACAACCCTGGACCGTGTCGCCAAGCCTGCGTCAGAACCTGGGCAGCAATAGACCAGCGGAGGGTTCGGCAGTCGGAGCGGTCAATGCAGCGGGCCTTCGCTGAAGGAGATCCGGCCTGTGTCCGACGTCAACTGACACGGACCCTGATGGGTGTCTGGAGTGGTTAATTCGGTAAGGAAATGACCATTGTGTCACCTTTGTGACACCACAGACCACCGCTGTGCGACATACAGCTGGACGACGGCCGAGTGATGAGAAGTCACCTGGACCACGTCCGCAGCAAATCGGCCGTAGGTGATCGCCTCGGCCGTAACGAAGAGGAAAAGGAGATCGAGAAAGGAAAAGAAATGGAATAAGACGTCACACAACAGTCGCGAACTAGCGATGTGGCGTGAAGCAGCTCCAGCCGTAGTTCACGAAAACTCTGTCATCCGGTGGACGCCGGCTCCAACGCCGGTGCGCCGACACAACAGCCACGATCGCGATACGCGATAACACTGTCGAGCTGTACGCCAAGCGAGTCGAGGTATAACTTTCCCGACCGCGGAGAAATGCGCCAGCCTATGAGCCATATCAGTCGATCGCGGAGAAATGCGCCAGCCTATGAGCCACATCAGTCGACCGCGGAGAAATGCGCCAGCCTATGAGCCATATCAGTCGACCGCGGAGAAATGCGCCAGCCTATGAGCCACATCAGTCGACCACGGAGAAATGCGCCAGCCTATGAGCCATATCAGTCGACCGCGGAGAAATGCGCCAGCCTATGAGCCATATCAGTCGACAGCGGAGAAATGCGCCAGCCTATGAGCCATATCAGTCGACAGCGGAGAAATGCGCCAGCCTATGAGCCATATCAGTCGACAGCGGAGAAATGCGCCAGGCTATGAGCCATATCAGTCGACCGCGGAGAAATGCGCCAGCCTATGAGTCATATCAGTCGACAGCGGAGAAATGCGCCAGCCTATGAGCCATATCAGTGAGATTCTTCCAGGCGACGCCTGTCAAGACAAGCCACAAGACGTGCACGTGCATACCCGTTGTTTTCTGAAAAGCTTGTCGACGCAGTGGTTCTTCAGTTCGCATGTTTTTTTCCGGGAAGTTGAGTCAAAAAACAAAAGGGAAGCAGTATTACATACTGCCATGCCTGATGCTCACGTTTGCTCCGCATGTAAGTTGTGCATTAACCATACCTACAACCGCCATCTAACGAAGTGCTGCAAATCGACTGTTGAATGATGCTATCTTGCGACTGGGCAGGAATACAGACGACACATTTTCCGTGATGTGTGATATTTCGTGGATAATGAAGAAAGTGTGCATCCAACACACACCTACCACGGGGGGGCACAATAGTCAGACACACCTACCACAGGGGGCACAACGGTCAGACACACCTTCCACGGGCAGACACACCTACCATAGGCATTCACACCAGTCAGACACGCCTACCAAAGGCAGACACACCAGTCAGACACACCTATACCCACAGGCAGACGCACCTACCACAGACACACCAGTCAGATGCATCTACCACGATCAGACACACCCAGTTCAGGCAGAACACCAGTGAGACACAACTGCCACAGGGGGCACACCTACCACAGACAGACGCACCAGTCAGACACACCTACCACAGGGGGACACACCAACTACAAGAGACACACCGGTCAGACACACGTACCACAGGGACACATTGGTCAAACTCACTATTCAGTTGTCACAGGGGCCAACCAAACTCACCTGTTACAGGGAGACTCACCATCAAACTCATCCATCACAAGGAGACAAACCAGTTAAATTCACCTGTCACAAGTGAATACAATGGCTAAAATCACCCGTCACCGGGGCACACACCTTACACATGTCCAAGTTGGTCATACTAATCAAACTCACTCGTCACGGGAAGAAAGCCGGCCAATGGACTTTGACATTGACAACGGAGATGGAAATTGGACAGCCATTGTAAAAACAGGATTTTCTTAAAAATAGCTGCACTACACAAGTTTCCAGGATGCTAGTTCCAAATATATCATTCGGTGCTATTTTCGTTATCAGACTTTTTTGCTTAAAATTTTTACAAGCATATAAATCTGCATAACGCATTACATCAAAACCCCTGCTGATGACTTCGGAAATAATGACGTCACATGTAGGCAGAGGATGCCGAAAATAACACCAATTATGGGTTTTGATTTCCCTCCGTTGTTTTGCTGTCCACTCCATCCAAGGAAATTATTACCGCACATCCGTCAATGTGCTAAGTTTTGTAAGCGGTTGGTGGTACCCAGTCACATCCTGATCGCAACAGGAGCCGATCGTTGCGCCCATGTCACTCGTATTTGGAAGCACAGCGCGCGTCTTTTCGTTTGGGCTCCGCCGCCGCTACCTACATGTGACGTCGTTTCTGAATCTGCCCTGAGCCGGCGCTCCTCCGCAGTTAAATTTCAAGATGACACAAAACATGCATACATGACCCTGGCAACCAAAAAGATGAGTTTATCTGA
This sequence comes from Capitulum mitella, assembly GCA_030062745.1. NCBI lineage: Eukaryota > Metazoa > Arthropoda > Thecostraca > Pollicipedomorpha > Pollicipedidae > Capitulum > Capitulum mitella. Next base: position 12,536,545 of record CP099846.1, read on the forward strand.
CATTATACGACGTATTTTCTTAAAACCTGGTCCTGACCCCATTCACACCAGACGACCCTTACGTCTGTACAAAGGAGTTCCTGTCAAGTTTGCCAGTCATAGCACGTTCACGAGCCTGGCTTACAGATGGAGACAAAATCGTAAAAGTGGGCCACGGCTGCTGGCAATCAACGTTTCAGGTCCTCGGCATGCATTCATCCATTCCTCCCTCTTTATCTTCACATGTACTCAGCCCACTTCAATATGCCATCACTGGTCCGCAGCCTCGCTGACCTACCTCGGCGTCTGTGCGTGTCACTTCCGGTTCAAGCAGCCGGCCACCCTCGTCCTGGAGCAAGTGCGACGTCAGACTGGCCAGCAGCAGAGCGGCCTGCTCCCGCACCGCCGGCACCTCTCTCCCGTCCAGCAGCAGCCTACGCCCGACAGGGTGGCGTCACACCCCACCAATCAGATCAGATGAACAACGAACGACTCGCAGGCCTACTGATGACTGTGTTGTGACTTCATTACACACCAGTTCGTGGTGAAGGATACTCACGAATGTAACATTAAAACTAGCATTTCAAATTAAACGTTTTCACCAATGCGATGAATGCGACTGCCGGAACGATGACATAGTTCCACTGAGTCGAACGAGCTTTAATGCCCCAAGTATAAATGTCCATGAGCCTAACCATTACAACCTACTCCAATCGCTTTACAGCGAGTGACTATTCATGAAACATTTCGCGTTCGAAAACTAATGGGCATTTCAGAGCATAACGCTAACATCCCGTTGCCTGGCCTGCTGTACTCGTGTTTCCGCGAACTTTACCAACAGTTAGAGAGTTCAGCGCACTTCTTTCGCTACGAATGCGAGCTTCTGAACTGGCAGGCCCTTACGGCGGGACTCCTCCAGGGTTTGGTTCCAAGACGCGACCGCGGGCGACACTCACCTGATGGCTGTGCCCCAGACACCGTCCGGGGTGTTCTGCAGTTGGCGTGTTACCAGGACAGCGCCCTCCGGCCAGCGGGTCAGGCCCAGCGTGGCTGCCACACCGCCCCACCTGGTGGCGAGCCGAACCCACACCGTCAGCTGATTCAGACTGCATCACAACGGCTGCAAACAGCAACACCCCCAGGATGTCCATGCTCCTGTCAGAAAAAAACCGCGTGGGCAATGAAACAGCCAGGTTGACCGGCTCGTGAGCAGTCAGTCGTATTCCCAATGATTTAGTGTAGCAATCGCATGGGTTTAAATCCTACATCAGTCGACCGTCTTGCACAGAGCATGACGAAAGCGGCATATAACTGCACTTCTCTTCCAAACTGGAACTATATTTGACAAGACTGAGATAAATCTGCTTTCCCTCGATAAAGTTCGCACTAGAAACGGACATTCCTCGATCTATTTCAGTCTTTTGCGCCCGAAGAACGCGATCCTTTAAGGTCACGCACGCCCGTAAGTTTGTTCTACCATTCGCTGTCAGAGCCGTTCAAAAACGCCAGCAGATGGCCTAAGAGCAAAAACACTGCTTCCGGTATAAATGTGCGGACAACAGCTCGCTAGCCAACGCATCAAAAATGCGACTGCTCAAAAGCAATGACATAAGTTATCCTCTACAGAAAATTTCGTGATCCGATCGTCGAAATTTGCAAAACTGAAAAATCCTGAATAAAGTGTTGTGGCCAGACCAGATCGCTCAGTGTGATTAGTTCTGCTGAGTGGAAAAGAATACTCATCAGGCCCATGACGCCGCTAATAATACAAAGCAGACGCCAGTTAAACGAGTGTCTGTTGGCCGGCCGATGTCAGGCACGTGCTCGATGCCAGCGTCACACCTGATCTGGACGTGGCCGTGGCGCCAGAGAGCGACCAGCCACAGCAGCTGGCCGCCGTCCGGCACGTCAGTGCGCCAGCTGTCGGCCCACTCCTCGGTCCACTGGTCCTACCGGCCAGCGCAGTCATCTCAGCCGGAGCCGGCCACCCGGCCCGGCCCGCACCGGCGGCCATCACAACAGAGCAACGCACGGTCGGCAGCCACCTAATGTTTACTGGGCAGAGCCGGCGCGTGCCGGGCTATACACTACTGCAGAAGAAGCCACTTTCATGTCGCTGCGCGGGGCTGTCAGTATTAGGGAGATGACCACAGAGATGTCTGTCGCTCGGTGGTGCACGGCTGTACAGGACTACTGAGGTGGCCACATGCCTGTCGCTCGGTGGCAGCGTGCAGGCAGAGGGCGGCCGCGGCCAGTACGCCGGCGCCCATGCAGCTGTCAGTGCGACCGCCGGCCGGCAGAAATGCCGTGCTGAGGTCCCGCAGCAGCCGGACGGCGGGCACCAGGCAGGCGGCCAGACGATGCGTCGAGAGCAGCGCCGTCCGCAGGACGGCCGCGCACTGCTGCACGCTCGCCAGGCTGTAGTACTGGGCGGAGCCGGCCCGAGCCGCCGCCTCCACGGCGTGGACGGCCAGCGCGTCCAGCAGAGACGCCGCGCCGGCGCCCGGCCGCCGACACAGCTCGGCCAGCAGCTGCAGAGCTATATCGGACCGAACACGTGTCACGCGAGACAGCACACCAGCAACGCACAACGCCCCGTCCACCCACCGCTCTCAGGCAAACAAAACGCTCCGCGGATTACACTTGCAAAGCCTGCTCTGTGAACATGAACATGACGAAACTCAGACGGTGATATGGAGGTCGCCGGTAATCTGTCCTGATAAATTTATGTCATATTTAGCCACCCCGAGAAGTACCCAGTGACCAAACAGCTGAACTTTACAGCCGTTTCTAAAAAAAGTGTAATGATGACTGATTTGTTTTTCAAGTGCGCAGGTGATTTTACCGTTTGGAAGTTCGTCCCATTACCGCTGACCAAGCAGAAACGAGCCTGTGCCGTTGCATAAAGGCTTACGACTTCAGCGTCAACCGAAATCCGCACCCAATGTAATTAGCACAGGCAGCTCTTTATCTGACTTCATGGACGCTTGGTGTCGCCAGTTGTTACCTTCCAGTGCCGTCTGATGCTGTCCCAGTTGGTGCTCCCCGGCCGCGCGCGCCAGAGTCTCCGTGAATAGCCGGCTGTGCTCCAACAGCAACGTCAACGCCCTGATAAAATGGTCCATCTTTCAGACGGCCGCCCGGGGCCACTCTCCGCCACGGTGTACCCACCAGCAGCGGCACTGGCTCCCAGTGTCACAGCCGGCATCGCAGTTCACGCCAGCAGTGGTGGCTCCTGTTCAGGAGTGCAGGCCAGAGCAGCAGCCAGACCGGCGGCCGATCGGCCAGCGACTCGACTGACCTGTCCGGCAACGGCGATCCGGGCGGCTGCAGCAGCAACAGCTGCAGGGTAGCGACCAGCACACGCCGGTCCGGCTCCGCAGTGGGCGTGGTCAGCAAGTGGCGTCGAAGCACCGCCATCCACCGATCCGCAAACTCCTCAGCGAACGCCCCCTCCCGCTGGCTGCCGGGTAGACACAAAGATTACAGCGTCCAGTACCATGCCATTCCGTCCACACAACGGGCAAGTCTCCTCACTATTTGCCTCACTCCTCTGCTCACTGTGCCCTCAGAGATATTCCTTCGCTCAATGACTCAGGTGGACGACCGTAACTCAGTCTCTCCGCGCCTCTCACCTGCCATTGTTTTCCCTCCGGCAATGTCCTCTCACCCGTCAGCGTTCTCTCATCTGCCAAAGTTCTCTCACCTGTCCGTTGCCGCCTACCTGTCAGTGTCCCCTCACCTGGCAGTGTCCTCCCATGTCAGTGTCTGCTCACCTGTAATGTTCACTCACCTGTTAGTGTCCTCTCACCTGTCAGTGTCTTCTCACATGCCCGTGACCGATCGCCCGCCGGTGTGCGCTGACCTGGCGGCTGCCGCTCATCCGTCATTGTACTCTCACCTGTCAGCGGTCGCTAGCTGATTATGAAGGGTGACGTAACAGCTGAGCTGGGCCAGCAGCATGCGCGCCGCAGTGTGGGACGAGACGCCCTCTAGCTGTTGCAGCGTCTCGGCAGCGGCCAGCTCCAGCCGCCCGGCGCCGGCCGCCGCCAGCTGCCAGTCCGGCAGCAACAGCAGCTCACTGCGTGCAACAAAGAAGAGGCAACTGTTCCAACGCATATCATTGCAACGTCCTACCGAACGAAATGAGACTCAACGAAAAACAAAAACAACGTTCAGTGTGTCAGCAGTGGGAACAAAACCATTTAGGCTGGGTTTACAGTAGCGACAAAAATACTGGAGAGGTTCTTCACGTACGCGATATGAATGGAACGCTTCATGACATAATAACCACGTACGAGCCGGACATCCACGCCGTCGGGTCACCGCACAGACGAACACATGGTGTGCAGGTCGCCACATCAGCAATGACACTTATAAGGTCCAATGCAAACTCGAACGTAATTACCTAACCACTGCCAATACGAGGACAGGATTTCATATGGGATTAATGTCAACATTTGCCACCATCCTACAATGTTTCGTCTCTCTAACAATGTAAGATAAATCTGCGAGAAATGTGAAATTCGGCCCGGACGTCAATACGCCGTGGCCTCCTCCTGCTGACAAATCTCAAAATTTCTAATTGCTCCAGCACAGAAACTGCGTGCCCGACCAAGCTTAGGAGTGAAAATATGGGATCTCAGCCACAAGTTATCCACCGGACCAAATTCCATTGATGTTTCAGACTATGGCGTTAATGTTAGGTGTCCGGCCAATTTGTCTCGGCACGCTCCAAGGGACCTTCGGAATGCACAAGCCGTCACCAAGGTTTTCGAGCTTCTTCGATTCTATTCCGGAAGTGGGAAGTTCCGGAACGCCGACTGTTCCCGCGATTCAACCTTCTGTACTGTTCCTCTTCCTGACAAAACGTCCGGATGTAAGTGGTGCACTTGGTTAGCGGATGATGTGTTTGGGGAGCCATGAAAGTAAGAACCAAACATTTGGCAGGTTTAGAGTTATGCCATTTATACATGTATTTCAAACCAGAGTTTTGTGGGGATTTCAGATCTGTAACAAGAAATGCAAAATATTCATGAAATAAACAGTTACGAACGTTTTTTACAGCGGGTCTCAAAGTATCAAAACGGCACAAGATTTTTGCCAGATTGTGAATAGTTCAATTTCTGGCAAAAGAGAAACGTTTTATCGATTAGCTCTAAATTCATGCCAACTGCACGCAAATCAGTTCATAAACAGTTATAACAGGTGAACAATACCCCTCTTTCTGACTTGCTTGTCCTCCTGTATCCGCCATTTACAAGATTTTCGGAGTTTCTTTTCATAAACATGTAGCCAACGTCCGAGCAAATCGATTAAACTTCTGTTGCTATCAAATCGGACTTGTAGTTCTCGAGACCACATGGACGAGACGATAAGCCCCCACAGACGGGAATGCATCCAAGCGTTGTCGGTACAAGAATAGGGTAAAAAGGCGTAGTTATTTCTGCGTTGGTGAGAAAACGTTCACAAACATCTGAATCAGACTGGTCGTGGTGATTATGAGCATATGCTCATTCAGAGATACAACGCTAGAAATTCCTTACAATGCTGAGCACGGTCATGAATTTCGAAAAAAGCCCCATCGTTCCAAGGCCTTTCCTCATGGCGGTGACGAGTCAATTTACTCCGAAGAAAAGAAACCGGGCAGCCTTGGACCGTTTCTCCAGGTCAGGAAAAACAAGTATGGCGGAGTAAAGTATGTCAAAACTGACAATGCCACATAATGACTTTACTATCTGGCAGGGGTAAATCAAGTAGCATTAGTTACATTTTGGCGTCTGAATCTCCTTTTCTGCAGTCTACGACGTATTGCCACACTGCATGGAGACAGGAATGCCCCTGGATGAGCATGGGTCGGCAGGGACAATTTCGAGAAAAAGGGTCTTGGATGTCGGTTCCCTATCTGACTAAGAATATTTATCTTCCTTTGTTCTGTACATCCTCGCATCAAAACCACCTCTCTGACCACATCTGATCCCTGTCCTTTAGATCTGGGCCTGGCGATTATGTAACCATTAGCGTGTTACTGCTGTAATTGTAGGACAGTCCAAACTGTTCTACTCGTCTACATTTGCGCCAGCTAGTTTGAGACAGGCTGCAACGGGCCGCGGGACCGGGATGCTCTCCCCATTCATGTTCATGCGCCCCAAAATCACTTTGTTGTCTTTCGCGCATTTTTCAACTACAATCTCACTGACGTACACAGAGGCAAGAGGGCGCCAATAGCATTCAGGTGATCAGGTCCCCAATCCAAAACTGCCTTTGCTGACGTACCATGCCACGTTATGCCCTTAAATGGCGTTCGGCGGCAAGGATTTCTTCTGTTTACCTCTGGATCCAAAATGGGCTTGCTGTTGAATGTCACTGGAGAACAAGTAAACGGGTCCGTCAGTTCCGTCAGTCCTCGAACGCGGCCCAGGTAACGCCTAGGTGAATCAAGTTTCACGAGACCCCAGTCGACAAGGAGGGCGAGGCCTCGCGATTCCGTTCCAGCCCACGGGTCATACCACTGCAATCCCTCTGTGTTGTTAGCCTCTACTCATGATCCCATTCACGCTCCAGACTGTTATCAGCGTGCCGGCGGGGTTCAGTGCAGAGGCGTACCCAAGGAAAACGGCGAGCTACTCGGCCAATCGGGACAAATGATAGTTTTCCTTAGTTTTCTCTATGCGGACTTTGGATGAAGGGAAATAATCCTATTTGGAGTATACAAAACCTCAGTACACCGCAGAGCACGCAAGATGACGCCTCTAAGGTCATACACAACAGAGATGTGACGGCTTTTTCACGTGAACCCTAGTATCTACCACTACTCCTGTGGCCACCTGTACCTGTAGCAGCGTCAGGCTGAATGTCGATCCAGGTACTGAACGGCCACAAGGCGGACGGAGGGCATGCATGTAGTAGGGTACACCAAGGTGGTCCTCAGATATTTTTGTGAAAATGTCAAGAGTGCTTTTGTGAATTTATGTTAGACACACTGAAAAAAGCATTCTTCATCAATTTTGACCAACTTTTACCACTATCACAAGAGCTTACTGACATGTGCGATTGCATCTGCAGCGCGCTAGTGTCCTGCTTGCTTGGAGGAAGAATATTACGCCAGATCAGGCCTCCCTTTTCACGGTAGTGATCTGAATTACTGTTAGGAATGGCACTCGGTGTCCGGGCTCATTCCTCTCCGTTCCCTCCCTCCCCCCGTCCGCCAAAGGGAGTTCTGAATGTGTCGCGTCAGCCGCCGTCACCGGCAGCTCGTGAAAACGGTCGGCTCCCATGCGACTTTCCAGAAGGCGCACAAAGATGGGGAGGAGGGGGGGAGGGCTGTGCGAGCATCGCCGTCGTGCGCTTACTGGCTGGCCGCTCCGTGCAACGTGCGCGCGCATTAAATGCCGGCCTGCTAATCTCTCGAGCGTTCATAGACGGCGAGATATTTAAGGGCCGCCAACAGCGACCAGCATCGATGCAGAAAGCACCTTTACGGCGGCAGCCTGAGGCATTATGGCGTGAACCCCGAGAAAAAAACGCCGAGACCTGGTTGATCGGTTTTTCGGTTGAATCGGTGCCAAGAAACAGGCTGCCTCTGTGGGAAGAAGGGCTGTGGCGATACTTTCGGCTTTACCATGCGGATAAGCTTACCAAGAGGGAGACCAAGACACAAACTCTCCGCGAAGTGACGCGGGAGTGGAACAAAGCCAGTATTCCCAGTGCACTGGAATCGAATGTGATAGCAAAGCTCCACAGGAAGCCTGATCAATACAAGGTTGTCATTAAAAGAAAATGCAGGAGGTCCACCCCGCAAATGGAAAAGGAGAAGGAATTTGTGAGCGGACTCGTTGACAATGCCCATATCGGCGCCATGAAGATCATCAAAATCCAAGAGAACAAAGATTTCAGTCAGGCTAACGGGAGCCAGGCCGCCGAGGCTTCAGGGCAAAAGTCAATAAACTTCTTTCTGGCAAGGAGAGCTCATCAACGACAACAGCAGGCCGCAGAAAGGGCCCGCCGTCAGACTGTCAGACATCAGATCGAGGGATTCAGATTCAGGGGGCACCTGCCCTGAATCCTCGTCTACCGACCGCACACCAATGACAGATGAAGATGGACCGAAGCCCTCCGCCATATCTCCTCGTTCGAAGTAACCCCGAAGGAAAACCAAAAACATCGCCACTCCTGGTCTGGCAGCAGTCCTCGACTGGACCGAGTTCAGTGATCGTTCTGCGGCCCATCTCCTATCGGCGACAGCCTCGGCCCTCGGCAACGGCTCCTCTGAACTAGCGATCAACAGACACTAGATCAGATGGTCGCGCAGATCGCAGAGGAGGGCCACTGCGGAGGAAATCTGGCATTCTTTCTCCATGCCATCCAACCTGGTGGTACCCTGGGACGGCAACCGGTACCCGATGATGGAAAGCAGAAGATGATTCGACTCCTTCTAACCGTAATGCTCCCAGAAGTACCACCAAGTTCCTTGGTGTTCCGAAGCTAGCAGGCGGAGCTGGCACACAGCCGACACTGTCGTTCATTGTCCGGAAGACAGTGAGGTCTCGTTTAAAAAGGTCCGAATGAGCTTCGATACCACCTCCAACAATAATAGAGAAGTACTGGCAGCATGCACGTTTCTTCAGCAGAAGCCTGCACGACAGCTCCTTCGCTTCCTTTGTCGACACCATATCTTTAACCCGCGCACGACCGTCGGTCCGTCCCGAACACCGGCGACTGGGGGGGGGGGGCAGTTGACTGCCCCCCCTCTAACTCGCGAACGGTTGGTCGCACGATAAAAATAAGCATACCGTTGGAAAGCCTGTGACGAGTAGAGCTCGAAACTGGTCTCATTTTTAGTTTTAGATAATATTTAAGCCAATTTGCGCCCTATATATGTTTTCTCATAGCCGACTGCATGAGACCGAGAAATGGCCTGAATCTCAAGGACTGTGACTAATAACGCATAGGTAAAGGCACCAGCGCACAAGTAAATGTCCGCGGATGCCGATACACGTCTAATTCCCCCAGATTTGTTCAATATATACGCCGAAACGTTGAGTTACAGACACCGTAATTCTCCCGTCAGCGGTCAAGTGTGCGCCGCGGCCGTATGCGGTACCAAATTGACGGGAACTAATTTTAGCGTTCCTTTATTTTCGCGAAAAAAGACGATCTATGTAAATTTTATTGATTTTTGTGGTTCTTGTGATGGTTTCTCGCGCTTAAATTTTGGAAAAATTTATTAGTTGCCAATGTACAAAGTTGGCGGAGCTTTATTCGCGAGAGCCTGTTTATTTCCAAAATATGCTACTTTTTCAAACTTTTTGAGGTTCCTGGTATTAATTACGTCTGCGCACGCTAGTTCTGCCATTTTCTACCCATTCTGAGTAATTCATCGTCGATTTTGACGGTGGTACATTTTAGCCCACTCCAGTTATTCGTGACCTGACCTCAGGTCAATGGCTGGAAGTCACTGATACTTTGCCCAATGACGGTAACCAGATGTCTGCTTCATTCCACAGTAAAAATGTTATGGAATGTTCCGTCAATTTCCGGAAAAAATGGCGATATGTCTTAAAAATGGGCTTGACCTTAGGTTAATGACCCCAAAAATTCCGAAAAATCTGAGATAGCAGATTTGTTGCATCTATCACGATCACTAATCCCGGAAAGTATTATTGAGATATCTTGTTGTGCAAAAAAGTTAGGGGGCGGTAAACTTTTTTTGGCATAGGTCTGTTTGACCTGACCTAGGTTAGGCACCTGACGTGACCTGAGGTCAAAATTTTGATACAAGATGTAAAATTGATGGAGCAAAAGGTACACAAAGTTTCGTGAATCTGTGTTTGTTGGTTCTCTCGCAATCCCAGAAAAACCTCAGGGGGGCAGTCAACTGCCCCCCCCAGTCGGGGACGGGTTAAACTGGTCGAAGAGGCGGCTTTCTCCAAGTGCTTAGGCCGGTCTTCGGAACCGGAGATCTTGTTCACGCGCTCCAAGAGGACAAGAGGTGATGGAGGCACAATGATCGGAGAAAGTTTGAACCCAGGATGCTTGAAGACCTGGAGCAACAGAGACCAAGACATTTCTCTCTTCCAAAGATCGTGCCGTCGCCTCATACCGCGAGAAGCTGGCCAAAATCCAGCGACGATTATCGTGAGTTCCTGGAGTCACGATAATCATTCTCTTTGGTAAAGAATCTCTGCGGGAGTGAAGTTTCTCCAACCAGGTGCCATCCACCCTGCTAGATTGGTCAAACGCATAACGGATCAGATCTCTTCGCCTCGTTATCAGTTATTCCTGAATCTGAGTGCACTGGGGTACTCAAGCGCTCTATCTCTTTCATTGTTGTTATGTACGTCAGGGCATGGTCTACGTCCCATCGGCGGTCAAAGTTCCCGTGCAAGGCTTGGCCTTCCTGCAGAGCTCGATCACCTACCCCCGAATGCTGAAATCTCGAAAGCAAGATGTGCATCTTGAATCAAGAAGCCTCAATGCACACAACCAAGACGTCTGCCAATCACCACTCGTACCTCAACAAAGAAGTGATTGGTCTGTCGCTTTTCCGAACAGGGCGTGCTTTGCGAAATGAAGAGGAGGATGGTCGCGGCACTCCAGGAACAGGGATCGGAAAGTCCGCCCCAGCGAGCGCAGGTGGATCTCGCGGCAAAGGAGGTTCTCGCCAAGAAGACTGTCGTAGAATTTATCATGACAAAGTCGGTGGGAATCCTGGAGGTCTACGGGATCAACACGGACTTCCTTGCCACCGATCCCGCTGACTGGGAGGCGTATCTGGCTTCAAGAACGCCAGGGAAGTCGTGCATGGGATCACGGTGGTGAAAGACTTCGCCGAGAGCGTTGTGGCTCCTATGCAAGCGTAAACGACGTACTAACGAAGGATAACAAGCAAAAGCAGTACCTGCTGCATGTCGTTAAATGGCTTTGTCGCCACTACCCCGAGGCCAGAAAGGTGGGCTGCAGTGTCATTCCCACCTAAACCACACTGCTGCCGACAGTCAACGACCTATGACCTGGGACGGGTCATGTGAAGTGTATTTCGATCCAGCGCGTGAACAGTACAATGACTGACAATTTATGCATATCGTGTTCGTAGCGTAAAAACCCCGAGTACAAAATACACGTTTGGAGTCATTTTAGACTTAAACCTCATGAACGTATTTCCCAGGGATCCCAAGCCCATAGAGGATGAAGTTATTGCTGGGGATAGATAGAGCAGTCTTCTTTGAATTTAACGACCCCTGCGAAAATGTCATCAAAATCAAAATAAAATTTCGCATATAGCTGTAACCCCATATTCCACGAACAAGTAATATTCAACCATCGTATGACAGTCGTTAAGTGTTAGATCAAGGCCATATTTTGCACGCATGATTTCCTCCCAAAGACGCATCAATTAATGAGAAAGCACTGTGGAACAGTCTTCATCGTAATTCATCCAAAGTCCTGGGTACTCCCTAGTATCCAAGGCCAGACGCAGGGCGTACCTGTAGTCAGGCCGGGCTGGCTGCGGTGCCAGTGAGCCGTGCCAGGCCAGCGCCCAGGCGGTGCGCAGCAGGCCGCCGCAGTGGACCCGGTGTCCGGAGACGGTGACCGGCTCCGTCAGCACGCGGGCCGGCAGCTCCTCGGGCTCCCGGCCCAGTCGTCGGCGCTCTGCCGGTGGCGACACGCCAACTCAACTGGGCGCTCATCCACGCCAGGTGTGCAACGCCGTCAGCTCGCCGTGCACGGTCATCATACATACCGCAGATAATCAGACTTTTTGTGGGGCTTTAAACGGTTAAAAATCAACAGAAGGCCCAATTCATCTAAACGATGTCGGGGAAGGACTCCGGAGGTCAGAGTTGATCATTCCAGATGAAGCTAAAAATGAAGGGAAAATGTCGCCTTTTCGTACGGGCGGAAGTCTCGTATTCCCGAAGCATCAGCATGCGCTTTGTTGAAACACGCTACAAATGTGCCCCGAACGCACCATTCATAACCTTAACCTCAAAAATGTCGACCTAAGTAAGCGTTTTGACGCCTATATCTCGTGCGTTTCTGATTCATGTTATCTGTCACATAACCCTGGATCACATACGAAACGGCATAAACCCTGAATGAAATCAACATATGCAACTCTCCTATCTCATAGCAGTGATTTCCAGAAGAAACTTCTTTTAAAGCAACCCACCTCGGCACCGGGCTACGGCGTTGGCAATCATTTAAAAGGTTTCCTTTTAATGGGAAAGATTCCTGCGATGGAAACAGTCTCTATCTAGCGAATAAAAGTAGGAGAGGTAACACAGTACAAACTGCATAAGAAGTTATGGACGTAGTTATCACCGGTCACCAAACAGCACAGAAAACAAGCAGCATATATCAAAAGGTCAAACCAGGTCACCCTGGGTACAACGGGATTAGATCATCCTTAGTTCGACATACCGCCACAGCTAAGCATTCCAGGACCGTAACATTATCAATTACGTTCGGTTGCGGGTCTGAAAATTCAGTGTAACACGCGACCTGACCTCGCACAAAACGCAGCATGCAAAATTACCTAGTTAAAGAACATAAGAAGCATTCCTGCGTACGCCCAAACCTCATACTTCTGCGTAAGCAAAAGTCCCAAACTTCAAAATCACTGAAAGACCCGAAATCTCAACTATGAATGTTACAAAGGCAGAAAGTTATCCTCACAAAACGCCAGGGACCATGAGATTTTTGAAGCATGTGCGAAGTGAAAATTGTCGCATTCCTCGTGTTCTGCCAACGCGGCAGGTTTTCTCATCTGATACATTTCGCAAAATGTCATGCCATTTTACTTTTTTGAACGTTGTTCTCTTTGACCTGTCCTAGGCCAGTGATCTAAGGTGACCCCAGTTTGGAAAATTGCGCAAGGTGTAAAAACGTTGTGTTAAATCATACTCAGTCTCGTGTCTGCGCACATTTTGCGTTTGCTGGTCGTGTCTCTATACGTATGCATTTGTTGGCTATCTTAAAAAAAAAAAACGGAGGCGATTCTTATGAACCCCAAGTCCGGTTACGGTTAAGTTTTACAATTTGTTACCACGGCAAACAGCATGCATGAAGCCTTGGACGGAAAATCCCAAGGGTGTTAGCCTTTTTTGCGACCACTATCCATCCAAAATCTGGGAGCATTTTGCACAAATTCTGTCGTAAGGCCATGCTCGTCGTCAGAGACTGTCAGCCCCGGACAGCGGTCGGGGTAGACGGCAGTCGCCAGCGCCCAGTGTCAGCTTTTAACCCTAGTCAGTACTCGCCAACTGGTCACCCTGAAAGCAGACGGGGGTTTGGCACGATATCCTGGCCATTTGCAAACCACACGCGATGGAGCAGTGAAACAAAGACGATCGTCTAAATTGATAATATGGTTAGACAATGATTCCTCGTCTACCCTTTTCAAGTCACGCAGTAATCTTGTCGACGACCTAATAGATTTTGTCAGTGGATTCTGGTTTCCACAGGACCTTTTATGGGATGTAACATATACGACACATTTACATTATTTATGTTTATACTTGGAGTTTATGAGAGGCACAGAACGTATGTTAACGAAGAAGACGGACTGAACCTACTCCTGCTACGCAAACCTGCGATTTCGATTACGTCATGAAACCTCCAAGGTCAATCAACAGTTAAAGTGACCTCCATTCACGGTTTTGACTTCTGATCTTGCGTGAGGACTCCAGTGAGGTCACTTAAACGAATGGTGGCATCATGCATAAAAATAAGTAACAATGAGTACTGGAAAACGATAAAATGACGATCCTGGCCGACCTATGACAGACCCAAGAGGTCAAAAAGCAGTAACCTGTCAAGGTAGTGACCTCAAATTTTCAAACAACCCGAAAACTGATTCCAAACTCAGCTATGGAAAATTTCAGGCCAATCGGAATAGTTGCAGAACACACTATGAATAGCCTCAAGGTGTCACGTTCAACCTCCTCTCGACGACGTTTATCCCGTGGCTGTCAAATAAAAAGGTGTCGATCGAAGACCGTTTATAATATACATGCAGCTTGATGTCTCGGGCCTTCTGACGTCAATTCCGGCGATGAAATATCGTGGATGTTGCGACACCCTGCAGACGAGGCCCTATTCACACCTTATATCGATCAGATGCGCAGGCATGGACACGGCTATAATACCTGACAAGGGAGACAGGAACAAGCGACATTATCCCGGCCGGAGATCGGCGCGCTCCGAGCTCGCCGTCCCTCCCTCAGGCAGGCTGGTCGAGGGCACTCACTATGCCGGCCGAGCACGAACGGCAGACGGAGGACGGCGCTCATCACGTCCGGCACGGTCACCTCCCACAGCTGGGCGTGCGACCTCTGACAGGTCAGCGTGCTGCCCAGACCGAGCGCCAACAGTAACTGGGCGGCCGCGGCGCGCACCCTGGCGTCCAGCCGGAACATCAGCAGCACTGGCCACAAGGCACCGGGTCACACACGGAAAACAAGGGCAACACCACCAGGCCGGTCTCAGGCTAGGGCAACACTGGAGTGCAACGGGTCACACACGGCCAACACTGGGTATTGGCATCAGATGGGCCGCGAATTATGACAACACTGCAGACAACTATGTAACAAAACAGACCGGACTGAATGACTTACAGGGGTAAGCGTCAATAAAACATCGGTGAGGCCAAGAGCAATGTTTTCGGACAGGCAACGACATAACCCCAGGGTAAAAATTAATGGCTTCCCCTAAATCCTGCGCACGTAAGTCCTGAGGATGCTATCAACAACAGTGCGGCACAAACAAAAACGGGCTAAAATCATGTGCCGGGAGCAATGGCGACAGAGAAACCGGGGATGCCGCGCCGTCATCGGGCATCTTGCCGCATGAGGCCGTACCGCGGACCACCAACAGCTGCAGAGATCCATCTTCGGCCAGGTGCTGTCGGCAGCCGGAAGAGAAGAGCGCCAGGTGGCGCAGCAGAGTCACACAGTCCGGCAGCAGGCTGACGTCATGTGTCAGGTCCGGCTCACGCTGTGGCCGCGGCGCATAGGTCAGTTACAGAGACATGCTGCCGTCTCCTCTCTCAGTTACAGAGACATGCTGCCGTCTCCCTCTCTCAACCACTGAGTCACGCTGTCATCTCCCCTCTGTCAGAGAGACAAGCTGCCGTCTCCCTCTCTGTCACACAGACACGCTGCCGTCTCCCTCTCTCAACCACAGAGACACGCTGTCGTCTCCCCTCTGTCACAGAGACACGCTGCCGTCTCCCTCTCTGTCACAGAGACACGCTGCCGTCTCCCTCTCTCAACCACAGAGACACGCTGCCGTCTCCCTCTCTCAACCACAGAGACAAGCTGTCGTCTCCCCTCTGTCACAGAGACACGCTGCCGTCTCCCTCTCTCAACCACAGAGACACGCTGCCGTCTCCCTCTCTAAATCACAAGAGTCCAGGACGTAGACCACCTACGGAAACAGCGTGAAACATCTATCAAAACATAATCAGGGCAAACGCAAGCCAAACGTCGGGGATGAGCAGGAATGTAACTTTCTGGTTAGCCCTCGCCAGTGACGCCAGCAAACACAGGGAACCCATATAAAACATCGATGACCGGCGGGCCGCACACAGCTCCACTGTAGCACGTGGGGCCACGCGGCACCGTACCATGACAGCGCGTGTGATGATACGCAGCAGATGGGGGAGGCCGTCGTGGTCGAGGAAAGCGCGATGCAGGTCCGGATCCTGTAGCAGCACGGCCAGCTGGGCCAGAGTGGCGCGCCGCACGTCCAGCGAGGCCGTGTTGCACCAGGCCAAAGGCATCAGCGCCGTCATCGTCAGCACCTGGGGGAGGTCAGAGCTCTCACCGTCAGCACCTGGGGACGGTCAGAGCTCTCATCGTCAGCACCTGGGGACGGTCAGTACTCTCACCGTCCGCACCTGGGGACGGTCAGTACTCTCACCGTCCGCACCTGGGGACGGTCAGTACTCTCACCGCCAGCACCTAGGGACGGTCAGCACTCTCACCGTCAGCACCTGGGGACGGTCAGTACTCTCACCGTCCGCACCTAGGGACGGTCAGAGCTCTCACCGTCCGCACCTAGGGACGGTCAGTACTCTCATCGTCAGCACCTGGGGGAGGTCAGAGCTCTCACCGTCAGCACCTGGGGACGGTCAGTACTCTCACCGTCCGCACCTAGGGATGGTCAGAGCTCTCACCGTCAGCACCTGGGGGAGGTCAGAGCTCTCACCGTCAGCACCTGGGGACGGTCAGTACTCTCATCGTCAGCACCTGGGGGAGGTCAGAGCTCTCACCGTCAGCACCTGGGGACGGTCAGTACTCTCACCGTCAGCACCTGGGGACGGTCAGTACTCTCATCGTCAGCACCTGGGGGAGGTCAGAGCTCTCACCGTCCGCACCTGGGGACGGTCAGTACTCTCACCGTCCGCACCTGGGGACGGTCGGAGCCATCACTGTCAGAACCTTAGGACATTCAGAGCTGTCACCGTCAGCATCAGGCTAACAGCACCAGCGCCGTCATCGTCAGCACCCGGGGACGGTCAGAGCCGTCACCGTCAGCACATGCAGACAGTCAGCCGCCACCATGAACTTAAAGCTTTCGTCACGCCAAGAACGCATACAAGGGATAGAACAGGGGTTCAGATACCGAGTGTTCTAAACGTATCCTGCATTATGGATATTACAGACCTGGCCGACCGCTCAATGCGGAGATAACGCTTAATGATGCTGCGAGTCAGAGTCAAACTCTTCATGTGTAGAAGTTTCAAACGATGCGCAATAACCAATCATACTGGTAAAAATGCCCATAACAATGATTTCGTCTATATCCATGCACATAATCCGACTGGTATCGGGCGAGAACACTCTAAAATTTTTCTTCTTACTGGGCCTGCGTAAACTTAAAACGGGCCGTAGCGTGCAATTTCCAAGGTTCTGACTCTTTGCCTGCTGTTAAAAAACCATAAACTGCACAAAATACAAGTCCAGAAATACCTTAGAATGGAGTCCCCTAAAATGAACGCTTATTTCTAAGCTACTTAAAATCAGCTGTTCTCTATAACCTCTCTCAAATACTGAAATGTGGCCGTACACCTGGCGATATTTTTTTGACCAACACAGACAAGTGTTTACTAGATCTTGCAAGTCATCTGTCGCAGCAGCTGATGAAAACTTGACCAGGATTTGCCTTCCATTTGCCTAGCAGCTGAATTCGAGGCCCAAACGTGTATTGCAAAGATAAAGCACAATATGGTAAAGCCATGAAATAGAAAAATGGATTTTAACCCGCCCCAGACGGGGGGGGGCCGGTTGACCGCCCCCCCCCCCGAGGTTTTTTCTGGGATTGCGAGAGAACGAACAAACACAGCGCCATGAAACTTCGTATACGTTTTGCTTGATCATTTTTACACCCTGTGTCAAAGTTGTGACCTCAATTCAAGTCCGGTGTCTGACCTAGGTCAGGTCAAACGGACCCACGTCCAAAAAAGTTTAGCGCCCTCTAACTTTTTAGCAAAACAAGATGTCGCAATAATACTTGCAGGGATTAGTGATCTTGACATATGCAACAAATCTACTATCTCAGATTTTTGGGAATATTCCGGGTCATTGGCCTAAGGTCAAGCCCATTTTTAAGACATACCGTGTTTTTTTTTGGAAACCGGCGGAATTTTTCAAAACATTTTTAGTGTGGAGTGAAACATATATCTAGATACCGTCACTGAGCAAAGTATCAATGACTTCCAGCCATTGATCTGAGGTCAGATCACGAATAACTGTTGTGAGCCAAAATGTGCCAGCGTCAAAATCAGTGGTGAATTACTCAGAATGGGTAGAAAATGGCAGAACTGGCTTTGACAGACTTAAGTAATACCAAAAACCCAAAACGCTGTAAAAAATTGCATATTTTGGAAATAAACAGGCTGTCAAGAATAAAACTCCACCAATTGTGTAGATTGATAACTAACGGATTTTTCCAAAATTTAAGCATGAAAAACCATCACAAGAACCACTAAGATCAGTAAAATTTACATGGACAGGCTTATGTCGCGAAATTAAAATAATCCTAAAATTAGATCCCGTTAATTTCTTACTGCGTACGGCTGCGGCGCTCGCCGACAGCCGGCGTGAAAATTGCCGTGTCTTTAACTCAACGTTTCGGCGTATATATTGAATAAATCTGACAAATTAGACGTGTAGCGGCATCTGCGGACCTTCACTTGTGCGTTGGTGCTTTTACCTATCCGTTATCAGTCACAGCCCTTGAGATTCAGGCCGTTTCTCGGTATCACGCAGTCGGCTATGAGCAAACATATATAGGACGTAAATTGCTTACATATGATCTAAAACTAAAAATGTGACCAGTTTCGAGCTCTACTCGTCACAAGCTTTCCAACAGTGTGCTTACTTTCATCGTGCGACCAACCGTTCGTGAGTTAAATGGGGGCGGTCAACCGCCCCCCAGTCGGGCGCGATCGTCGCCGACCGACGGTCGCGCGCGGGTTAATATACAATTGCGGTATATACATATATATATATGGTATATATATATATATATATATATATATATATATATATATATATGTATAGTATGACAGTGAAGTTAGTTCATTTTACTTTCTTCCTGACGCTTTCCGTTCTTCGTGCAAGCTTTCGCTTTTTCCTCCAGGTAAAAACGCAGTCCGAAATTATGCAACGTTTCGTTCATTTCCCATAAACATCATCAGACAAGCCTTCATGCACATTACACATAAATATGGCATATCTAGCTAACAATGTGGTTAAAATATCATACATAAAAGGAAAAATGGAATTAATGGGTAAGGGTCGCACCTTATCGCGATCGTCGGTTCTAGCGAAATTGCACGAGACCAACTGAACAATGTCTCGCAAACTCTTTGGAAATATGTTTCCTAAAATCTAGGACGCTTTCGGTAGACTAAGGAGAAAAGAGAGAGAGAGAGAGAGAGAGAGAGAGAGAGAGAGAGAGAGAGAGAGAGAGAGAGAGAGAGAGAGAGAGAGAGAGAGAGAGAGAGAGAGAGAGAGAGAGAGAGAGAGAGAGAGAGAGAGAGAGAGAGAGAGTTTTTACACATGGAATGAAGATCATAATGACACTAAAGCCAAAATTCATATATGATAACAAATCTTTTATAACCCTGGCACTTTGGGGCTTTGACACGCCGAAAAGCAGATCAGTTTGTCAGATATTGGGGCACCGAGAGCAGTGCGGCATTCTGTCGGCTATGAAGGCACCAAGAGCAGCGCAGCCGTCTGACAGATATCTAGGCATCAGGGGCGGCGCGTTAGGCTGTGGGCAGAGCGCTCCGTCTGTCGGTGGCCGTGACCCGACTCACGTACGTCATTGACCTGGCCGCAGCGACTGACGGCCGGCGGCGGCTCGGCCACCAGCATCAGCCCGCTCAGGTCCAGGTCTCCCAGGTGACTGAGGTCCGGCAGTAGGGCAGCGTCTGTCGACACCAGCCATCACCGGTCACGGCCGAGCGCCACATGTCTCACACTGTATACACAGTATATATAAAGGCATATCCCACGGCCGGGACGGATGTGCCGCAGATACGGCGATAAGGCAGTAACCCTGTTCCGGGCGGGGGTCGAACACGTCCTTGGGGTTTTTCGTCTGCCATTTCTGAACGGCTGCGGCGACAACCATGAAACTCGTGACTTTTCTTAGCGTTCTTTCCCGCACTTTGTCGCAAATCTGAACTGGTACCTTCATCAGAGGCGGATGTACAATGCGTTTTGACGTCAGTACAGCAAAAAGTCCGAAGAACAAATGCTCCGTAAAGGTACACTAGGAGACTCGGAGGGAAAACACGAACAAATTTTTGTTAAGGGTCTTTTACTATGTCCCACGATTTGCTTTTCATCCAACGTTTTCCAGATACGTTTCACCACAAGTGTTTTAATCCGCTTCAAGGAATCAGACAGTTTGAATACACTAGTTGACATATATGGTTGGTCCGATTTACAATGACAGTCAGCCTTGAACTTAAACGAGTGTCAGCAACCTATCAGACGCCCGTCAAAAATAAAACAAATTAAAAATAAAAACAGAAACTGGATTCTTACTGGCATCACCATCTAGTAGGAATGCACCGGATCGAAATTTCTGTGATCTGCCCGGATACCGGATATGCTGGATCGGGGCCAGCACAGGCCAGGTATCCGGCCGGATACCGGATATTATGGTTACCAATCTTTGCTTATTTTTTACTGAAAAATGAAACGAAAAAGACTGAACTTAGAAAGGAAAGGTGTGAATAACTGAACAATGTTAGACAGAAAATGTTATCAATGTGAATCACTCCCCCTTGTTCTAAGTAGTGTGAGATTTCCATAGGTCTCACTGTAAAAGAAGAATTGATACAGAACATAACAATCACAGCGGAGCTCACCCTCCCTGACTCACTATGTATGACAGGCAAAAGGCAAAGGCTCCAGAATATGCAGAATGCCAGTATATCGCTTTGGTAAACATAGAACATCTGGCTTGGTAAGCATTCTATACAAACAGTAAGGTGTGTCCAGTAGACAGCATCGATTGTAGACTTAAGTTCCGGAGAGCATTCCCCCACGCACCTCAGCTTGCTTCGGACCTTTAAACAGCAGAATAAAAATTCCCAAAAATATTCTTGGAGTGCCAACGTTTTGTTCAAAAGGTCATGTTTTGCGTTCCCAGGCATTCAAGTCTGTTGACATTAGCATTCAGAACAGGACGGTAAAAACCAACATTTCCATCGTTTACGTCATGCGGAAACTTGAAGTTTGAGAATGACAGGACACTGCTTGTCAAGTGCACTGATGACATTTGGTATGTTTTACGAAGAATTTAAATGATGTATTTAAAACTTGATGAATGACAATGCATTACAGTGAAAACGGATGGGTCTTTGTCGGACTACCATGTCCCTTTTGGTGCCGCGTCAATTGAATGATGATCTCCAGAAAAAGTTCAGTCGCCTTTGTTGTCGTGTCAATGGCGAGAATTCGCCCGTTCCTGACAAACCTTTTCTAACAAGCAACGGCAGTGGGCAGGCAGGTCTCGATAAGACAGAACGGTTTTGAGTATTCGATGGCAAACGTTGTCTCGTCGCTGCTCTCGGATCGCGTGACACATACGACTCGCCATGGGGAAGTAGGTAGAAGGAACAGCCGCATACTGGCAGTTACCAGAGGGATGCCGTCAAAGCACGTAACATTATCCGTTTCCGAGACGCTCAGTACAGGGCGGTGACGTCATTGGTGCTTGGTGTCGGCAGCTGCGCAGCACGCTAGGAGCGCCAGGTGAATATAGCGCTGGCTGTATAGCGCAAATGTTTCTGTGTTTTATTATGTTATGCTAGTATGCCTGATCGATATGTTCCATTTTAAGTTGTCTATGTGGTTAGAGTTCTCGGAGAGCCCACTGGATGGTGATGTGAGGCATTTTTGTATTGTGTGGCGCAGCGGAGTTGGTGGCTCTGGAAAGAGTCGGGTATTTTGCAGTCGTTTCGGCTGTGGACCCTCTTCGGCGCATCAGGACGTCCAGTCTCGGCGGTTGCCAAGACTGGACCGTAGCCACGGCCATGTAGCTAAAGTCCGGCCTTTATCTACAGTCTAGGGCTGGCAGTCGCCGGGACTGGACGTTCTGACGCACCGAAGAAGGCCTTCAGCCGAAACGACTGCAAAATACCCAGTTCTCTCCAGACATCAACTCTGCTGCGGCATCTGGTCCATCAAACAACGTATAATTTTGCTATGCTCTGCTTTCTGAATCCCGCTGTTCTCGAATTTGTGTGCAGTTCACATGAACGACTTTATGTGCAATAAGCATAAAGTCGAAAACAGTGGCATTAATAAACCAAACAGCATAAAATCTCTATCCTGAATTTGGTTTACGCACGCCACTGTTCTTGACTTTATGCGGAATACATCTAAACGACTTTGTGCATTACTACGTACTCCCCCAAAGGCGAGCCCAATGTGTCACGCGATCCAAGAACAGCGACGAGACAGCGTTTGTCATCGGATACCCAAGACCGTTCTGTCTTCTTGACAAAGACATGTCCAGTGCTCGAGACTGTCAGAAACGCCGAATTCTCGTCATTGACACGACAGCAAAGGAGACTGAACTTTTTCTGGAAATCATCAGTGCATAGATATGTCACCGAAGGATATTTAGTCCGGCAATGACCCATCCGTTTTTACTGTAATGCAATGCTATTTATCGAGCTGCATATACACCATTTACGTCCTCCGTAAAACATACTAAATGCTATCAATGCACTTCACAAGCAATGCTCTATCATCCAGATACTTCAAGTTTCTGCGTGACATGAACGATGAAATACTTGGTGTTATTTTCCTGTTTTGCATGTTAATACCAACGGAGACTTTAATGCTCCGGTAGCGCAAAACACGGCCTTTTCAACAAAAAGTTGGCTCTCCAAGAACATTTTTGGGAACTTTTATTCCGCCGTTTTTCGTTGTTTAAAGGTCCAGTGCAAGCTACGGTGCGTGGGGAATGCTCCCCTGAGAAGTCTAAAATCGATCCGGTCCAATATCCACTGAAGTAAGCTTGCCCTTAACGTATTTGTATCAAAGCATTTGAGAGATAAAAAATGTCCGTAAAATACACAGGCGAAAAATACACTTGGCATCCACCTAGAGAAGGAACTGACATTCCAACAACACATCAGACATCGCGAAGCGATGCGCAAAACGCATCAACATCTTCTGCTGCCTCTCAGGAACAGACTGGGGCGGAGACAGATAAACACTACTCAGACTCTACAAGGCCATCATTCGACCCATTCAGGAATACAACAGCTTCATTTTCAACAGCATCTCTCCATCTCTAGCACAAAAACTCGAAGTCATACAAAATCACAGCATTCGAACAGCCACTGGAGCATTACACTGTACCCCCATTGTCAGCCTTCTGGCCGACGCGGACATCCCATCACTAGAGATCAGGTGAACACAACAACTGTTTCGGTACTACATAACATCACAGAAAACCATCCGGCACAGTCTTGCTTCAAACACCACAGACTGGACAACAGCTGTGCAGCACGCTAAACGCCCACCTTTTCACGTTCAAATAAGCACGGCTCTGGCAGACCTTTAGTTTGCCGTACCGCCCACTGCACGCAGACCGCCCCTCAGGCCATTCTGGATTCACAAGCCACGCACTGTAGAATACCTCCTCACAGAACGAAAAACAGACGTAACTCAGAGATACTTGCCAAATTCTGCGAATACACCACTGTCAACAACCACAAATCATTTATATACACGGCCGGGCCCAAAATCCACGACAAAGTCGGATTTGGACTCTAATCGCCTGGCTTCGAGTTCGGCAACCGCCTCCCAGACCAAACATCAATCTTCACTGAAGAGGCCATGGCCATGCTGATAGCCATTCGCATGGCAATCAGACACAACATGGTTAACGTAGTTGTCTGCTCCGACTCAAAATCAGTACTACAAGCCATCAGCAATACGGTCGATTCATCACACTACATCACTGATTGCATACAGCAGCAAGTGTCCCCTAACGTAAACAACATTTCATTCCTTTGGATACCAGGACATGCAAACATCAGAGGCAACGAGCGAACAGACCAGACTGCGAAACAATCACTAGCATTTGACACATGCTTCGACATAAAATTTTCACTAGACGACTGCAAGGCAGCCCTGCAACAACACATCCGTAAAAACCAAAAGAAGAACTGGACACAAAATCACCACGCATACCTGTACGGCATCAAACCCACACTTGGCGCCTGGGGCACTTCATATCAAAAATGCCGGCGTCAAGAAGTCGTCCTCACCAGACTTAGAACGGGTCGCACAAAATACACACAACCAATCTTAGAGGACGGCTCTCACGAAGTGCCACAATGCCACAGCTGCAACACACCACTTAACGTTAGTCACCTCCGGCTAGAATGTAGGGATTTTGAAACACAAAGATGACCCATTAAGGCCTTCTGCCAACAAAAGAAAATTCAGCTCACCCTGAGCACCCTACTGGGTAACCAGCACCCAGACCTACCACAGCTACTATTCAAATATCTAAATGACACACACCTAGCAGGAGAACTCTAACACAACATCTACCCGACAACAACAAATAATACCACACACTATCAGCATCGGTGACCTGCCTCACGGGAACTTGGCCAGGATCGCGCATTTTATTTATTGGTCAATCTGTCCCGGGCCCCGCCCGCGCGTACAGCGGCAGCCGTGGGGACCGCGCGACCTACCCGCTCAAGCCACCAACAGGCAGCACCGCTACACTACACTATACAACACTGCAAATCCTTCTCACTCCTTCGTTTCTTCCGCAGCACCCGGCATGATAGGGTGAACGCTTAGCCAGCGAGAGAGGCGGTATGGGCAATCTCCTCCTAGCCTGCACGATAAAGATCCCTCGGTGCTTTTCGTGAGGAGTGGGCCACGTGCCGGCACCTTGGCAAAATCAAACGTAAGGCATAACCTAAATTTCTTGCTTTTCAGGAGGGCTAAACGTAACGTAACTGGCAGAAGTAAAGGCGACGACTCCCTTCCTCTTCCCCTGCGCGTCTTGCCCCCGCTTCACAGAGGCCCCACACCATGGCGATATTATAAGCGGCATCTAAATTTTGCTCACACACATACAACCCAACGTAAAAAAGCACCTGTATCCGTCATTCTTTCACCCTATAACGTTAAATGAAACACTTGCGCTATCTTTAAAATCGCCACATACACTCTAACGTAACGTAGCTCACACAGCTCACACAAACTTTACAAGCGGCGCATAATGACCAAAAAGGTCGAGGCACGCCTCTAAACCCAATATCAATTGATTAATCAATCATACACAGACGAAGCACCTCAAAATTGGCTGTTGATCATATGCCGGCTGTTGTTCCACTGTTTTGGGCTTGAGATCCACACTTGTCAAACCCTCCCGAACTAAGACGAAAAAGTAGTGCTCCAGACAGAGCTTGCCATTGTTAGTTACATCGACAATCCAATATAACAAGGCACATCCTCATGAAACGTTTTGTACGCAGACATCAGAACGTCTCCATCGTCCTCCGGGAGGCAAAATATTCGGCAATATTCGGCCGGATCAAATAAATATCCGGCTGGGTACCGGATGGCGGACACTCTCAAATATCCAGCCGGATATCCGGTGCATCCCTACCACCTGGCCTCTTTCAGCTAAGCTTTCGAGGCAATATCGTACATACACGCTTCTACCCACGGTTGCTGAAGATAACAGGTTAAACGCACATGGAAGGAAGTGGCATAGCTTGTTAATTAAGTCTCCCACAGGTTAAGTTGTACTCTACGACACGACAATGCCTAAAGCACAAATTCCGGTTCATCTGACATTTGTGGTAGAATTTTGAAACCTGTTAAAGAACACGTTCCTCTCATGTAATCTTTTAATTTCTTGTACCATAAGGTAAATCATGCCAATTATATTTTGTTTTGACGTCCAGGGCGTACACAAGCATTTACAAACTTCCAAACTTGTACATCGCAGGCCCTAGAAGTAGTATTTCCTTCTCTTGAACAAAAAGGCAGCCTTGATGGTTTATGTTACGTCTCAAAGGAAGAGTGTTATTGTCATGGTTACGGAACAACCTTCAGCTAGGATAGGAGGTATAGAAATGACGTGATGTGAATCAATAAGGGACGGCGTTTGAATCGAAAGAAGGACGTAAAACATCGGCTGGACCAATCAGAACTAGAGGGTCTTGCCGCCCCAAAAAACATCGGATGCTGACCTGCACTAATTGTCGCTTTCAATGACTTTTTCACGGGAAGTATCGAATCACATTACTGGTCAGGAATGTCATCTAGCATAACAATCCCACTGTTGTGAGATGACCAAGGATGTCACACACGTCTTTGGGACGTTGAAATCAGCCTTGAGGAGCTAGAGCTGAAGCTTTGATGACTAACGATATCGTTGGAAAAACTTTAATCCGCCTCGTACCAGTGGTCAGATCCACCTTCCCTGTGCCAGGGGGTGGGGGTATTTGAACATCCCCTCTAACTCGCGAACCACGTATCGGAGGAAAACGGAGGATGTACCATCGGAAAGCACCTGAAGAGTAGAGCTCGAAACCCGTGACATTTTTGAAAACTGTCCAAAACTTTAAGGAAATATAGCCAGAAATTTCAGGATTCAGCTTTTTTGTTTCTTAATAGCTCAGCAGCTATTCCATACTTTGCCCGAAATAATGCCTTACACAATAGCCAATAACACGCCAAACAATCTTTTTTTAGGTAAATTTACCTCTTTTTGACCTTCACGTCTTGAACTTGACGTCACCGTTCCAAAATGGTACATTTGTAAAATGTACGTCCTCTTCTTCTTACTGATCAGCATGTTTTTTTACGGCCAATATACATTTAACAGGGTGCTGATGAGATACCTAAGCACACAAATGGACACCCAAGGACGATTTCAGGTTAAAGTAAAGGTCAGCTGAGGTCAACCAAGGTCAAATTTTTAAACGATACGAATCGACAAAATTCAAGGTTTTGACGGGGTCAACGTGACATGTGGAATATTTTTCCGGGTTCCGGGTCAGTACAAGCCAAGAGAAGTCATATGAGGCAACCAGCCGACGTCTCCCGACGCCACTTAATGCGCCTGCCGTGGGGAGAAATAAGAAAGGTGCACACGGCCATGCAGGAATTTTCTTTTCCTGGAACTATGTTGTCGCAATTCATCTCTGGCATTGTTTTTACACGTTGCAGTGACCCATTCAAGGCCACAACAAACTCTTTAGTGCACTGCTCAGGTCAAAAACAGTCACTGACCCCAGAAGACCTCTAGTGATCTCGTTTTGCCCTAAAGTGTGAGATAACATTATTTTGGGGCCTAAATTCCAATTCAACATCCATTCTCACCCTGCAGAGCAGGAAATTACTCATTCTGGACGAAAAGTTTGGGTTTATAAACGCACCCATAATGGTGGGTAAGGACCTGAGGCAAGGTCATGGGTGCTCTGGTAGCATGACGATAGCAGATGTGAGGGGCCATGCTGCTGATAAATCGCGTAAAAGAAAATCCTTCAAATTTACGGAAAGTCCCAAAAAGGCTAAAATTGGCCTAACCTCAGGTCAATGACCTGAAATCTTCCAAAAAATTAATATATACAAATTGTACCTTCTATCATATGCCATGGCTCCTGCAAGTTTCATCAAACGCAGCCCAATCCCGAAGACGTCACAGTGGGTCAAAGTTTTTTGGAGGTCGACCTCTTTAACCTGACTTAGGTCAGTGAACTGATCTGATCCGGGATTAAAAATCTGGTAGGATATGTGCAACAAATGATTGAAAAGGTATGGTAAATTTGGCGACTGCGTTTTTCCGTTTTTTCCGCTATGGAGAAAAAACTTGAGGGGACGTTTAAACACCCCGCTTCTCCCCCCCCCCTGGTACAGGGAGGGTTAAACAACGAAGTCTCGTGACACTAGAAAACCTCTAAGCTATCAGAAATCTTTCGAGTTTGACTGTTTCAAGTTTCCAAACTGAACAAATTTGAAATGGCGTTTGTTACATACATTAAAAGGTGGACTAAAGATTTTTAAGAGTAAATGTTGGCACACCCACTTGAGTTTTGAGCACTGAGCCGTGAGACGATGCGGCCCCATGCGTCTTCTCGGCAGGCCCTGCTGTCGTGAGTGCTGAGAATCAGGTCACCGCGCAGGTGCTGCAGACAAAGATCACCGTCACCATTAACCCGCGCACGACCGTCGGTCCGTCTCGAACATGGGCGACTGGGGGGGGGGGTGGGCAGTTGACTGCCTCCCTCTAACTCACGAACGGTTGGTCGCGCGATAAAAATAAGCATACCGTGGGAAAGCCTGTGACGAGTCAAGCTCGAAACTGGTCTCATTTTTAGTTTTAGATAATATGTAAGCCAATTTACGCTATCCATAAGCTCTGTACGCACGCCAGTTGCAACAAAATCGGTCCATACACAGCAAAATTATACGAAATCCCAAAATATCTCCATTTGGACTTTTGTGCCACCATGTATCCACCCCATCCGCTGCGCTACATACATCACCTGCATCTACAGAGGGACCACGAAACAGTTCACCACGTCTGTACATATCTCCGCCACCACAAGATTCACGCGTATTTCACCACCAAACAGCACCGAGGTCAGCCGCTCGCCTCATCGCCACACTCCAAATCCGTGTACAGCCGCTTACCACAGCAATACGGAATCCAAGTGCGTAGTCACCCCTTTACTTCTGCGCTGCTGAGTCCAGATCTGAGGTTCACGGCTTACCTCTGCGCCATGAAGTCCAAATGTGAGCTTGGCGACTTACCTCTACGCCACAGCGTCCAACTGCGCGGTTGGTGGCTTAACTCGGCGCCGCAGTGTGACACGACGACGTGGTTAGTGGCTTACCTCGGCGCTACCGTGTGACATGACATGGTTGGTGGCTTACCTCGACGTAACAGTGACATAACATGGTTCGTGGCTTACCTCGCCACCATAGCGTCACATGACGTGGTTAGTGACTTACCTCGGCACTACAGAGTGACATGACGTGGTTAGTGGCTTACCTCGGCACTACAGAGTGACATGACGTGGTTAGTGGCTTACCTCAGCACTACAGAGTGACATGACGTGGTTAGTGACTTACCTCGGCACTACAGAGTGACATGACGTGGTTAGTGGCTTATCTCGGCACTACAGAGTGACATGACGTGGTTAGTGACTTACCTCGGCACTACCGAGTGACATGACGTGGTTAGTGACTTACCTCGGCACTACAGAGTGACATGACGTGGTTGAGAGGTCGGGTCAGCTGCGGCCGAGTCACGTGGCAGAGGAACAGTGGCAGGGCTGCCAGCAGGCGGGGGCGCAGTTCAGGCTCCCAGGCCTCAGAGGTGACGGCGTACACGACCAGGTCGGTGGCGTCCGCTTCCGTCTGCCGACAGCACTACAGTCAGATGACGACTACTCAGAAATGACGGCACCATTTCCCAGACCTAGCCGTGGTTCGACGCATCTCATCAAACCGAGACAACGGAAGGTGTCAGGCACAGAGCAGTTACAACACAGTCAATATACGTCACGCTCGTAAGGCCTTAACTTTACACCGGGCGGGAGCTTAACAAGCCCTCCTTGGGGTTTTTCGCCTGCCATTTCTGAACGGTTGCAGGTACAACCATGAAACACAGTGAGTTTTCTTATTACTCTTTTTCGCACACGCTGCCAAAAGCCTGAATCTTCTTATTCAGAGGCAGATTTAAAGGGGTTTCTGGGAAGCATGTTTGACAGTTTTCTTACCACTTTTGAGGCAGCACAACCGACGTCCTCCATTCCACGTCATGAGAACTAGGTAACCATTTCCTGTAATATACCTGCCCATTTCATGTCCTATGAAATATCTGCTACATTTTAGGAACATAGTGGCGGATCCAAGGAAGCACAAACGGGGCACTCAAAGGTCGGAGGTCGCTTTCGCAAGAAGCCGATCTTCTTCATCGGATCAACGACAGATGTCACAACCATTCGTGTGCTCTCTCTCATTTGCGTTTATTCTGACATTTAAAGGCAGCATTGCGACAGATGGGCAGTGAAGACCATGACGCGAGCACAACTCCCATTCAATAGGATTCCAAGGAAGACTGTGAACTGTGAAATGTTTCTTTCCCTTCCCCCCACTCGCTCAACACGCGCCCTCGAGCAGACAAGGAATAATTGTGTCAAGAGCCTGTGCCGAGAGTCATGAAAACGCAGCAGGAGGTAAAACATACTTTACCACTGCCGTTCCGGCCAGCCAGAGCGGACGCATGCCTACGCCTACGCCACGCTAGCGATCGTCCGGGACCACTTACAACAGTCGGAGCCACCTATCCGTATCCAGAGTAACTAACAAACGAAGAAAATCGAGCAGAAAATTATCAGCTTTTCATACCGAGCTCGGGACAAGACGCGACACTGCCCTGACAGGAGAAAGGTGAAACGTCCGTGCAACCCCATCAATCTGGACAAATGGCGGCCCCTCTCAGATTTCCGAAGCACGCGTTTGTCGACTTACGTTAGAGCCTCACGGCATGTGGCTGGACGTAGTGGAGACAGACCGCCAATCGGAAGCGGCTAGAACGAAGGCGAATGAAAACCTGAGTGAGAGGGTCCGAGGAGAAGTATAGGGCCTTAAAACTAGTAACCAGATTAGAAGCAATAAAACTGATTCCGGATTTACTGAGACCCTTCTATCAACAATGCTCAATCCGAGGACGATCAATAAATATGCTATCAAGCATATTTACTGATACTGCTTTATTATGGTTTCATGGTCAAGGGAGCTTTTTTGGTTTTGAAGCCCGCAGAAATGTAGATTACGTCAAAAGAGGTAGTTTGCACAACCTCGCAGCAAAATCAGACGACTAGTTCTCGAGATGTCATCGCAGCCGGATAAGCCCCTCCCCCACTTCGGGATGTGGAGGTAATATTTCGGTCCCAAAATAGGGTTCAATGTCACCATAATGTACATGTCTTGAAAAAGACGTAACTCCATCGCTGCACTTCCGTTCTGATGGTCGTATGCTAAATTTACCCCGTCTGTTGAAGTGGGAAGCGTTAGATCCGAGCTCACGGTAAGATGAGCTTGCAATCGGTCTCGCCATCCCAGTGGTCGCATATATGGAGACATTTTGTCCCACATGGGCAGCAAAATGGCGCTGCAGCAACTTCACGTCACGAGCACCTTCGCTACACAGCCGACGCTTTCAGTCTCGGGTCAAACACCAGTGCTCCTTTTGGGACCCGAACCCAGTGCCTACACACACCGGACTCTGTTGCCCGGTTCCTTGTCCACCAAGCCACGGTGGCGGCTTCAATGGTGGCTAAGTATCCGCTACGTGGACGACAGAGAAAAAAAATGACACTGCAATCAAAGTCAACACGAAAATTCTACATCCTAACATTTATCGGCAAAAAAAGCTATAAATGATACCAGTTTTGAATTCATTTCAGCACACTTCTCCACCCAAAACGCTTTCAATGAACGCTTGTCATCAACAACAAACGGCGCATATAAAAATCTGGTTGCAAAAATTTCAATTCTGAACAGCGTATACGTTGAGTTTAAAACGCAATGAAGGGTTTGGACTGCAAAGCGGTTGTAGGTATTTCTTACTCAGGCGTCCTATGAAGGGAGCCGTTTCAGAAAGGCTGCAAAAATTGTTAGTGATAACTACGGGCAGGAGATCTGGCAGGCATAATGCTCGACACCAAGGGGAAAAAACTGTTGTGCAATAAATTGGATAGCATCACCTCGCATCAACAGGCACGCTTCTGTGTGATTCTCCAGTTTCCAACTTCTCAATGCTTCAGCGGTCCCCGGTATCGCAAGTTAAGGCCAATGCATGGTGTTTGAACACTGGACACTACCACTAGTTCTGATCAACGATCAAATCATACCTTCGAGCGGAATGGCAGTTAAAGGCGACCAGAGAGCGCCCTTTTACTCACCCAGTGATTTACCATCTGAGATGAACAGCACCATTTGCGGCGCGTCGAAGCGCACCAAAGCACGGCTCCCTGCCAACACCATATTTTCCTGATGCCGTTATTGGTCTGTATTGTGTTGACACGGTCTGAGCACAACCCCAGGTGGCCAGGTCCCGCTTCACAGCCTGTGCTACTCACAGCTACAGAGTATTAAAGATCCCGACCCCTGCGCACGTCGACCGGTCGTCGACGATCAGGACGTTGCACGACTGGTGCCGGCGGACGGCAGGGGCCCGGCGCCACCGCGCCGCCGGCACACAGCCCCGCACGACCACAAAACGGGCGCCCGCCGGCCGGCCGACACTCAGCCGGAGCGACGTCGCTACGCTGGGTGCCGGCCCACTGGCTGCTGGTGGCGCTGGGTGCCGGCCCGCTGGCTGCTGGTGGCGCTGGGTGCCGGCCCGCTGGCTGCTGGCGGCGCTGGGTGCCGGCCTGCTGGCTGCTGGTGGCGCTGGGTGCTGGCCCGCTGGCTGCTGGTGGCGCTGGGTGCCGGCCCGCTGGCTGCTGGTGGCGCCGGGTGCCGGCCCGCTGGCTGCTGGTGGCGCTGGGTGCCGGCCTGCTGGCTGCTGGTGGCGCTGGGTGCCGGCCTGCTGGCTGCTGGCGGCGCTGGGTGCCGGCCCACTGGCTGCTGGTGGCGCTGGGTGCCGGCCTGCTGGCTGCTGGCGGCGCTGGGTGCCGGCCTGCTGGCTGCTGGCGGCGCTGGGTGCCGGCCCGCTGGCTGCTGGCGGCGCTGGGTGCCGGCCCGCTGGCTGCTGGCGGCGCTGGTCAGCCTGCCCGACGCGGCGGCCGTCACCACGCTGCCAGCGGCCTGCGCCGAGCTCGGCCGCCTCCAAACAGTGCCCTCAGTGGAGACATGAGCCGTGCTCTGCGCCAGAACGGGAGGCCGGAGCGCCAGTTTCGGCCACCAGAACGGCGGCTGCGCGCTGCTGGCGCTGTCCGCCTGCGACCCGGCACACTTGACCGCGCTGAGCACTGTCGCCGCGCGCTGTCTGGCCGCACCGCCGGGTGCCGCCTGCCTGATGCACGAGCAGTGTTCGCTTTCTCTGGCGAGGACGGCCGGCGACGCGTGGCGTTGCCTGTCCGGCCGCTGCCGGGAGGTCCGGCAGGCCAGCAGCCGGCTGAGGCTGCCTCTCTTCAGCTCCACCTGGTACACGGACGGCAGACCGTCCGGTTCGCTGCACAAGTGGCTGGCCAATCCAGCCTCTGCCGGCTGACGATGTACATCCGCTGTCCGGCAGGCTGCCAGGTGGCCGTTCGCCTCATCGACGGACCCCAAACCCACGAGGACGATTACCATCGCTTCCAGTCGAATACGTCCGGTTCCTCCATTCAGTACCGTAACGATCCTCACCTATCCCTAACCGCACCATACAGTCTAATGGGACCAGTGGCGCAGCCATGGGGTTCCTAGGGGTCCCAAGAACCCCCAGAATATTTGAAGGGACCCACCGAGGTCAGAAAATCAGTCTTATAAAAACCGCAACTATGGCCAAAATATTTTCGGAACGGCAAACAAGAGAAGATAAATGGTGAAATATACAGGCCCCGGCCCATGGACGGACCCCTATCGGCCTGTAGGGTTTACCTCTCAGCTTATGCGGACCCGTGCCAGCCTGCCCCTGCCGGCTTATAGGGGCCCCTGCCAGCCTGGAAGGCCCCCTGCTGGCTTGTAAGAGCCCCTGATGGCCTGAAGGGGCCCTGCTGGCCCACAGGGGTCCCTGCCGGCCTGAGGGGCCCCTGCCAACCTGTAGGGGGACCCTGCCGACCCGTAGGGGGCCCCTGCCAATCTTTTGGGCCCCCTACCAGCCTGTAGGGACCACCTGCCGGCCTGTGGGCCCCTGACAGCATTCAGAGGACTCCTGCTAGCTTGCGGAGGG
The DNA here is from genome assembly GCA_030062745.1 of Capitulum mitella. Taxonomy (NCBI): domain Eukaryota; kingdom Metazoa; phylum Arthropoda; class Thecostraca; order Pollicipedomorpha; family Pollicipedidae; genus Capitulum; species Capitulum mitella. The sequence goes on from CP099846.1 coordinate 12,569,944, forward strand.
ACCCCATGCTGTTCTATGGGGCCCTGCCAACCTGCAGGGGCCCTTGCCGGTCGGAAAGGTCCTGCTTGCATATAGCTGGTCCCCTGTCGGCTGAAGGGGCCTCCTGCTGACATCCTGTGGAGAAGCCCCCTGACGGCCTGTAGACGGGTCCCCTGACAGGTGTGGAAGGCACAGATATGGTTTTCTAAAAATAACTGCGGCTGTTCCCAAACGCATATATTTTATGTTTTTGAGATAGAAAAACTCTCCCCTCGGCTCTGAGATCCCAATGTTTACGAGGTCGTTCAAACCATTTTCTTGTTTGGTCTGATGAGCCTTCCGCCCACCATGGCTTCAAGCTTCTGCATAAGTTCTGTACGGGACGACGGCGAAACGGAAAGGCCGGCCTGGTGCACCTTTGGTAATGTATTTGCCTTCGCCATCGCCCTTTCCTACCAAAAAATCCTTAGTGCGCCTCTGCGGAGGATATTTTAGGAAACCGTCGATAATATTTTAGGTTGCTGGCGCTCCATCTGCACTGTAGGTGCCCATTCCAACTTTTTGGGTACCGGGGCACACACAAAGAAATAAGAAACCATACCTCTTGCATCCCCAGGAAAGAGTTTTCGGTGCGATCATCGACAATCAGAGAAAAACCACCTGGTTGCAAGTAATAACGGTCAGGAAATGCAAGCGTCCATTGTCGTGAAATTTTCACTGGCTGTTATTCAATGGGCCCGCTCAGGATAGGAACTCGCCATTGGTTAAGCACCTCCCGAAATTTTAGACCGGCTGCGTCCCTGCCGCGAGCCCTCCCCCCGTGAAATACTATATCTATATTTTTGTCCAGGGCGCCCACATGAAGTCAAGGAACCACCACTGTGCGAGGATCCCACACCGAAATTTTCGGCTGGCTGCGACCCAGAATGGGACTCTGCCTACATTTCTAACTTGCTGAAAATGTTTTCCCTCTCATTCTCCGTGGCATGTGAAAGTAGTCCAAGCGCAGATCTATTGGGGACGGACGCGGGGACCTTCCCCGAGATTAACAATAAAAGACAAACAAACGCACTATTCACTGATGAAAGCGCACAGCGACACGTGACCGCATAAGGATTATGTGACCTTTTCCAAAATCCTGGGTCCGGCACAGACTTCACCCAGATGACTTATTCAAAGCATACAAGCAATATGTTGAGGACGTTTCGCGACTAATCGCGCCATGAGACCATAATTGGTCATTTATTATATATTCGTGTAGGGTTTGCCCTTATATATGCTTCCACATATCACGGATTCAAAAGCAGATATACATTCCTTTCTAAAGGTGAAAAACCCAGGAAAACCTAGCAAATGCCCTGAATTTTTGGCAAAAAACACAGCCTTTTGGGGAGGGTAAAATACCCAAAACCCAGTTTTTGTCAACCCTAACCTTACTTAGTCGGTCTCCTCAACGTCATTCCGTAACAAAACAGGTACGGACGATGAGCCTTTCCTACGACCGGCGCTACCAGCACCATTCCCTCTGCATTATGTTAAACACAACGTGGTCATCCGTGAGCGAGCCAGCTTTCCGAACGCTCACCTGTGGATCCAGCAGGCCCTCGGACAGCGCAAGGTGCAGCACCTCGGGCTGCAGCAGGGCAGCCACCGAGCGGCGACCGGCGTCCCGGAGCGCGGCGCGCGCGGCGGCCGCCGCCCGCCGGTAGGCCGCCACCCGGACGGCCACCGGCCGGGCCGTCAGCAGGCGCTGCAGCAGCCGGCCGGCGGCGGCCACCTCCTGTTGGCCGGCCGGCTGGCACGCGGCATCCACCGCCCGCTCGGTCAGAGGCGGCGCCGCGTGCAGGTCAGCCGCCTCGGCCGCGGCCACGGCCGTCGACAGGTCGGACGCGTCCCGCAGCCGGCACGCGGCCTCCATGGCGCGCCGCAGCCGCGTCATCCGCCGCCACAGCTCCGCACAGCCGGCGTCGGCTGTCAGAGACAGCAGCCGGCCGTGCAGCGCCGGCTGCTGCGCAAACAGCAGCTCGTCGAACAGCACGTGCAGCGGCGCGGCCAACACATGCTGGTCGAGCGCCCAGCTGGCGGTGGCAGGCGGCTTGAGCGCCGCCCAGGCATCGGCCAGCAGGCTGGCGGCCAGCAGCCAGGCGCAGCGGTGCAGTAGGACGCTGTCGCCGGCCATGTAACACTTGCGGTGCCACTGCAGCACCTCGTCAAATACCTGCCGACAGCCAACCGGGCACTGACATACGTTCATCGTCACCACTTGTTTCAAAGGACAATATCCTGTAATCTTTTTATGTGCTGAAGCCTGATACGTTCACCATTATTTTCGTTCAATTTGGCATCCCTGACGAACATCTGGACGACCTTATATCTTTGTTCTCATCTGTAGTGCACCCAGAAAAAGACCACCATTTGACAGCTAGGGGAGTTGGTTCCCCAAACATAGATAGAGTCCAATGATACGACAAAACACCAATGCCTGTCCCTAAACCATCAGACCTTTAACAACTTCCACAGCATCCGACCCGCTCGCAGTCCATGTCGGTCGTGGTTCTCCAATTCACCTACGAGTAAAACATATCTGACCTGACCGGAGCCAGGTCTGATCTGAATCAAGCCAGTCCTGGCCTGGCCACAGCCGCTTCTGGCCTGAAAGGAGTTGCTCTTGACCTGAACAGGGACGCTTCTGATCTAGCCTGACCAGAGCCGGCACTGACCTGCACAGAGCCGCTCCTGACCTGACCTGACCACAGCCGGTGCTGACGTGATCGGACCGGACCACTCGGTTGGCCCGCCTGGGTACCCCACCTTGAGCGCCTTGAGCAGGGCGGTGCGCGCCGCCTGATGGTCGGCCCGGTCCGGCTGAGTCCAGCAGCTGGCCGACACGGCACGGCGCGCCAGCCGGCACGCGGCGCCGCCGAGACGGGCGGCCGCCAGCAGCGCCGCCCAGTGGCGCACGTATAAACAGCTGACCGCCTGGCTCAGGACCTGGCCGCAGAAGACGGGCAGCGAGAGGCCGCCAGCGCCGGCCGGCTGCTCACTGCCAGACGGCGAAGTCTGCGGCCGAGAAGAGCCAAGGACCGGCGGTCAACAGGGCCCGGAAACAGCAGTCAACAGAGCCCGTAAACAGCAATCCATAGGTAGCTGGTAAACAACAGTCATAGGAACCAAGGAGCAGCGGCCAACGGGACCATTGAATGGTGGCCAACAGGGCCAGTGAACAGCGGCCAACCCGGTAGGTAAACAGCACTTAACGGACCAGCCAACAGCGATCAACGGGACCAGCGAACAGCAGTCAACAGTATCAGTGAACAACAGTCAACAGGTAAGAACGGTGGGTAGGTTCAGCAATTAATTGTCAGGAGATTCGGTGATGAAATGTGAGGCGGTTATGCACAGAATTACAAAGTTTAGGAAGGTTATCCACTGTTCGGACAGTATCAAAAAGTCCTCAAACGATCTTGCCACACAAGGCTAACGAGTATCAGGACGCAATAAAAAATCACAGATACTAGAACATACAATTAGAAAAAGCCGGAACAATGCAATACCAGAAGATAATGGGAGGTGTACACCTTCGCTGTCGACAGAATAAATGATTTTCAACAGCAATGTTATTAGGTTAAAACATCACATAGCCAAGTTTTCACGATCCACGAAGAACCGATGCCGGAAGTGTGAACGCACACACAAGCGGGCGCAAGCAAACCCCACATACCGCTTTGCATACCGGTCATCCGTTGCCAACGGTTTCTAGTCCCTGCTGAATCGTGCAAAACTGGGCAAAACGCAACTGCTGGTTTTCAGTGACATGGCAAGCCAGCCCGAACCGCGTAGGACTGGACGCGAACGATTAAGACCGGCTCTTCTCACCTCAGCCGACAGCTGACGGGTGTCAGGCGAGAGGACCAGCTCACAGCGCTGCAGCAACCGTTCCACCAGCGACGTCAGACACTTCAGACACGAGAGGATCACGTCCGTCTCAGACTCCTCCGTGGTGACCAGCACGTGAAACACAGCCTGGAGAGCACGGGGCGCGTCAGACATACTAGACAGAAGACTACTGCCATCCCATGCACTAGACAATTGCGTATGGCGTGTTCAGGACTTCGTCCTCGAATGCGAGAATGCAACAGGTAGAATTATGTTTTTCCAAAAGACCAAGCACTGTCGTCTAATCTTCAGATGTGCGTGGCCTTCCACAGACGTCACCGAATACATCTAAGGAGCTTTGAACTAAAACGTCGACGACCAGAAACTGGGGTATTTGTCCTCCCCACCTTCAAGCATGCCCCTCATTTTGTACACTAGAGCCCTCCTAAACACGAGAGAAGCCCTCCTCAATATCCAAGAGGTCTTGATAAACTCAAATGCCTTGTGAGTTATCACAAGGCTCTGAGGGGTCCTCCAAAGCATCCTGGAAGACTCCACAAGGGTTTTCGGGAGCTTCAGTGTACATCTGAGGACTCTCATGCATATCTGAGAAGGCCCTCGAGGAGATACGACTGTCATTCGAAAGTTCTAAGAGTCCCCGTGACGGTGTGAGAGATTAACGACAGGCTCCGGATGGCCTCATGGTGGTCTGAAGATCCCAGGACAAGTTCTAGACGGTCTTTGCCACGGCCCAGTAACCCGACAGAAATCTGAAAAACCTTCACGAAGGCCACAGGGACGCATTAAAAAAGAAAATGTCCAGTTTAAGCAGACAACTGTGCTCAGTTTGAAACATTCTACAGCCTCGTTCGATAAAGACCAAATGGTCACGTCGTATCTGTTTCGTTTCCCCCTAAGAGTATTTACTCTACTAGGCCTCACAAAAAGCCAAACTCTTTCGATACCATTCTGCGTTACTTCAGACTCTGACCCCGCCGGTTACGAAACACCCCCATATCAAATACGTTACGTCGTCAGCACGCAAACAACAAACTCTTTCATCCAGTGCAGGCACATTCGTTTTAGATGAGCAGCCGCTCTGTCCTAGTGTATCCTGTCTTTATCAATCGGCACGCAAAGCTATTAACGTTTTGCACTTAACAATGGATGACTCCTTCCTGCTTCTGCTGAACAGTGATAATACAATACCCCATCATTGTTTTACTTCTCCGCTCAGGCACGAAGCGCCACAAAAACCATTATATTTCCACGAACTAACTGCTAGTGCGATTTCCCGGATTCTGATTTCCTGGGTGATGTTTCATCTTTTGCATCAATTCCGTCTGCAAGGTGTAACAAAATGCGAAAGCGCATTAACTGTGCAGGACATTAATCTCTGCTGATTAGGTGACACCCAGTGAGACCTCTGCAGACACATTAGCCTGCTATTGCAAGTTCTTAAGTTGTACTTCGTCAAGGTGAAGTGTTGACGTGAATACGACTCAGAAGTTGAAGACAACACACTGTGAAAGCAAATATTTAAAACAAGAACAGGTTACGCCAGATTCCAACTAGTTAACTTACCGCAAGTTGCCTGCACAATTCATGTACACATACAAGGGAGACGAAAACACGTCCCGGCATTATGGCATTCGCCCGTGTATGACGTCATCCAGTCCCGATTGACGTCACCTGCAGCAGCGCTGGCCGCTGGACAAACACCTCGGCCGGGAAGTCTCGAAGTGTGACGTCGCCGAGAAACTCGAGTGCCTGCCGTATGGCGCGACCGTCCCCCGACCTCAGAGAGGTGGCCGTCGACGTCAGCACGTGCAGGTCAGCGTCGACCAAAGGCTGGGGACAGAGCGGCGCTGTGTCAGGACTGGGGACAGCGCGGCGGAGGGTCAGGACTGGGGACAGAGCGGCGCTGTGTCAGGACTGGGGACAGAGCAGCGGAGGGTCAAGACCGGGGGCAGAGCGGCGGAGGGTCAAGACTGGGGACAGGCTGACGGTGGGCCAGGACTGAGGACAGGGAGGCGGCGGGTGATGCCAGACCGGTTGCGGAACGTCCAGTACTGACAGCTGACGTCGAGCGAAGCATCACTGCGCAGACGGCTGAGCTGGCCCGGACAGCCATCGCAACTGCAGCTGTTGAGTCAGCTCCACACAATTGTTTTACGTCTCTCAATGGTAAGAACTGTAATCTTCAAAGAAGTTTTCGTTATACAAATACCGTTTTTAAGTTTGAAACTGTACATCATGCATGACTCATAACTTCTTTATGCTTATTCATCATTATTTTCCACAATGACTAAAAACCTAAGTTCCGCTCACGCATACCTACTTGGATACTAAGAACACCTTGCAGGTTCCCCGCCCTACCCAGTTTCTGAGGCACAGATAGCTCTACCTGTTAAGATCCGAGTTTTGTTCGCCGTAATTCCCTCTCTCGGTGAAACACAGCTCCAAAACTACGTTGGTCAACAACACACGCTGCGAACGCAGCATGGGAGGCGGCCATCCCCGAGCGGGTACCAGATAGCTGTGTAACCGAAGAGGAGGCCGCAGGGCTGAAAACTTGGTTTTTGTTCTTGGTGTCGGAGTCTTGTTCTTGTTTTGGAATACAAAATTTTGCAAGGGACCTACCAGTTTAAGTTCACGTTCCTAGCGCAGGTCCGCTATGACATCATAACCGCTTGTTACTGAATAGAGACAGAGTTATTTGCTTGCCGAGTTAGAAATTAGTGAACATAGTTATAATGAAGCTTTTTTGATAAAGGTGTTCTTAAACACCAAAAAACATCACCTTTTCCAACCGTGGCCAGCTGGGAGCCCAGCGCCAGGATGGACACTGAAGAGCTGGTTGTGAGACCGGAGAGCCGGTTGGGAGACGGGACAGCGCCCTCAGAAGCGGTTACCTTCCAGGGCAGAGACTGGACGACGTCCTCGTCGTCCGGACCAGGATCCATGGCTGACGGCTGCTCGGCAGTGTCTGACTGCTCCAGCAGCCTGCCGGCACAGGCGCCACCCCCGGCCGGCCTCAGATGCACAGACACAGGCCTGACACTCCCTCGACCACAGACAAAGCGGCCAGTCCACCAAGGATCACACAGACTGCCTAGTGGTACCTCCGCAGGGACACGTACAATGAAGGGACACCATTGGCGCGCACAATGAACAGAAGGCTCATGACGTGACCAACTGGACAGCTTCAGGTTCCCACATACCGATAAAGCACGGCTGGGTGGCAACAATTAACAGCGCGCACAAGCCCAAATTTCACTCTGCATGCAAACGTTACACTTTTGTGCTTTTGCAAAACTACCCTTAGTCCATACGGCAAAACACGCTACATCGAACTGTCATAAAAGTAGCGCGCAGATCCCCTCTGCATCCTGTGCACACTGACAGCTCACCTGACTTCCAGCATAGTGTCAGTCTCGTCTGGGCTGAGCGGCGGACTGGGGCCCTGCCGGAAGTCCCCGCCACAGATCACGCTGGGACCATCACCCACCTGGCCGACACAGAGCGGCGACATGTGGCAGCCAGCTCCGACAGAACGGACAGCACTAGCAGAAGCACGGCCAGAACGTCACGCAGGCTTCATACGGCCACACCTACGGAATCTTGCGACTCAACACAGACCAGTGTCCGTAACATCAGCGACGCAGTTATTTCAGGAACAATAAGTTACGAAAGCCACCTTGCGACAACATTCTTAACTAAGGTGCTTCTCAAAGTTTTAGCTATGAAAAAATGATACATTAAACATGCGTGACAGTACCCCAAAATTGTGGATGCTGTGGAACCAAACGAGAGATGAGAAGAGAGCATACGGAAAGAAGGAAAAGTGCCGCGTCGTCACTAATTTATTTATTTGTTATTTGTTTACTTTCTACTTATTTTATTATTCATTTTAATATGATATGCGTTTGGGCAACACAACTTCTACAGCCACGGCTTTGTCAATGAATCAATTCCTGCTATCTCTGCAGGAGATCCGTCGATTCTAGTCTCTGGCTCAGTGCATACGACCCTGCCCTCCCTCACCAGACCAGTGACCTCGGTGACCTGGGCGGCGCGGTCCGTCCACTGGCCGTGCGGCTGACCGGCGTCACCCCGCAGCGACGAGCGCAGCTCATCTGACGGCCTCTGAGCTTCCCCTTCTGCTGCGCCCTGGCCATAAAAGGCGGCGTGGAGGAGGGGCAGGCAGTACGTTGTCAGACGCGAATCGTCGGCACACGCCACGGGGAAAACCATGCAACATACGATAACTTCTAGGGGGAAGGCAGTCCACACCGTGCTGCAGCGCTGTTCACGGACCACGGGAAGGCAAGGGAGCGTCACGTTAACCGGCCGGCCGACGGAAGCCATCGGGAACTCACCAGACCAAGCTGGCGGAGCAGCTGCATCGCCTCAGGCCGTCCCGGCCAGTCGGGCAGCTGCAGCTGGTGGCGCAGCCGGGCGGCCAGCTGTTCTGCCCGCAGCAGGCCCAGGCTGACCGCGCTGGCCAGCGAGCGGGCTGCCCGCTCCCGGATCTCTGGTAGCCGGTGCTCTGTCGGCGGCCAAACGGCAGTGTCACAGCTGAGCCCGAGGCAAGACGGGCCAGCCGACATGGCGCACCGGCAACGGCGAACACGAGCACAACGGCTTCCGGGACGATAACTCAACACAACGTGGTACGTAAATACCTGTTGAAGGAAAAAGCAGCCTGTGGAAACTTTTAGCGATGCAATTTAATCAGAACAAACGATACCACGCAAAATAAACATTTGGCACGTTCAAACCGACTGGAAGTTCATATCAATGCGCCAGACAACCATGGTGCTTTTACTCACCCAGTTTACACATGAAAAGCTCGACTGAGCTGTCCGATCTGAACATCTGCTTGCCAGGTGCAGACTCGCCGGCCATAGCGATTATTTGCTGTAGAAAGGAATGATAACTGGCAAAGACGGTTAGCAGTGCCTCTAAAGATATCGTAGAAAGAGCTCACCATGTGAAACATTCCACTCCCCTCACTGGCTGCCCGATAAGCCATCGAGTGACACAAAACTCGCAAAGACGAGCATTCAGAGTTGGATCACTTTAAAGCAGGATTGGCAAAATACCGGTCAAATTTTGGCCAGGTCTGGCCGGCTATACTGGTTTTAACCGGCCAAGACTAAGTTTGGTTCCACGACCTCCGACAAATCTTATGCATGGTCATTCATGTGATTACTTTTGCTTGTTACCGAGCAAGGTTCGTTATTCAGGTGGAAACAAACGAACATCTGTTGAGAGAGAATACATTCTCTTGAGCTTTACATCGCGTCTTCCAAGAAGGGCCTGGCATAGGACGATTGCTGGCCTTCCGCTAGACTCAAGTTGGCCGGCATCTCCTCGTCTAACTGCTTCTCTGCTCGTCTCAAAGCTTAACGGTGAGATTGCATCCAATGTACTCTGGGATGAAGTCGGACAAGGCTGGGCATGAACGTTTAGCCCAAGGCCACTACAGCAGAAATCCAACAGAGATGGATCATAGTTCGCGTCTAGGTCTGACCCAGTAACTGTTGTTGGTGCACATATGTTTAAAAAGATACATCAAATGTCATGCTTGATCTACATGTGTATCACTGATTTCCGTAAGAGACACAGCGGTTTTTTGATGCATCTAAATTTCATTATTTTCATCCCAGGATCCTGCTACAATTGATTTTGGGTTGCCACATTCCAGAAATATAATACACAGACCTAACGAGGTCCACTGATATTCTGCAGTAGGTGGTCAGGAACTCAACTGTACTGTTAGGTTCGCGTGGCGCAGCCGGAAGTCGCGAAGCTTGCATTCCCTTCATCAGTATGTTTCGTACTCTTTGCAGCACTGTACCGTATGCCTAAAGTGGCAACCTTCTTTCGATAGCAAGTTCAAATCTGTTACCAACTGATGCACTCTAGAGGGCGGGAAAAGCTTCGCTATATTTCTGGTAATAATTCTGTGCTTCATGCAGGCCCTTGGCTTGTAACGTCATAGGTCCAGATACGACGCTATGCTTTAAGCACACACAAAAAGACATATCCTATCGCTGGTGACTGAAACATTATGAACCTGTCCTTGGTCCCCGGAATACAAGAGGATCGATTTAAGGCTATTAGAGGTAGCCAAAACTGGCAGAAGACCTCTGGCGGTTTTGGATATGCCCACAGAGTTTACGTGGAAGTGATAAATCATCCTGCTAAGTCATACGCTATCTTTTTCTTTCCATCACATGGCCTGAGGTGAGTGGAAAATTGGAAGTTCAAGTTTCTCTTCTTGCCGATGAGTTAGACGATGAGACGACAGGTGACGACACCTTAAGGTCCAAATAAGTATCTCATGCCCCGTGAAATGACACTGTGTGTTTTTTCCTTTTAATTCAGTGATTTCAAGAGGTTTGAGACAGGCTTCATTTCGCCAACCGTTTTCTTTTCACACTCAGCTTACACGAGTGTGATCAATCACGACACATTAATCATCGGCCAATGCGTCATTTCATTATAAATTTAGCCTCCTGGAAGTACCATAGTTTGTAAAACCGCCGCCAAAATGCTCTCCAAAATGAAGTCATTTTGCCCCAGGCACTGGACAGGATGACGCCTGAGAACTGTTCTGCCGTGCAACAACGGCATACGCCCAGCCTGTGTGAATTCACTGCATGCAACAGTCAAAAAGTTCACAATGTAATCAATTAAAGACCTTTGTCATCATGCACGTTGAATGAGCCACCTCAGCTTAATTTGCAGCTTGAACTAAGTAAGATATCAATCACTTCTTAATTAACGAAGTGCAATTACAGCAAGCCAACCATACACATTGCAACCATATGCGAACTTTTGTTTCCTGATGTTCCGGTAGACCCAGTGCTACCATAGGGACTACACCGATTGCAAAGCCAAAATATCTGGCACTGATATCAATATGAGCAAAAGCCACACAGCCGGGTAAAGCTTGAGCGTTTGTTTAAAATGCGCACAGTTGTGCAGATGTTAGCGTTATACATTTTTGACCTCAGCGTGGATTAGCATTTTGCTGCGATGAGAATGGGTGACGTTGTTCAATGACCGGCATGTCAGGATTAATAACGTTCATTTATACAGTTCGGCAACAATTGTCACAGAAATCAGAGGGTTGAGCGAGTTCGCGCTACCCCATGTGCTTGTGGGTCAGGTTAAGACTACGCACATTCCACCCGGAAAAACGTGTACTGCTTACGAGGCCGAAAGTCGAGTGAATCTCCCTTCTGCTAGCAGGAAAAATCAAACTCAACGGCCCGGCCCGGCCATACCAATTTCTAAAGGCTAATAACATCGTAACCACTACCCTTCGAACTACAAAGTTTTACAAGATAGAGCATTTGTTTGCATATGATACATTTACATCTGCAGTGCGTAGCATGCAAGCCCGTTCTTCTGCAAAACCATTCAGGCAATGACCTTTTCGCTCTTAAATCTTTTTCCATGTGTTTTCCTTCATTGTGCAGTGATAGCGACAAACAACATTGTGGCCGTAAATGACGTTTACACTGTTGAAACCTGCAATTCTTCCTGCGAAACATACTCATATAGATGGAAAAATACCTTTTTTGCCGTGAAACTGTGCAATGGAAAATATTAATGCAAACGGCAACGAAGTCCCAAATTAAGCGTCCCATACGGCGTCTTTCAGGCATGAACTACAATATCCTGTCCTGGGACTATCACGGCCATCTGTGCAGTACATCGAAATACTAAGCAAAACATCTGAATAGCGTGGATCCATTTACACAGACGACGCAGTCTTTTACCATCGCTTGGGACACCTAAAAATCCGTGAATATGGGGACGTAGTCATTCAGTATCAATGGCTACTTTTCCTAAACCTACAGTATGAAAGTTATGGAAGCACCATAAGGATGCAAAAATGAACAGAACGCATCTGTTTTTTTTTCATCATTCCATTCTCTGAAAGTTTTGCTGATGAATCACTAGTCAAATACGCCTGCAGTACAGTTTTAGCCGCCTAAAAAAAAATGGATGGTCAAAACCAGTTTTGGCCAAGCCAGTATGAACCGTGGTTTTAAACTGTTAAAACACTAGGTGGCAAAAATCTGTCAACCCTGCCTTAAACACTATTCGCCATACTCTGAGCACCATCAGACTGCTCAACAATGTTTCACTTGTTCTGATTCTCACAGCACTTGTCATTTATTCAACATAATGTCCTGATCAGGTGCCCTACCTTACAACTATATGCCCTGAAGGAATGCAATACAAGAGTACCGTTACAACCGTGGAGTATGCAAGACTCGGATAAGGGGACGCACTTTCTCATTGATCTCATCTTCAGAGATCATATGGGATGTTTGGGGTTAAGATGACCTTGGATGGAACAACTATTCATCTATTCATCGTGTCAAAGCATGTCTTGCAAAGTTCATGGGGAATATTTCAAACCCATGAGTCATTCGGGGATTCTTTGGTACATGCTGCATTTCCCCAGCAATGCTTAAGATACCACCAGAAATGCCTGACAAACCATGATAGTGGCGTTCCAGATGAACGAAACTGGACCCAGGTTCAAGAAGCTGTAAGGAACACATCCCATGTTGCATGAGGTGCCCATCTCATCTGGAGGAGCACCTGCATTGACAGCAGACCTGGTGGTGCAGAGGCAATAAATGATGCAAGCCAGCACTGCTAAGACATACAATCCAACAAGTGTTATGGGTCCAAAAGATACCATAAGGACAAAGGAGAAAAAGACTTGTCTTCCTTGCACCAACAGCCGGGACACCACAAGGCAGCCCTATTCCCAGCTCCAAGTAAGAAGTGCAACAATGGTCACAAGATCAAATATTTCACCTCATGACCTACAGAATCCACTCTGTCACATTCATAAACAGAATATTTGTCTGTGGTGCTGATCAAGACAAGGGACTGAAGTTTTGTCCTAACTGAAGATTTTTAAACAAAGTGAAGGTCATGGAGCCACTCCAGTTCAGAGGAAGTCTAAGCCACTACTCCTAGTGACCCAACTGCAGGTTGTGAAATATGAAGAGGAACTAGACACAAACAGGGTGGACAAACTGAAATGTGGGCATCTCTCCCCAACAAATGTGTCCCTGGATCCAAAGACTGTTGCTATAATCTGTCTCTGTGCCAGCAGCTACTGTCCCAAACACATGGAAAATGTTAGACAGACAGAACTTTGTGCTTCTGCTCTTGAATAAGCCTATCTTCAGTCAGCTGTAACTCCATGAAGAGATGGGATACCTAACAGCCATCATGACTGATGATGGCTTCAGGTGCTTTGCAATGTGCTATTCTGGACTCTTGTCCATTTTGGCACATTTTCAAAACATATTGGGATTGATTCTTTATATATTGAATTTTGATGTCATGTTTGGTAGGAATGGAAAGGAGCATAATAGCAGGCTGCAGGTGGTCAGGTGTCATTTCAGGGGCCAAGCCACAGCACAAAACACAATAAAGAGCAGGGCAAGTTTTGGGTGTGCTCCTTGGTCTTTCTGGCATTCACAACAAAACATACTGACATCCTGGTGCTGCAACACTTTTCAGGCAAATGCAGATTCATTTGTGTTTTGTATGCAAAAAAAGCATACTTTCTCACACCACTGCACAAAACATGCAATAGTTTGCCATTACTTCCAAAAGCAACTTCTGTGTTACAATTTATGTGGCTGGGATTGCATGCACATTGCTATAAAGGGACGGATTTATAGTAATTTCAAAACCTGGCACTTAAGTGATATCAAACAACACCTTAAAGAGAGAGAGATTTAACCTGACTGACCCCCAATCCCTACTAATTTCAGAAATCACTGTTCATGACCACTACTGAAATCTCACCACTTTACCAGTGTTGACTAGGGTAATGTTAGCTCCAATGTTTCTAAGCACTGTGATAGGCAGATCAGAAATTTCTGGATTACCAGTGTTGCATTTGTAATGCCAAATGTACAGGAGGTTCCATCCCTGTAAACCACACATGGACCACACTCCTCAGTGGCTCAGACATTGGACCTGTAATGGATAGACACTGGTGCTGGGATGAATGAACTTATTCTGTGAAAAGGTGAATTTCCTATTGTTTCTTAGTATGTTTGATTTGTTGTCAAGACTAGAAAATAGCATCATCCCTTCTGGCTATCCAATGCCCCATATTCTGTGACATGTTCAGACACAGCTTTTTATGAAGGCATGACTGCACTAGAAGCTTTGACAGTGAATTTGCACAGGCACTGCCTGTGCCAAAAAGTGAATGAAGAGGAATGCTGATGAAATACACCAAACACCCTTCACATCAAGCCATAAGCTACCAATTGCGCTTCATGACTTACTGAGCCAGAGGAGTTATCCCCATCGACAACTCTATGGAATGTTTCCGAACTATGCTGTCCTCTTTTACTGCAAGGATCTTGCGAGTCAAAATCCACGGTCTCTCGGGTTCAGGCTTCTTCCAATGTTCTGTCGCAAGTCTCGTGCATTACCACACGTAAGAAAGCCGTCCGCTTATGTTGATCTACACGTTCCATGATCCATTCTTTTCCAATTCATGCCGAAAGCTTGTCTCAGCATATCAACGTGTTACAAGATCCGGAAGTTCGCACCAAGCACATTCGTATTTTTGCGCCCATTAAAAGCAAGGCGGTCTACTCCGATGAGTACAATACGACGTCCTGTGCAGGTACACAAGTGACGTAATTGTACGTTCACTAGCCGTATCTCTCCGTCATCTGATGGAAATCGCATTTCGGTGAAATGGCGGAATAGCCAAAGCAAAAAAGCAAAATTTTTGAAAAAAACAAGAAATTTGAAACAGATCACGATATTTCAAAAGTAAAGCTTTACAAACTAAAGTTGCAGTAACTATGTTTCAAGGACTTGTCGGTAACCAGCCGGGCATGCCTGCAACGTCTTTCAGCAATTTATTAGCATACCTTTTCCAGTCTTCGTTAAAATTTTTGCGGTTTACGTTCACTCGATGCCAATGAGCTTCGTCATACCCCAGCCAAAGGATACAGGGCTGAGGGGAGCAGGGGCGTCAATTTCTGTAAATGATTGGGTGGGCCAGGCCGAGGGCCCGACACCCTAACCTCCCCCAAATGTGGGTTTCTCGACGGATTTAGCCCACGTTATTTTAATCATTGGAACTTTGCAAGTTTTTGTAACTATTTTTCAAATAAAAATTGCGCGTATTCCCATGTATGTAGGTATATATACATATCCATATACATATACATATATATATATATATATATAGAGAGAGAGAGAGGAGAAGACAGAAACACAGATACATCACTTTATGCTGTGTTTTATATTTTCTGCCTATTTTTTATCTATTGCAGCCGTTTCTTTCGTTATTTTGCCCATTTCCCTTAAAAACCGGCAGGGACCCAAATCAACATTGGGTGGGCCAGGGCCCTCTCGAAAGAATTCAAATCGACACCTCTGGGGGAGCACCCGAGTTTGTACTGAAAAACGGGAAGGTAATTTCCGGTGTTGCAAGTGGATCTAACTCTTACAATCAACATTTTGAAGAAAGCAAAGGCGAGTGACAACGCACTGCATTTTTTCAGTGTATTTTGAAAGTGGAACGTATGTGAACTACACTGTTCATGTCCACTGCTGTTCACTGGTCATGTAAGTGCATTTTTCAGAGCTGTTTATTTCGATCTCAGGATGAAAAATTGTGGAACAAAGTCATTCCTCGACGACGGCGGTCCACCAGTCCAGGGGTGTATCACCAGTGTAATCGGCCATAGGAAAGCCCTTCTTCCTAGCAACGAACCCGCAGTGACGTGACTGGGAAAGAGTCGCTGGGAGTCGAACGTAAGCAATCCAGCGGCCACTGGCAACGGTTGATTGTGCTCGGGTTAGTTCAGAAGGTCGAGGTTCAGAAGGTCGAAGTCCAGAGGGTCGAGGTTCAGAAGGTCGAGGTTCAGAAGGTCGAAGTTCAGAAGATGAAGGTTCAGAAGGTCGACGTTCAGAAAGTCGAGGCTCAGAAAGTCGGGGCTCAGACGGTCGAGATTCAGAAGACCTAATCCCATAGCCAGGTAACCGAGTATCACTGGGGACGGTGGTATTTTGGCTCATCAGGTATGGGCCCGCGAGGGAAGGCTCACGGCGAACTGGCACTACCGACAGGTAGTCAGCCGCCGCCAGCCGAAACCGACATGAAAGCAGTGCGAAGCCTAATTTACACGAGCGTCAAAAACGCGCGGCCACGCGCGGCTCTGCCGCTCGAACGGCTCCGCTTGTCTCACGACTACCGCAGTTCATCGACTGGTGACCTGTCGAATACATTTCATGACGTATTCAAGCGTCTTCATCAACCAAGTTACAAGACATTTTAGGTGCCGCTATATGGATAACATTATCCTTCGGTGTCCCCAGCTCGTTCCAAATGAGAGTCGTGGATGATGCAGGAGCATACTCCATTGGTATCCTGGTTTCAGTGGTATCCTGGCATTCTGCACGTAGCTGTTGTTCTTGATTGGGGCTAACGGGCGCACAGACGGATTATGGCCCTCTCCATGCCTGGTATCGTGGTCAATAATATCTGTTTTTCACGAGGGACCCCGGACACGTATACGGGGGGGGGGCATGGGGGGCATGACCTTGTTCTGTACCATGACCAATAAACTCAACTATGCATCATTAGAACGATTACATAAAAAATCGCTACTGACTAGGATAAGAGGTTGTGCAAAATGATCACTTTTTTACGTTGCATGTGATTAATATATGCATTTTACCACGCGTCATTGGTTTCTAGACCAGGTTTGTCTTCGAAACTATGGACCACACAGTCACCCCACAAAATGCCGTATGGCGAAATACCGAATGCAAAAATTTCGGAACCAGATGTCAAAAGCAAAACATCGAACAATGTGAACGTCGACGGAGATCAATATCAAATGGGGAAACATGGATAGACGAAATACTGAACATGGATTTATATAGAATAGCAACATTTATCAGAATGAAATGATATTGCGGGACAAAATATTCAACGAACCAATAACCGACGCAAGATATAGAACTGGAAAAATATGAACCTCGGTCAACATCAAAATGGTGAAATGTCAAATGGCAGTATATCGCGAGGTTCACTTTGTATCGCTATATTTAGGGCGGGCATCGTGCGTGGGAGGGTATAGAATGGCCAACTTTCTCATTACAAAATATGGAGTAAGACGGCCTGAAACTGCTACATCTCAAAGGGTCAAGATTATACCAGGACATGAGCCTGATCGTGAGGTGATCAAGACTTTTGTCTGTCAAGATCACGAATGGAGCTGAAGTCCCGGCGGCTCGAAATTTTCCCGTTCCTTCTTCCCAAGTTGTGAACAGAGCAGTCGCCAGAGACCGTCGGTATATTCACAAGCGCAGCCAAAGAGAGGACCGGGGGCCCGGTCCCCCTTTAGGCTTGCTTTTTTGTGAAAACCATTGCACATCGTCTTCCCAACAGGCTGTTTTCGTATGATTTCAGTTCACATTGAGCTCCCTCCCCCCCTCCCAGGAAAATCCTGGCTGCGCCTCTGGGTATATTCCACGGTTGTTATATCCGACACGCCAGGGGAAAACATTTTCTAGCACACTGTCATGCGTTGTAACCAAGTGGAAGATCTCTGGCAACAGTAGTCAAAAGATATCCTCAAAAGACCACTGAGAAAGAGGATGAGAATTTCTTTGACGCTCAGGACTCAAATCCCGCTGACGGATGACTGAAGTTCAGTCATCCGTCATCTGTTATAAACCCGGTTGATATTTATGCTGCTCCGATATTTCTGCTGAACATTCTGCATTCCATGTTTATTCATTCCATGGTTTGTTCGGCGAGATAATGTTGGCTGTAAGTAGATTGCTTTAGTGTCGTTGAAGCCAGCTTATGCCTCATAAGAAGACAAGCCGATGCGAAAAACGATCATTTTCAAGGCAAAATGCATGATTTAAAAACGTAAATTCTTCAAAAGTAGACCATTTACAAATAAAGCCTCCCGGATTTCCGGGGTATGGCGCATTTTTCAACCCGTTTTTTTTTCTTTGCCTCCAGCCTACTATATGACCCGCCTTTCTCCCCCATCGACCATTTCATCAACATTCCCCGCATCGACCGCACTGTTTCGGTCTTCTCTGTTTTCGATGTTATCACAGCAATGTAAGCATCTGTCATTTCCATACGCTTTCACTGCTGATTCACACGTGCCAGACGAAGCATTTTTACAGTGATTTCACATCTGGAAATCATCTGTCTCGATAGAATACCCAGCATTTATTGTATTAGCACACATTTATTTTGCATGTTTCCTTTATCCGCATACATAACCGAGGGTGCAGCCACCCAAAAATTCAGGGGTGGGGGCCTCGCCCAACTGTGGGCCCCTCACTTCATGCGTGCTTCCTGGACACAAATATTTACATAACATTGTACAAGAGGACTCGCAGCATGGATACAGCCAGTCCAAAAATGTCGATGATTGCACCAAAAAACCTTTTTACTCGGGCGGCTCGTCTGGACATATCCAAGAAGTCTGGCGCCGTCTGGGGTTATCGCCCCGAGGGTCAGCGGAGGAGGCGCCTCCTTGTTTATTGGTGATTCATACATAGCTGCTTGATATGATGAGTCTTCCCTACCATTCAAAAGCCCTTACGAGAGGAAAGCTCATCGTACCCAACAAAGGAAATTATTAGCAGAGCCTCGGAAACATTCGGGTCACGGAGCAGAGGACAAAATTTTATATTTCAGACACGTAGAATATCATATGTGTTTGGGCCAGTCGTAGCCAGGATTTTCTCCAGGGCGAGGGGGGGGGCAAATGTCAAATTTCGTCGTGTGTCACTGGCATACGACAAAATTTGTAGGAAAAAGCAACAATTTCAAGTAATTAACGTCATATTCAAGGCGCAAGAAAAAGTATCGTGTTTGCTTTTGTATGATGCATATAATGATACTTCCTAGAATTTGTTGTGTCCCGAGAAATAAAACAAACTAAAAAAACTGTGAAAAATTTTATTTTAGGCGAGTCCAAAAATCACTTCAAAAACAACATCAGCAGCTGATCAAGCCAGTTAAACTGAGTCACATAATTTAAGTCTTTCCACATCATACTGAAACTGAAAGGTAACGCCAAAGTGTGTTCTTTATGTTCTTCCTTTCTATTCCTGTTCCGTTTTCTTGTTTTTTCTTTTTCATTTGTTTATTTGCGTTCTTTTTAACTAGCCCCATATGATATCCAAACACAGTATTCCTCGCGAACCGGACGGCGTTACTGGCTTGCCTCTTGCTTGCACGGTTCGCGAAGTCCATCACTAACATCGGTGGCGCGAGTAGATTTAGGAAAAAAAAATAACGGGGAGTGGTGTGACCCGAAGTGATTCTTGAAGTAGTGTCGAAACCATGGTATTTGACATAATTGGATCATCCGAGTATGGAAGGACACTCATTACCCATTAACGGGAAGGGAATTATGATATATATATATATATATATATATATATATATATCGTAGATTGAGTTTCATGTGATATATATGTATATAGTTCGAGCCCGTAATCAACCCATAGATTAATGCCAGAGACGCCTTGCATCTGTACGAAAATAAACGACTGAGGTCCAGAATACACTAGGAAAGGAAGCGGTGTGTGTGTGTTTCACATCGAACACATTTCCCTTTCCTATTCTCTCCTTTTCCCATTTTCTGCTTCCTATTTCGCTGTTCATCTATTTGCATTTGTTTCTACATCTGTATTGTTTCTACATCTACATCTGTATCATCTATTTGCGGATTTTACCGAGAAGCTTTTCGCTAGTTCTCCCTCGAATTAAGCATGATTCTTGTCTTCTGATTTTCATTTAAATGCCTTCATATTGCACCCAGGGTTGTCGCACCGAAGACATCTACAGACTATATTGAATCATTAGTTATAAACCCTAAATAATCGATAATTAATTTCCTTGAACGACACTGTTCGTTCAGTTAATGGTAGGCATGACCCCGAAACGAAGCTAGCTATCCGAAAAGTGGGAAGCGTGTCGGAGGAATTCTTCAGTGCGAAGAGTGCTATGATTTTAAACGAGTTTTTGCACAGTGGTGTAGCCAGGGGAGCGCAAAGGGGTCATGCCCTCGCCAATGAAGGCCAAGCAGGCCTCCCTGGCGGCTGAGTGGAAGGCCCCAGTGAACCCCAAAGCAGTGAATTTTGGATAGCGTGACATGACCGCAAGACTTTTTGCATTTCACGAAACGGACAATTAAAACAAAATAAGAATATTTTAAGCATTAAAGAGAGTATGCCAACCTAAAAACGTACCCCGAACATTCAAGAGGGCTTCGTGTGCTATGAAGAAAGGCCCGTGGTCTGGATGAGAGTTTAGAGGCCCTGCTAGTTTGTACTTAACTGCATGGAAATGAAGGATATAACCCACTTTCCGCATCAATCGTCATTTTACGCCATGATGTGATTTTAATCACGTGGACCCCATCCGCTACGAGGCCCCTGATCTGATTTGCTCCCCCCCCACCACCACCATCGGACGAAATCCTGGTTACGCCCTTGGTCGTGCACAGCGGGCAGTCCGAACCCTATGTTTATGACTGATATCAAAGAACGGCGACACAGACAACATTCATGGGGAGAGAAAGGCAAACGGTTCAGACCATTTCTGTCCAAGTAATGTTTAGTGCTCGCCGGTTACTTTGTTAAGCAATATTGGTGCGCCCCTCTGCATTCCATAGTTGTCTGCCGTGATGTCAATTTCGAATCTCTCAGACCTCTGGATATGATATTACGTGCTGAGGAATAAAAGCAGGATGTCTGCTGTTATATACTCCAGCGCGAGGCGACGACAAGCGAAATCGCCCTCTAGGTCTGATGCTAAAAATAAATGAAAACGTTACAAAAACCCATTTTGGTCTGCAATCCTAAGAAGGTGACACGTGTTGTCTACTGTTGCACGCGCATGGTGCCTTACGATTGGGTGTTCTGAGACGATACCCATTTCCAGTCGCTCTGACCTTGGATTGTCAGTGCAGCTTGCTGGAACCATCACCGCGTTGATAACGAAAAATGGCTGATTTTTTCACGCATCGGATCCCAGATCTTGTGTTCTGCGTTCGTCTGCAAGTATATTTGAATGTAGATTTAGCCAAGTACTGCAGCCAGTAAGCGATGTTTTTGGCAAAAATCTGTATTTGGACGTGCAGGACTTCATTAAAAGATGCGCTGTCACCGAAACGCAGTAACGTATGATCTTTTCCCTGTTCAGTTATCGTTCCAAGATAACACGTTTCGAGCTGATCCGACCCGTGGTTGCCGAGAAAGCTCACCGGAACCGAGACGATGTTTGGCACTGTGTCTCCCGTCTTACATGTCATCCCCGTGGGCTAAAAATCCTCCTTGAAGCGAGCAACATGCGCCCACAACGGGCCGCAGCGCGACAAAATTTTGCGAATGCACTGATGGAGCTCGAGACCTTTCGAACGGTGCGCGTCACGTGCGGATCCGCCAACCTGTTCGGGCTTTGGACTGGAGCAAAAATTTATCGACAGACCAATGGAAAAAGTTTATTGATGTAAAACATAGACTACGGCTCGCCGCTTACTTAGTTTATCAGGTTTCATGAACACAACTGAACTGACTGGTTTCCAATGGTATCGGTTTCCAAGCACTCTGGCCTTTGGGATCTTTGGCTACTTTTGGGTTTTTGGGCGCGGATTGTCATAAATGATAGTAACATGCTTCTTGCTATACACTTCTGTGCAAGACAGACCCCGTTTCTAAACAACCTTCATTTTATTTTGCATTTCACTGTCATGGTCTCATATAGGTAATTGTCTCTAAGTCCGACAAAAAAGGTGAAAAGATGAGAAATAGCCATTTTCCTATTTGCCCAAGAACGGCACACCCTCATATTTCTGAAGCTCGCGCAGGACGCTGTGCGATGTGTTGTTCGATGTCTTTTCAGGTATCCATTTCGAGTCACTGTCTCTGGGTGACGAAGACAGCCCTCTGAAACCAAGACTACTGTGACAGCGAGACGTGCCGAGTTTTTTTACTGCGCGCATTCTGGGTTCTGAGCCGTCCGTGCGCTACCCATTTTGTTTGGATGGAAATTTAGCCAGAGAATGTACGCGGCGTGTTTTTTTTTCGCGATGAATCCGCGTTGTATGATCGAATACCGTCCGCCATTGTTTCACGTGTTATGGCGAAAAAGTCACGAACAAATTGGTTTGTGGACGGGTCAGTTGGTCACGTAACAAATTCAATAACGAAGCGCCCAGATCGCATGACTTCATTTACAGACCATTGATACGATCAGCGAATCTTTGCATAATGGCAATCACTCCCCAGGCATCTTTACCTCTTGGCTGAGGGCAGGGAATCCCATTTCCCCACAAAGTCCTTCATACAATTCAACTAAAAACACGAGTAGCAAGCATGTGTTTCAACATTTGTGAATATATACACGAGTCCAATAACGGCAAAAACGTAATTAACGTCACTCACTCACGCAAAAACCTATTCAAAAACGCTCCTTCACCTATTCATCGCATGATGAAGCTGATAATAAAAGTGCAGTTAAAGAAATTCGTGCCGACGATAGTGCCACGAAAAAGTCTGCAAGGTCGCCGCGCTGGTCGCAGTAAACATCCTGAACAAAGAATGGGGAAAACGGCACTGGCAGAACAGGAACGGTGAATCGCCTGACGCTAAGTTGTGATAAACTGTGTTTTCAACAGCTGGGTTCGATTTTTCCATGCGTCGCGTGATAGTCATATACTTGTGTTATCTTATTGTGTTATTTTAGTGTATGACTGAAGATCGTTCGTCATTGCTGCACGTGTTATGACGGAAAAGTCACTAACAGATTTGTTTGTGAACAGTGACCACAAACTGCGATCTGTGGTCAGTAGGTCACGTGACAAATCCAATAGCGAAGCGCCCAGATATTATGACCCCATTTAACTCGTCAGTGACTTCGGGACCCAATGGATTCCTGTAAACCACTGAATCGGTCATCGAATCTCCGCATTACGGCAATCGTTTCCCAGACATCTTTTTACCTCCTTGTTCTGAGCTGTGACTGGCAACGACTTTCTGAAATCTCATTCCCCAGAAGGTCAACCATATAATTCAACTGAAAACACGGGCAGTAAGCATGTGTTTCAACATTTGAAAATACATATACGCAGACGAGTCTAATAATGGCGAAAGCGTAACTCACGTAGCTCCCACACCCATTCATTGCATGCTAAAGTTGATATTGAAAGTAAAATTCAGGAACTCCTTGCCGAAGACAGCGTCATGAACGAGACTTGACATGATTGCCGCGCTAGTCGCAGTAAACATCCTGAATAAACTGTAAAAAACGGCACTGGCAGAACAGAAAGCCTAAATCGCCTGGATAGTCAAATAATTCCATAACTGTTGCACCAAACTGTGATAAATTGTGTTTTCAGTTGCCAGGCTGGATTTTTCATGCGGCGCATGCTGCAGTGACACACTTAATCGTTTTGTGCTCCCACACCACAAAATTTAGGGATTGTGGCCTTGACCTCGTCTCGGCCAAAAGCTTAGAATTTTGTAATGCTTGACTACAGAACTACTCGATCGGGACGTGCAGGACTTTACCAAACGTCCTATCACACAGACCACAACAAAATACGACATGTCTGTCGATGATATAGAACAGAAAATATCGTGCTACACGCTGATGTGACTTCCATTGCAAAAAGTCAAGAGTCTCTAAGCGACATTTGAAGTGAAATCAATCAGGGGATCGAGACTGAGTGCATCGTCTGCTTTCAGGCGGGATGGCGCCCGAAACAGGGCCGAAACCTTTGGGCTAACAGAACGCACGAAAGACGGTACATGGAGCTACACCGTGATGCTTTTTGCGAGTCGAGCGATCTCTGGATCGCTAGCACCCCACCCATCCTGAAAATGCCCAGCAGCAGCTTCGTCGCATTGCCGTCGTTTGCACGCAACACGTGCCGCGCACTATCATTCCAAGTTGCTGCGTTTTGAGTCGATCCGACCCGTGGTTGCCGGGAAAACTTGTCGGAACCGAAACGATTTTTGATGCTTTTCCGTTTTACATGTTATCCCTCTTGGTTAAAAATCAGCCTTGAAGCGAGCGGCACGCGCCAACGACGGGTCGCATTACGACGAAAATTAGCGGATTTTCCGGTGGCGTTCAAGATCTTTCGAACGTTGCACAAGTGCCGATCTGCTGTTTCGGCCCTGGACCGGAGCAAATATTTGTCGACAGACAAAAAGACGGAGGCTACTCAAAAAGTACATAGGCCTCGCCCCTGACCTTGTTAAACAAGGTTCATGAACACCACTGAACTGCTAGGTTTCCAATGGTATCGGTTTCGAAGCAATCTGACCTTTGGAATCTTTGGTTGGTTTTGGGCTTTGGGGTGCGGGTTGTCATAAATGACAGTAACGTTCTTGCCGGGCGCTCCTGTGCATGACAGACCTCGTTTCTGAATGCAGTTGACTTTATTCTACACTACACTTTAAATATTTGTTCTTGGTGACTGTCTCGACGTCCGACACAACACGCAAAAATATGGGAAAAGACTGTTCTGCTCTTTCCCCATAACAAGCATTCTTTTCAAGCGCTAACAGGACGCTATGCGATGTGCTGTTAAATTTCCTTTGGGATGATATGCGTTTCGAATCACTGTCCCTGGTTGCCCGAGACAGCCTTCTGAATCAAAGACTGCTTTGGCACCGAAATGTGCCGAATTTTTTGTGTGCAGATCCTAGGTTTTTAGCCGCACGTGATGCAGGGCTTTACCATACGGCCTATTTCTACGACGTATGTCTGGCTGATATTAAATAACACCAAATTACGCTATGCAAGGATCGTTTCGTAATTACATTCAGAGTGGTTTGGTGTGTACCCAGTAGCGAGTCACTAAACGAAAATAGTTCCGAAAATATTCAACAGAGGCGTTTTCCCATCATTTTAACCGTTCTTAGAAGAATTTTGAAAGCCGTTTTCAAAAATACAAAAAATGGCCAGATCCAAGGTCTGGTCATTTTTTACATTTTACACGTGCATAAAAAACGGTTGATATCTGGCTTATTTAACATTAACTCAGAGTAAGACGAAATTTAACACGTAATCTAACACGTAACCATAACGGAAGCTTTTCCCATTGGTCCTGGCTTAAACATGACGTGTAGATGACCTACTGTACATGAAAACCTTCAGAAATATAATCCATATCGTTCCAGCAGTCCCCAGTTTAGGGCGGTGTGTGTGAATGTCATTATGGGTAGTCACATCAAGAAACATGTGCGCATGTAATTATGTCCACAAACATGTTTTGTTTGTAACGATATCTACCAAACACCGGTGCGGATCCGACCCAACTCAGAGTTGTGTGCGGTCTCGACTTCTGATGTCGAGTTAGATTTACCTGTTACGGGTTAGATTTACTCAAGAGGGAATAGAGTAAAAAACCGTAGTTTTCCACAGGAAACACCAGTTGTGGAAATTTTTGGCATGTTACGATATAGTCCACTGTTTGACGCCGTGCTAGGTTAATTCAGCTTAAAACCTTTGTATTTTTTTCCTGGCTGTAAAAGCCAGATCGTCATACTGACGCTTATAGAAATGGCATCGATGCCACGTTCATGTAAAAGCAAACGCAACCCCACGCTTGCTACGTCTCCGGTATTTTGGTCCTTCCAGGAAATGTACCAAGTTCCTCTCATTCCAACACAGAAACCCACCGTTCCTTTCTTTGCTGTGGAGGACGGCAGCAAGGCATCGTGCCAGCCCGAGGACTCCACCATCCTGGCGTCACTTCCTGCTCAAACGTACTTGGGAAGGATGAGGCCATTCCGGCCCGCTTGGTATAAAGATTGTCCTCGAATCTCCGTGTGTGTGGCCAAAAAAGCGATCGTATGCTATTTCTGTGTTTCGCCAGTTTGTGCCAGCTCGTTCCCAACCCCAAAGTCCCATCAAGCTTCGCCACAGCCAGATTTCATAACTGGCGAAAGTTATGAAGTTTCTTGGGCAAGTTTTACAAGTTTTACAAGCAAAACAAGTTTCTTGGGCACGGCAAGAGCAACGTACACGCGAGCGCGATGCTGGCTGTGCGTCATCTGATGGAAAAAGATTCCACCCAGAAGTCGCTTCGACTTCAAAATGAAGCTACTAAAACGGAATGGCGGTACTTGTTACTAAAACAAATCTTCTCTTTGAGGTTCATCCTGCGACAAGGTCTCGCTATCAGAGGCCACGAAGAGCTGGAGGGTAATCTGCGGCGAGTTCTTCGTCTCCGAGCGGAAGTTGTGGGTGACGGGATGTCAGCATGGGTAAATGGTGGGCGGTACCTAAGTCACGACGTGGTTAACGAGCTTATCACGGCCATGAAATAGGCTACGCTTCGCACAATCATCGAAAATCATTGACCTCCTGCGACAAGGTCTCGCCATCAGAAGCCACGAAGAGCTGGAGTGTAATCTGCGACGACTTCTTCGTCTCCGAGCGGAAGATGTGGGTGACGGGATGACAGCATGGGTAAACGGTGGGCGATACCTAAGTCAAGACGTGGTCGACGAGCTTATCACAGCCATGAGACAGATGCGCTCCGCACAGTCATTCGTAAATCGCAGTCTGTAGACAAGTACGCCATCCTTGATACACGAGGACTATGTAGGCTTCATGAATGTAGATGAAACGGACGCTAAAAGGAGAAGGCCATAAAGGACATTCTTCTGAGATGCATGCTGCCGTTATCTTCCCGTAGAGGGCGAAGATATGACGGAGCGAGTACAATGCTGGAAAAGTTTAAGGGTGACCGCTAGGCACGTAGCCAGGATTTTCTTCGGAGGGGGGAGCAAATGTCAAATTTTGTCATATGCCGCAGGTATCTGACGAAATTTCAAGGAAAAACAGCAATGTTATGCAATTTACGTCATGTTTAACGCACAGGAGAACATATGTTTGCTTCTGCAATATATATATATATATATATATATATATATATATATATACGATAACTATTCCCTGCAGTCGGTGCGCCCCTAAGCCCCAATAACCAACCAACTAACCAACTACTCCTTCGAATTCGTTATATAGCTAGTGTAGACCGCTTGGCTCGGGGGGGGGCATGGCCCCATGACCCTCCCTTGGCTACGTCTCTGGTGGCCGCACGAATTTAAAGTGATGTGCCGGGTGCCCTGGCAGTCCACTGTATGGCACACTATCTGGATTTGTGTTTGCAAGATGTGGTCCACAATGTTCGTTTGGCCCGGCAGCCAATGGACGCTCCCAAGGAAATAATTAAGATTATCGCGTCTTCACCGAAGTGGGGTGCTTTAATTGCAACATTCAAGGCCGAAACCTGCTTTGGTGGTAGCGGTCCACGGCCGCCATGTTCCACCAGGTGGTCTGTGCGGAGCACGTCCGTTGGATCTTTCCTTCAAAATAACGGACCAGCATTCGAGACTGGGGCCGCTGTGATGAATGATGACACGCCCGGCGAGAACTCTTCCAGAGCCGGTGGTGTGCTGGCGCACATGAAAAAATTCATCACTTACTTGGGACTGAACATTACGTATGCTGTTTTTGGAGGCCTCTGTCGGAGGTATACAACAGGTATCCCGAACGCTTCAGTCCAAGGACCTCAATATGCAGGAGGCCCTCCTATCTGTGAGGCTCGAGCGCGCGTACCCGGGTCCTATGCGCACAGACAGTGTTTGATGACCTACGTGGAAGTGCTCTGAGAGAAGCCGATGACTTTGGCTTTGTCCATCCACCATATCTGCCCAAATCATCAAGACCTGCCTGAAAGCTGGACCCCAACCCTCAACATACCCATACCAATGACAGTCCCAAAAAATTTTGTCTGGGACAGTTCTTTGAGGTGTTAGACACTATAGATAGCTGGATGGCAACGCGATTTAGTGACGACACGTTTTCTGTCCTGGAAGCGATTGAGAAGCTATTGCTGTGGATGGGGAGCCTTTTGTGGGAAAAAGTGGGTGAGGAACCTTTGGTGGGGAAAAAGCGGGTGGGAAACCTTTGGTGAGAAAAGAAAGCATTCCTGAGGAAATCCGAGAAATGTATCAGGACGACGTAAACTTTGAAAGTCTGACAGTCCAGCTGAACGTGATTCCGGACTTAATCACAGCGTGCGCTCGCTGGCTGAGCTAATGCAACGGGCCGGTGGGACAGTTATGTTTTCTGAAGTGCGGATGCTAATTAAATCACTCCTTACATTTCTGTCCCAACGGTCTCAGCGGAAAGGTCATTCTCCGCTCTAAGAAGCAGAGGCGCAGCCAAGAGGGGCCCGTGGGCCCAGGCCCTCCATAAGTCCGCATTTTTTGCGAAAACCATTACATATCGTCATCCCGGCAGGCGGTTTTCGTATGATTTCAGTTCAATCTGAGCTCCGCCCCCCCCCCTCCCTTTAGAAAATCCTGACTGCGTCCCTGCTAAGAAGGCTTAAAACGTGCCTCAGAAGCACGATGTCGCAAAATCTCCTGAACAATCCCGCCTTGTCACATGCCCACAAAAAGTACACCGATGGCTTTGACTTTATTGAGGAAGGCTTCAGCACAGCGAATGATAGGAGAGCACACTTTTATGGACAGTTCTACGCCGATTCTGCTGGTGCTAAAGCAAATGTGATGTTTTGTCGTTCCTTGTGGAGTCGCACTCGTCCCTGCAGGAAGTGGAATTTATTTTTCCGGGGATTGTGACGTGCGGGGAAGTACACTATGTTGTGCCATTCGTTGTTTTCCTGGTGGTTAGTGGGGAAAAATTCGAGAAATGGAAAACCTGACCATTTGGAAGACCATACGGACCATAGACACAACTGAAGATAAAAAATGTTATGGTGGTTTCCGAATTCCGACAGTTTTGCCATTTTCGACTCGTCGGTTTCAAATGCAGCCAAATGTACTACATTGACAGTGATAAAAGGAAAATTCTTCCACCATTTATTTCAGGAAAAATAATAAAACAACCGCATAAAATAGTCCTCTGGTTTCAGGAGCACCCCGCTTTTTTCTGCAATCGTTCAACTGCCACTGGGAGAGAGGTGTGACGTTCTTGGATGCGTCAGGTTATTTGCCGGTATAACCGATTTTGGGGAAAATTGGTGTGCCCATGGCTGGAGACTTCCGAAAGTTGTGGGGGGGGGGGGGCACAAAGGATTTCAGACTAGGGGCGCAGAAAGGATTTTGTTTGGGGGGGGGGCGGAGCTCAGTGTGAATTGAAATAATACGAAAACCGCCTGCCGGAAACACGATGTACAAATGGTTTTCACCAAAAAATGCGGGCCAAAGGGGGACTTGGCCCCTCCCCCAGCTGCGCCTATGTTTGAGACCATTTCTTTCCAGTCATTGCCATATGCCTAATGTTAAAATCCTTGGGCATTTGTGGGCCCATTGGGGGGAACTCCTCAGCCCCCCGGGATCGCCAGTCGTGAGAGTGCCCCTCCTTAGCTGAAAACGTTCCGCCGCCACTGCATATGGCACTTCGAATGGTGAAGGTTTCATCAGGATCGGATTGAAAAGCGTAGAGCATGAAATCACTTGCAGCTAAAAATTGTTCTTTTTTTGCTTTGGGCGGTGACTGACCTAGCCTGAGGTCATCAGGCTCTGGAAAGAGCATTAGATCTCATATGATGCGTCCATAGATGAAGGTTTGGT
Source organism: Capitulum mitella (assembly GCA_030062745.1). Classification (NCBI taxonomy): domain Eukaryota; kingdom Metazoa; phylum Arthropoda; class Thecostraca; order Pollicipedomorpha; family Pollicipedidae; genus Capitulum; species Capitulum mitella. Next base: position 12,599,503 of record CP099846.1, read on the forward strand.
TGTGATTAATCCTATAAACTCGAGGCATGGAATGATCTTCAACTGGAATATGGCAGCATTTTATGGTTCGGTGGCGTTTGCTGGGTCTCTGACCTAATCTGGGGTCAAGAGGTTCTGGAACGATGCAAAATTTGTTAATTCACTTCGATTGGTGAAGGTGTAAAGGGAATCAACCCATAAACTGCGAGAGTTGGATCACCTGCAAAATCACCTGCAGTTATCACCAGTGTTTTAGTCCTGGTAAAAGGTCTGGTTACAAAAGCTGCGCAGATAAACATTAAACGATACATTCACAATCTGTTGCTGACACGTTACAGGTGAGTACTTGGGGTGAATTATTCCTGTTTTTCCGGTTACCATAACTAGCCGATTGTCATGTAACTATTAAGGGGGCAGGAGGGGCAGGTGCGGCCCAGTTCGAAGAATTGCGGGGAGACAATCATAGATTTATGCCGCCTTCCCCCTCAAAGTAGAATCCTTCAAGGGGCCCGGAACTTACTGAACTGTCCTTAAAATAGGATACAGTAAACGCGCAACTGTACGTCTTGCGTAAATGCAGACTTAAAGCCATGAACAAAATGCGCTTGGTTCTCCAAGAAGTCATGGATGTACGTGGAGGACACCTGGGCCTTTCCATCAGGCCAGAAGCCCACCAGATATTTGGCGTAATGGTTGAGCAGGCCTCCCGCTTCTCATAACTCTAGGAATCCATGCAGTTGCCTAGCCATATTGGTACCAAAAGATGCGCAATGAAAACATAGCCCAATCGAAAGTACTTGACACCTTACCAATGCCACAATTTCCCCAAAATAACCCTGAGACGTGATCCATTAACCCAGCGCCTCCACAACTAGCGTGAGTACAGATCACGGAGCATCTCAGCGAGACGGATCAACGGTAACAGAAAAGTTTTGGTAATTCATAAGTGTCGTAAAATATGGCGAAAAACTCCCGTTAAAACGCAACAGTCTAGAAATTCAAAATAAGAGAGCAACACTGCAACGGTTTGTATGGAACAGGGGCATTGTAATTGGGGGAGGGTAGGGGGCAGCTGTTCCTCAACTTTGGGCAACATTTGACTTTCTGTGGCATTGCATGGAAAGAAACGAGGCAAAAATTGCATTTGCCCCCATCTCCAAACAGGTTCCATCACTCCTGGTATGGAAAAGTTTGGTAGGGAAAGGTTCATAAGGGAAAAGGTTGGTAAGGAAAAAGGTTCGTAGCTAAAGGTTCGTAAACATTATGTTCGTGTCGGAAAAGGTTCGTTCCGGTTTTGCGCTGAAGGTGCGGTACGGGATATTTAAGGCCGCAGGCCGACAAAGGGTACGATGGGGCTTGGCTTGGTCCAATAGTCAATTCAAAGGTAAGATGGTGTCAGGTTAGGTTAGGTTAGGTTAAGTTAGGCTAGGCTAGGTTAGTTTAGTCTAGGTTACTGTTATAGATCCGTTCCATTTCCAGTACGGACGTTTTCGATATGAACATTTCAGATACGAAAAATGAGTTTACGAGCATTTTGTTACGAGCCTTTTTCCTAACGGACCTTTTCCCGTACGAAGCTTTTCTCCTCATTAGCCTTTTCCGTACGACCTTTGCGGTACGGACCATTTCCATTACGAAACTTTTCGGATACGAACCTTATGTATACGAACATTTGGCTACGAACCTTTTCCCATGAAACCTGGTCTCCCGACACAGTACCCTTCCATGCCCATCCAGTTACAGTCATCTGTATCTGTACCCCATCCAGGTCTCCCTTCATACCCCAGTACTATCCCAGTTTTCCTTCTCTGTCCTTCCCTCCATGGCACACAAGTCTGTCCGTGTCCAGTCCTAGTCGAGCTCACTGTTCCGTTTCAGTAGTCTTTTATTTCGAATTTCGAGACTGTTGTTTATGTGGAAGTCCTTCAGTGACGTCATATTCCCCGACACTTGTGAACTGCCGACCCTTATCAGTTTGTGTTGATCTGTTTCCTGGAGATGCTCCGTGCTTCGTACTGGTGCTAAGTGCGGGCGCAGTGGGTGACTGGACCATGTCTACAGGGTATTTTTGGGAAATTATGGTGTAGATAAGTCAGAAAAATACTTTCGATTGGGCTGCATTCTTCTTCTGGATCTTTTGGTACCAATATGGTGAGGCAACTACCTGGATTTCTTGAATTAAGAGAAGTGGGAGACCTGCTCATCCAGTACGGGCCCCTAAATACATTAGGTCTCTTGGTTAGCTAAGTTTCTGACAGACTAAATTCCAAACAATTGTATATATGACTGCCACTGCTGTAAAGAAGATATCCCATTTCTAATAATACTTTTGAACACCTGAATTTCCAAAAAAGTAACAAGTCACAACAGTAACATCATGCAGTACTTCCGTGGCAGGGTCGGCTGACAGAGAATAACAGTATTCCATAGTTCAAAATGTAGTGCCACCAAGGTTATGGTTGTTGACCCTAAAGATATGTGAAGACCCTGCAGACATCTTCAATTGGTTAATGATGTCATGTATACAAAAACTTCTTTCTGCTGATAGAAATTAAATTTAAAACAATTGCTGATTTTTTACCATTATATTATTGTATAAGATGATTGCTGGGATATCTCATCATTATTATTACTATATGGCATTTCATGCCACACAGCAACTAGATGGGTCCAGTATAGGGGTGTTGGAAACTGGATGTTGGTTGGGGATGTTATCATACCATTATGTTATATCATTGTCACAATACCTTAGATGATTATTATTATCTTATATGATAATGTTATTGCATTATATTGCCATAGTACCTTATGCATTTATTATATGGGATGCTGCCTGGTTGAGGATGTGTGGGTTGTTTTGCCCTGAACATACTTGGAAATAAAGGAGAAAAATGTTGTACCAAAGACACAACCCCATACTCCAGGCATGGTAAAGGGCACTAGAGGTTGCAGGCTGATAAAGGATGTGATCAGACCTGGCTCTCTCCAATAAAGAGGCTGCATGATGTGCAGTATAAGTTAATATCTAATGGGGACCATATGCTGATTACATTAGGCTAGTTAGGTTAGGTAAGGTTAGGCCAGGCTAGGCTAAGTTACTATTTTAAGTGAGGCAGTTTTTTATTTATTGTTCCATTTTGCTGTTAATTTCTCTCAGTTTTGTATCAAGATTTTCATCCAAATATTTTACTTCACTGTATTTTAATTATTCTGTTTATGTATTCCTTGAAGTCAAACTTTCACCTTTCATTATTTTTAACATATGCTGTAATATTATAACTAATGTTTTTGTTTCAGTAGTATGTATAGCACATAGCACTTATTAGTATAGCACATATCACATATTAGTTGTTTCCAAACCCTTTTTATTAATCTTGATCAGACCTTGGGTCTGACTCATGAGCAAGCATTATCAAGATGTCATGTAAAAAAACATTTAATACCAAAGCATTGGAAATCCCTATGCAAGCATCTGGTGTCTGGCAGCTGGTATGGCAGTGACAACGCAGTTTGTTGCTGGTGGAAGTGATGTATATTTGAAGCTTTTTCAGCTGAAGTCGTAAGTAGTAGATATCATTTTTGCATTTTGTGCATTATACTACCACTATTAGGATTATTTTCCCTCAGTGTAAATGATCAGTCAAAATCGTTCTGTTGACTGGCCATGGGTCTAACCAGAAGCCCAAACTATCATAGGGTATTCAAACACATTGGGAGCCTTTGGTCAAGACCAAAGATCCCCCAGATATGCAGAGGACATTCCAAAGAGGGTCAGGGGCACTCATTGTGTCTCAGGCCTTCAAATTTCAGGGGCCCTGGTGGGCTCCGAGCAGCCACAGGAGTGCCTGGCATTCAGTGGGCCCCAAAAAACACAGAAGACCCCTGTTCAAATCTGCAGACCTCCAGATGTGTCGAGGACGTTCTGGGGAAGGCCAAGGGCCCTTGGTCTATCTTGAGCGTTTTCTTTGCATAATGAGTGCTGGCCAAGTTTGGCCAGATCAACATGTCCCTGTCGAAACAGTCCTCATCCAAATATGGGACGATCGCATCTCCTACGCACTTCTCACGGTACACGTTGCCATCAACATTACCCGTGTGCGGCATGATAACCGGGCTTGTCACACCCCTTGGAGAGATGGCCGTTCACACGAAAAAAGATTACGGGGAAACTTGCTCTCTTGCCTCAGCCGTACTTCTGCTGGACAGTCTCCAAATGCTCCAGCATAGTACCCAAGGTTTCCCGGCATATGCCTTTCGTGATAGGTGAAGTAGCTTTCGTCGTCCTTGGCGATGCCACATTCGTTCCGATTTCGTATGATCCGCGCGACAGTTTCCGGATGCGGGTCTTTTGAACGACCTCTTGTTTTTGGGTGACCTGGAGTGACCTCTTGCTCTTTCGGTACCGAACCTTGTTTGCCACCAATATTTTTTGTCACGTACGCTCTAGAGATTCCAAACCTTCCAGCCAGAACGCGTTATGACACCCCTTGTTTTTACAGCTCGAATGAGCTGCAGCTGTCTTTTATCACGCGCACTGGAAGGGGGTCTTTTTGTGCCCCCCCCCCATCCGTTTTTCTTGAATATCTGGAGAACGAATGGGAGCTGATTGCTGTTACTTTGTGACATTTATGGCAATTAAATAACTCATCGAATGACGTAGAAAAAATTGGAAATCGGCTGGAAATTTTTGAATTTTCAAGCATTTGAAGTCAGGCAAACAACGAAAACGACGGTTGTCGCTGACAAATGGGAACTTTGTGAAGGAACTAGCGTTCTGCTTAAGACTACCGTTTGAACACAGTTAAGCGATGGCATTCGGGCATAAGTGATGGACGTACCAAGACCACAGCCAGGGTCAATAAGGTTAAAGGTTATCAAAGGTCAAGGCCAAACAGCTTGTTACCTGATCCAGATTTGCTTTGCAACATGTCAGTTTGTATGACATATGCATTCAAAGCCCCAATAAAAACACGTGTGCGCACATTGATATGCTTACGTATACCAAGGTCAGTAAAGGTCAAGGTCGTTAAAGGTCAAGGCCAAATATCTTGTAACCTGTCCCAGATTTGTCCTGCGACATGTCGATTTGTATGAAATATGCGTTCAGAGACCCTAAAAAAGACACGTGTGCGCACGTGGATACGCATACATGTATACCAGAGTCGAAATCTGATCTGGAAAAGATGAAAAAATAACGTAAGTCAATGACATAGGTCAATGACCTGACATGACCTGGACTCAAAATTCCCAGTCAAGACGCCAAATAAATGGATGTTGTATTCTACGTTTAAAGGCCCAACAAACACCTCGTTTCGTTCAAAAAGTTGTACAGAATGGCCTGTACGGGCCGAGAAAGGGTCCAAAGTTGGCTTTTTTTTTACCCTATTTGCTCTTGAATATATCGACCAAGAGTCATGAAAATTGCCCGCAATGTAAATCGTTATAGCCCCACCCTGTCCATAGGATTTCATGTTTCTAGCTCTTTCTATTGCCGAGATCGGAGGGGGCACTTTAAGACTTTTTTCCAGTGCGCGTTAGTGCGAAACCCCCTTCCACTGCTCGGGTTAATGCTCAATCTGGTTGTTTGGTGGTGATTGCCAACATGGGAAACATTACCACGACTCTAGAGGGTTGCCAGCGTTCTGTTAACAGTCGCTCGTGGTTCCCAAAGGGTTCATAGTGCCTCCAGATAAATGATTTGGGCCGTTCCGGGTTCTCACGGGCAAGTCTCGCGACAATCTCTCTGTCATCTTGCTTTGATATTGCCTCCTGACTGCATATAAATTGAAATTCCTCACACGTTTATGCACGATTTTAAGGCCAATAGTGGTGAGCATGCATGAGTCAAATGCCAGTGATAAAACCTGCAATGTTTAAGAAATATCTATAGTTAAAAAGTTTTCATTTCTTCATTTCGTAGTACCCATCCGTTACTTGGAGAGGCATACTTAAGTAATCGTGAAGAAAGCTTGTCAAGTCAGGTATTCTAGTTTTAAGAAGGCGCTGTAATGGTATTCTGCGTATTCTGAAGCCTTTGGCTATGGGTGCCCATGTCCCCCTGCGGTTTTCCAGAAGTGGCGATTTGTCCCCCTAATTTTAAGGTATCAAGTAGGAAGTTCCCACTGGAGACACTATTTTCCGCACTTTGAAATCCCACAAAAGGACATTCAACCGTAAGTTGTCATGCAACGCCAAAAAGTTATTGCTACCCCTCGCCCTATATGTTCTTGGTGGACTGCAGCCAGCTTGCCCCCCCCCCCATTTCTGAATCGTGGCTACACCAATACCTTTGCCTGCAGTGGGAGATGGTGAGCTCCGCTATTATTGTTGTGTTCTTTGCTCATCTATTTATTGATTACAAGGAAACCTAAGGAAACCTCACAGTGAGTTTACGCACTAGGGGATGACTCAGAAACTGTCGACATTTTTCACTATTTTTTCAGTTTTCCACATTTTTTTTTCTTTGTTCAGTCTTTCCAGTTTCATCCTTTCAATAGAAATAGTAAATAAAAACACGTAAGCATAATATCCGGTATCCGGTCAGATATCCGGCACCACGATCCGGCATATCCGGTATTCGACCGGATCACGAAAACCCCAATCCGGTGCATCCCTATTTAGAACCCTTGGTGTATTCGAGGGCATATTTAAACCCAGGGGCCCGGGGCCTGTGCTCTACCAGTCGTTTGTTGCAAATCTGGATAGTTCACGAGAGAATTTACCTATAGGCAAATGCCCATAAAGTCTTTGTTTGTTGCAAGCCAGTGCTATTGGTTTGCAGTGATATTGATGCCTCCATTCAGCAAGTCGTTGTAGATCGTTGTAGGTCGTCGTTGCAAATCGTTGCTCCACTGGTTCAAATATTGCAGCTATAACAGCATTTTATAACAACTTTAACAAAGACAGCCTCTGCATGTCTGATGGGGTCACCAGCATCTCATCACGATGGCTAAAAATACGGTACACTTGGGCAGGGGTGGAATTCTAAGTCAAGCTCTTGCGAAGCGAAATCCTAGACATTGTAAGCTGAACTATCTAGCGTGTTTCTGCTGTGTATTTCTGTATACGGGTCTATGTGTACAGTGCGCTTTATCTAGGGCGAGTAACCGCTTGCGTGTCTTGGCACCTGTGTGCCATTTTCGTCCTTGCCACCCGCCGTTGGCCCGCAATGATCGTGGGAGAGAATAGCCACGTATAGGGGCAAAATAGAGTAGGGTAAATAAAAAACGCTCGAATTTTTGTCGCTGTGAGTGTCCCGAATTAGCGTTACAAGAATACGCATGCTGATGCAATTAGTACAAATACATTGTCTTGCCATTCTCTAGGGTGGGGCGTTGAACGCCTCACCTGGCGGATTTCTTCGATATCTAAACACGAATAAACGCAGTGTCCGGGAACTTCCAGTACCTTTTGTTACATGATTTGTGTACGTACTGACGAAAGTTTGGAAATGAGGTCATCCTAGCTCACATCTTAATGATGTCATAAAGACATCTGTGATCATCTTTTGCGACTCGGCGTTAAATTTAACTTTGCTGCTCTATTGTCGGTGCTTTTGCAATGTATGGTGACTGTGACTTGCACTGCATATCAGCATGGCTTAAGAGTTCAGTATGGAGCACTGCTGACCTCATCTTAGGTCGTTGTAGGTCAGATATGTATTTTCCGTTTTTTTGGTTCCATTAAGAATGCATTTTAGAAATAAACTGAGCGAACTGATTTTTTTAGATGGCCTGGTACACTATTGAATTTTGTTGCAACAAACTGCCTGTACAACTTACACAGCAGTGTCGTGCAACATTGCAGCATTTGTCCGTAGTTTGATCTTTGGCGGTTTTGTGCAGATTTCAGGTAAGTTAGTATACTGATGGCGTCTGTTTGACGTGCTGGATGACGGAAGTGGAGATATCGGCCTGTGTTGTGTTTTGCAACATTCTGTGGGAATGTGCAACATGGGACATATGTAAATACTTGTTGGGTCATGGAGAGATGTCAGATGGAGGTCACTAGCATGCTAAATGTACCCCGAGTTTGGAACCGCAGAATATTGCATTGTTGCGTGTGAACGGTAATTGGGACCATTTCGAGTTTCTTGTGCCTAAGGTTATTTGAAATCGTCTTTTTTAGAGTTTCTGTGTCAAATGTGTCTGGAAACATTTATTGCGTAACACGTTATAATGAACTTCATAGTTGACCCAATATGTGATCCTGACCTTTTATGACCTTGGCTCAGGTGGCATTCAGGATATGAGATCTAGTTGCCTGGAAGATATTGCCACTTTAGTTCCGTCTCGGCCCACTTTTCATCGTGGTTATGCCACTCGGGAGAAAATGGTCATTTTCTGTGTTTGCCCCGACTTGTGACGTCATCAGTGGTCCAGGAGTAAGAAATGCATATGTCACAGGACCAAGATTCGGCGCTACCGACTGCCGTTTAAATCATCCAGATCGGGCCATTGGTTCTCGAGATAGACAGGTGGGGCGTGAAATGCCCCACCCCAGTCAATGGAAGGTGACGAAACGCCCCAGTCAGTACCTCTTAAATGAGAACTCACTTTTCAGTCGGTACAGCTTTCACCGTCGATGATTTCGGTGCATGTGATCAGTGCAGTTTCACATTATACAAAGCTCCTGCAATCGTGATACTAAGGCATGAATTATTTTCCGTTGTAGCCAAATTGTAGCCCAAGTGATATGGTGCCAGCCATTTAGCCAGGATGTACTTGAGGGAGGGGCAAATGTCAAATTCTGGCATATGCGACTGGCATGTGACAGAATTTATGAGAAAAAGCAGCAGTTTTATGTACTTAACGTCGAATTTAACGCTCATGGAAAACATTTGTTTGCCTGTGCATCATATACATGATCACTGTCCCTTATTCCTTCAAAATCACTAAATGTCTAGTGGTGTATACCTCTTACCTCGGAGGGGGGTACATGACCCCCTGGCTACGTCGCTTCATGGTGCCAAGATCGCATATTGTGGGACAAACATAATCTGGAGATGGGCATAACCTGCGTATTATGTAATACATGTACTGAATGTACGGCAATACGTTGTATCAGTTCTCTGGGGGTGTAGTAGTTTGACTACTGGCGACCTCGTTTGTGCCAAATTTTTCTATTCTTCAGTACTTCTCTTTCCACAAGATCTTGCCGATTCTTCGTTTATTCGTCACACACACAGAGCTTCCATTTTCACCATCTATATTATTCACGTCAAACGCTGACCACTCACAGCACTAGCACTTCACTACGTCACGAGCGTCATGTGGTCCACCACATGTTGAGTCGGTAGACACACCGACAGATACTGAGCGAAAACCGGCTTTGCTTATGTACGACGCTTATGAACGGAAATGATGAAAGGGGATGGTGCAATTATGATATATACAACCAGTCAGGAAGCGTTTTGCAATCCAAATATTCTGGAAAGACTAATCGTCAGCCAATGAACGAGCGTGAGAACACACGGAATTCAAAGAACTGGCTGATGTAAGGCGCATGCAAGAGCTCAGAAGTTTCCGCAGGGGTAAGGTATTTTAAGACTGCGAAAAGGAAGTATCGTTTAACATTACAGATATGATTCACCTGGCGTCACTGCAGCACGATCGATGTACTTGAGGCGTTAATGCGTTCTCAGACGTCGTTATCTGATTCCCTTCGGCGCCGACTGTAGGAACTAGAGTTGGAGGCATCTGGTAGCCTTATACAGTCTTCCAAACCAAAGGTTTTTGAAGGGAAACCTGAACGATTTAGGAAAACTTAGCAAATATTGAAATTTGAAAGTTTTTTGATGCGGGAACTTTAAAACCATGATGTGAACTTTGTTACATACGTGTACTTGCATAGTACATACAGATACGCATGCAGGTATCAAGGTGTATGTACATACACACGCACGCACTCACGCACGCACGCACGCACATAGTTTTCAAATATTTTGCTTTGTAAGCCGTTCTTGCATACTATTAATTCCTCTGGTGATGTGACCCGTTTCCATTAGAGAGAGCCCACGCCGTTTGAGGGGCCCCTGAAAAGTTCCTTGATCCCATCCGAAAATACGGTCCACGTGCACTATAAATGGCATTCCTAATTTGCTTCGTGTAATTAACATAACTCTGAGCTTTAGGGGTGATGAATCTAACAATTTGCGACCTAGTTCGCAGATGTGCATACGCACTACGTGTGTTAGCCCAATTGGGTCGTTCTAGTCATTCAGGCACGGATGCCTTACTGGCTTGTCCCAGAACACATAAGACTGGAAGAAAATCTCCATTGATACTCTTTTGTAGTTTTGAATAGTCATTGATAGCTCCAGATCAAGTGTAGTATGGGTGGGTGAATACGGGGGGAGGGTGCCAAACATTGTTCAACCCAACTGCAGACCATAGCATTAGAGTGATAACCAGCCGATAATTATTGGCTCGTCAGGCACGAATTTGAAGGCGAGAGGACCAAAGAGGGTCATAGTTTCTCTCACATGGGCAAGAATGTAATGAGAAGAAGGCAAAATATCTAAAGCTTGTAACAGAGGGAACAGTAAGCAAAGGGCCAAGTTAAACTGTACTTGTCTGGTTGAGCAGGACACATTGTGAACTAAGTTTTGGCGTTGGGAAAGTGGCACATGTGGTTGTCGATGCATCTAGATTCATCGTTTTGTGTAATAGAACAGATATAACTAGAACCCCCAACTCATGTAACGTGGTTGAAGAAAACTGTGCACACCGTAGGTCACCAGATTTCTGTAGTCTAACATCTCAGTATTATCTCTTCAGTGTCTCATTGTTGGTTGCGCTTTATATTCCGTCATATGTACATGTGGTCCTGCTCTTGGGTCAAGTTCTGCACATGAGACGGTCAAAATTTGTCCCTGAAATTCTCAGGTGCACAGACGAAAATTCATAAAAAATCCTCTCACCAAGGCATCAGTATCAAAGGAATTTAATAGGATGACATTTTCTAAGGGTCAAATAGGAAATGCAGGAGGCAGTATTTTGTTGCATGAAAGCCCAGACCATAAAAATGGAAATTATATTATGTAGCACACACATATAAATTGCAAACACTTACAGGGAATCTGTGACTTGTTCAGTTACAAACCCGATGCTGTTGTAAGGTAAGAAGTAAAATTAATCTTACCAGGAACAAGACAATGTTTGCACATAACATATCTTCTCTGTGGGCCATGTATACCCGCTTATTCTGATTCCTACAGCTTGGATCTGAATACTTGCCAACATGCTTTAGACATTGGCAGGCAAAATGGTTTCTATGTGTGTAAAAAATTATTGAAAGTAGAGGAAGGCACACTGAAAAGAAACCAGTGACGCAGTCACATGAGGCCATTCAGGAGTTACAAGAGCAACAAAATTACACCTGTCAGATAGCAAGCACAGAGTTGGTTTGAGACTATCTTTCACTTGAAGCATGTATTTGATTCGTTGAAATCAGTGCACTTTAATGCGTGCCTTTGCTGTATTTGTAAACTTATTGAGTGCATGGTTGTTCTTAGGCTATTGACACCTCTGTATGTTGAACATGAAATCGGTATGGACGCTGTTGCGTTCATTCAACTCATGTTGCGGTTATTCACCTTACAGATGCATACACATGTCCAAAAGGTTAGGTTGAATGGAAAAGTCCACACATGGAAAATTTTGCGAAACAAAATGCAGTTAAGGTACAAATAAAAGTTGCCAATGCAATGGTTTCATATACCCAATGCACTGAGGGATAATACAGTCATTCATGATCAGTTTACGCTGTTTTTGACTTCCATATCTCACCCTTTTCAGTTTGGGCTGGAAGCGTTTGCGTTCATCTACATATCCCAATGGTTTACCATACTGGCCTGAACCCTTGTCCGTCTTTGTTTTGATGTTCTGTTATTTTTAAACCTATTGTACCAACACTTAGCCTGGGGGTTAACGCCTTCTGACGCATGTCTTAAACGCTTCCCAAACGAGTAAAGACAGCATCTGGAAATTTGCATTGCATATTCTTACATTAATAACCCACATACTGACAAGAATTTAGAAATGAGGTCGTCCTAGGCTGCGTATTAACGACGTCGTAATTAGATACCACCATGTTTTACTATTCGACATTCATGGTGACTGTTTCGTGTATGGTGACTTGGGCTTGCACTGCGCATCAGCATGACCTGTGCGTTCTTTATGGAGCTCTTTTGACCACGTGTTGGATCATCCTAGGTCAAATAAATATTTTTTTCGTTTTCTATGTCCATTGAGACCCGGAAATCCTTTGTGAAGATATCATCTTGGAAAAGGAACCAAAGAAACTTTTTGGATACAGCCAGAAAAAATTATCTAATTTTATTGCAACAAACTGTTGCAACATTGCAATTTTTCGCATTTGGACGTCCGTTGGTTTTATGATAACATTGCAGTATTTTTTTGTAGTTTGGCCGTCGGTGGTTTTGTGCAGACGTCAGCTTAGCGAGTAAAGTAGTGTCGTCTGTTTCTCGTTTTGGATAACTTATGTCGAGATATCGGCTTTTGCATTGTTGTGCAACATGGGACAGACTGACGTATAGGGTCAGCCATAGATGTCAGATGGAGTTCACTAACGTGCTCGTTGTACTTAGAGTTTCAAACCACAAAATGTGGCAGTTTTGTATTTCCGCGATAATTGGGGGCATTGTCGATTTTTTTGTGCCCAGGGCTCTTTGAAAGTGTCCTTTTTGGAACTTCTCTGTCAAATGTGTCAGGAAGCATGTTTTACTTGACGCGTTATAATGGAGGTCAACGTTGACGCTTTTTCTTGTTTGGCCTGACCTGTGACGTCATCAGTGACCCAGAAGTGAAAAAACGTACATGTCACAGGACCTCAAGGCTCGGCACTATCAATTGACGTTTGAACCAGCCAAATCCAACGATTGATTCCCGTGACAGACAGGTCTTAATCGACCGCCCCCCTCCACCCAGTCAACGGAAAGTAACGAAATACCCCAGTCATTGCCGGGTTAACACGCAGTTACACATGACAAACACTGCTCTGCCCACCACTTTGCCATTTCCCTTTGTCTGTTTTCTCTGATATTGTCTGTTCTTGGTAGCACGACAGGATTATGGAAGAAAGACGTGAAACTCTGCTCTTTGTTTGAAGTTACGGACGTCTTTCTTTACATTCCAAAATATTGCACTCCATTGAGGCCGAACATATGCATCATCCCTACGCCCTTTTCGTTTGTCCTTGTTAACAAATGTTTCTTAAAGTCGTTTGGCTGTGTTACGCCGCCTTCGCGACGTTCAGCTGCGACTGACCCATCATAAACGTGTTTGGGCGGGATGTCGCCCAAGATCACCAAAATGGATAATGTTTTGACTGGTGCCTCGGCAGCGACTGAAGACAGAGTCTGCTGCAGAACCATGAAACTGTGCCAGAACATCTGAGATGCCAATAAAAGTGGCCCTGACTGCCTAGCGAGCAGCGAGCTTCCAATCCCAATTAGGTTACAGTCTACACTGGATTAGGACCGCACTCGGGGTATCGGCAACGTAACCCCCCCCCCCCGCTCCAAAAAAGCCCTGGGTGTGGATCGAACTGGGTATCATCACATTTTCCCTTGTGAGGCCGGGAAGTCGCTCCAGGCCCATAGTGACACAACTGCCTCACTTTTGGGTAGATAGGTAGTGTAGTCCTTGAAGCGCAGGCAGACCTTCAGCGTAGCGCATTTTGCTAATTCCGAGTGCTTGAACTCGCTTCTGCTGTGTGCCTGTGGCACTGTGAACATTCAGTGCATGTGACGTGACTTTGGGAATTTTACCCACTTTGTGGACGCCTCGTTGTACGAATATGTTTCCTGTTGTTTCTTAATTGTAGTGAAGAGGATATGTCAGATTGTGATCATTTCTCCTGGTAGACGCGCAAATGTGTGCTAGAAAGATGGAGGGAACATGCAACCAGGCTTAATAGTGCAGGTATCCGAATTCTACCTTTAAACACGTTGCTTGCGTTTTCATGTTTCCTTTGGAGTTCCCGCCCATTTGCTTGCCTTTTCATAAGAAAGTTACACACATTTTGAAAGGGTTTTTCACGCAACATTTGTACAGAAGTTTACGCAACATTTTTTTCTGTGACATCACGGATTTGTTAGGCATTGGGCTCAGCTTACCTCGTTTTGTAAATTCAAGGAAATGTTGAATATGTTTTTCGGAATATGTGTGAATAAATTTTGTAAATGGTGTTTGATTATGCACATTTAACGTATTATTTATTCAAACCACCCTTTACCCACGAACATGGCGACAAAGTTAGTATATCAGCAACCGAGAAGAAATGACATTGCGGATTCAACGTGGTGTTATAACCTATACATTGTGTGCAAATAAAATGCTTATTGACATGTATAGAATGTAGATAAACTTAAGTTTTCGTCATACGAGCAGTGCTTTGACGAAAATGTCGTTTTGTTGGGGTTTCTTTCGTTTCTGAAAGGGAGTCGCCCAGCAAAACAACTCGCGCCTCAGTGCGAGTCGCGACTGGTCATCTGTATATGGCTACGCTATCGCTTAATCACCAGCGCCACGCTGCGCCGTTAGCTTATCATGCGATCAGAAATCCAGACTGGTTTCGGCCGCCTGGACCTTGCATGAATCCACGGCTCCCTGCGGCATTGTAACGTCTCCCACCACCATTGTCACTGCTGCTTTTGCGCTAGATTGTCTTGTTCCACATAAAACCATAAAAATATTTTGTTGTACATTGTTTCAGTGTTATGGGACATGGAGTTCAAAATGGGAAAAATTACTGTCTTTTCATATGTATTCCGACACAAGTTCGCTTAGAAATTATTTGCCGTGTGTCAAGTATCCTATATTCGGGTAGAAAACTCCCACCAAGGGATTATTACCCACTATTTGTTTGTGTTGAATTTATGATGTTTATTGCCTTTGATGGGTTCTGTTTGGGATATTCTGTAAATAATGTAGCGCATTTTTCCAGCCCGTAATGATGTTTAGGCGGTTTTTAGGTGCAGTGTATATTGTTCTGAGCGTAACGCTAAGAACTATTACCCCCCTTCGTTACGGAGTTCGTTACGGAATTAAGGGGAGATCTTTCGAAGGAGTTTATTTTGTTGTAGTAGCATAGTGACAATTAAGAAGAGAATAGATGTCCTTTAGGAGCTTTGGATTGTGATCAAAACGCCACATTTTTAATTGCAAAATTCTTCTCTCAGATGAGTTTAAGCCACTCAAGAGCAGATAAGCCATGTAATGTAGGAGTAAAATTACGGGTGAAACGTTGGGGTTTTCGGAGGGAGTCCGGGCCCCTGGAATTTGGGATTGTTAACATTAGGTTTATGGTAGTGCATGGAAACAATGGCCTCAAAAACATCAGAATTAGTTGGAATTAGCACTTGCCCCCCCTCCCCCGAACCGCTTTTGCAAAGCTCCGCCCGTGGGTAAAATGTAGTGCTGCAATGCCCCCAGTAACTCCCTTTTTTTGCAAGTACATTGTTCTGTAGTTTAATGAGGTCATTGATTTAAAACCCATAAGAATTGCAAGGCAACATATTATGCATTGAGAAGCACTTCAGATTCTGTTACATTAGGGCATTGCCCCAGAGTTCAGTATGATCTAGTATGTCTGAGTGGGGAAGCCAAAATGTTATTGCCTGTGGGAGCGAAAAAGTAGGTAGCATTTTATCGTTATTGTAGGATCATCGTGATGTCGCCTGGATGAATGTCAGATTATGCATATTCAGGTGTCGCTGTTTTTGTAAAAGAAAAAGGATCGCATAGCCCCGGGGCCGTAAGTTCAGTGCGGTGACATTCCAAAGTTCGACGCAGTTAGGGTGAGGGATACGCAGTAATATTGGCAATAGTATGCTGTAATATTTATGATGCCTTAATATTAATTGAATTAATGTTAGTGATACCTGTATCGTTTGTGCTTGGTCAGGCAGGCAGGCGAACTGCTTTCCTTTTTTCGTAGGATACCTGCAATTCAGAACTTCGGGCACAGGAAAAAATTGCGTTTTTTTGTTGGCGTCGAACTATTTTAAATGTCTCCTGCGGTTTCTGGGCGCCGATGGGCCATAACAAAATGTCATTTTATTGCTAAAGCAGGAGAGATAATTTGTTATGTAGGCTTACTTAGGGATGCGCCGGACATCCGGTCGGATATTAGATGTTATCCAGTATCAGGCTGGATATTTCTGTGATCCGCCCGGATATCCGTCCGGATATTTAATCTCGCGGTATGCGATCGAGACTGTTCTAATGTCTGCGTACAAACCGGTTTCAGGAGAAATGTGCTTTGTTATATTAGATTGTCGATGTAGCTGGCAGTTCCAAGGTCTGTCCAGAACACAGTTTTTTCTTCTTGGTTTGGGAGGGTTGAGACATATTTTGCTGGAGTGGAACACAAGCTCAAAGCTGTTAAACAATAGCCAGCATGTGCTGAGGAACCTATTTTATGGTGGCTTATATTCCACCTTCCAAACATTTTTTTTTACCTTTCTCAAATTGTCTGATACAATGCATTAGAGGGCAATATACTTCAAGAGACATGCTTTGGTAATCGTGAAGAATGTTTATGAAACCAGGTTGCGAAGGCACTATGTTGGCATTGTGCGTATTCTGGAGCCTTTGCTCATGGGCGCATTCTCAGTCTCTGCGGGGCTGCGAGGGACATGGCCCCCACAGTTTTCTAGAAGTGGTGATTTGGCCCCCTAATTTTTAAGGTATCAGATATGTGTTTCCCATCGGTGACACAATATCTTGAACTTAAGATTCCACCAAGAGGACTTTCAACCATATGTCGTTCTACGAGGCTCGAAAAAGTGATATTTACTCCTCGCCCTGCGTGTTCTTGGTGGATTGCAACCAGTTTGTCCCCTCCCCCAATTTCTGAACCGTTTCACCCATACCTTTGCCAGCAGTGAGAGATGGTGAGCTCCGCTATGATTGTTGTTTTCTGTGTTTATTTACGTTTTTATTTATTTATTTACAAAGTAGCCTATGGAAACCTGACAGTAAATGCATGCACTAGGGGGATGATTCACAGACTGATAACATTATTTATGTAATATTTTTCAGACTGCCTTATCTCTTTTTTCATTCAGTCTTTTCGTTCCATCTTTTAATAAAAGTAGTGAACAAAAGCAAGTGAGCTTAATATCCAGTAAGCATAATATTGGGGTATCCGGCCAGTATCCAACCGAATATCCGGCCGAATATCCGACAACCCGATCCGGCATCCGGTAAAACGTTTGCTATGCATGCTGAATGTTGCACGTCTTATATGACCTGTTGCGGTCGCATACGACGGGAAAACTTGGAAATATTTAGTGTCGAGCATGTGTGATCTTGAGTCGCTCACTTAAAGACAACACCCGGGCTGTGGCAGACGAGGAAAGGCAAATTAACGGAAAAGAATGGGATTACACTGGGATGACTTGTCAGTCAGCTGAACACCATGTCCCGCCCTTTCAGCTGCTGAACAACGATGCGTCCAAGCGAGGCTGACAGCTCCGGTGGTGGCGATGGCGACGGCGGAAGGCGGCACATCCTGGTGGTGTTTGTCTCCCTGCTGTTGGACCTGCTGTCGTTCACGATGATCCTGCCGCTGCTGCCGGCGCTGCTGGACTATTACCAGCAGCACGACACGAGCGGCACGTATCCGCTGCTGGTGAGCCGGGTGCGCGTCTTCCAGGCGGCCATCGGCGCGCCGGACCAGTTCACGGCCGTGCTGCTGGGCGGCCTGCTGGGCTCGCTGTTCTCGCTGCTGCAGTTCGTGACGGCGCCCGTGACGGGCCGACTCTCGGATACGTACGGCCGCCGCCCGATCATGCTGCTCTGTCTGACCGGCATCGCCACCTCCTACGTGCTCTGGTACCGAGCGCACAGCTTCACGGTGTTCGTGGCGGCGCGAGTGGTGGGCGGCCTCAGCAAGGGCAACGTCAACCTGTCGTCGGCCATCGTGACCGACGTGACGGACCGGGAGGCGCGCGGTCGTGGCATGGCCTGGCTGGGGGTCGCCTTCTCGCTTGGCTTCATTATCGGACCGATGATGGGCGCCGTGTTTGCCGCGGTGTTCGGCCGTCAGGGTGGCGCCGCCATCTACGAGGCGCCGGCCCTGTTGGCCATCGCGCTGTCCTCCGTGAATGTGCTGTTCGTGTATCTGGCGCTGCCGGAGAGCCTGCCGGCCGATCGGCGACGTCGCGCCGCCGCTGCGCCAGACGCCCTGCTCGACTACATCAACCCGGCGGCCCTGCTGCAGTTCCGACTTGTTCACTGTGCCGACGTCGCCCAGCAGGCGGCTCTGCGCCGCGTCGGACTCGTCTACTTTCTCTACCTCTTCGTCTTTTCGGGCGTCGAGTTCACTCTAACGTTCCACTGCCACACACGATTCCAGTACACGTCGATGCAGCAGGGCTACATGTTCCTGTACATGGGCGTGTTGATGGCGCTGGTGCAGGGCGGCTACGTGCGCCGTATCCCGGAGCCGCGCCTCGAGCGCACGGCGCTGACCGGCGTGGCGCTGTTGCTGCCCTCCTTCCTGGCGGTGGCCTTCTCCCACTCGCAGGCGGGCCTGTACGCCGGCTTCACGCTGTACGCGCTCTCGACGGCCGTGTGCGTGCCGTGCATGTCGACAGTGGCGGCGCGCTACGGCGGCCACCACCAGAAGGGCGTCGTCACGGGCGTGTTCCGTGCGCTGGGCGCTCTGGCGCGCGCGCTCGGTCCCATCCTTTTCAGCACCGTGTTCTGGCTGACGGGTGCCACCGTCTGCTACTGCGTAGCGGCCGCCGCCATGCTTGTGCCGCTGGCGTTGTTGGCCAGCTTCAGGCCGGCCAAGACGGAGACCCAGACGTCCTGAGTTGACGCCCTGGTGGTGCGGCGTCGTAATTTGAACGTCACCCGCGGACGTGACTGGCCCTGCGCCTGCTCATCGTGCACGGCTCAGTTCTGGTGGTCGCATTTACTGGTTTCTAGAAGCCTGCTTTTGTTCTGCCCCCAGTGCGTTCTTGACCTAAGCCTCATGCTTTGTTACTCTGATATCTCCGTCTGCGTGATACGATTGTCGCCAGATTAATTGTTGATCTGGTTTCTGCATCCTCTCATACCTGTGCAAAGTAGTCTTGGCGCTTGATCCCCTTTTCCTCGCAGTATTTACGCACTCATGTTTGTGTATGTTCCTCTGTTCCTGTAATTCCTTTGCAATGCACTTTACCCTGCTGATGGTTTAATCCCGTAAGCTATGCAACGGTATCCTTCGAAACTTTATCGAGTCCAACTGCATTCGATGACTGGTTCTTGTTGCGCTTTTCCCTTGACCGTGTCACATAAGACGTAAAACAAGACAGAAAGAGAAAGCAACCTTTTTTGACTCGCTCGTGTCCTGCCTCATCCCGAGATTCATTTTGTCCGAGCTTTGTTTGCATGCCAAAAGAACCCCAGCCCGCGGTTGGGGCTTGATTGTTTTGGCGAAACCGTGGCGTGCCGACGCTTTTGACGTTACCCCGAATTAGGGCTTGACCAGCCGAAAACAGAGCCGGCCTGAACGATGTCCAGTGGCTATTTTTTGCAGTACCGTTGTCCGCTTGTAGCGAGGAGCAGTTCTTTTTTAGTTAAAACGCTTTGGAAGCGTAAAGTTTTACTTGTCTGGATCTCGTCGTCATGATAGTATTGTTTCTGTTTGTGCGTGGCTCGTCACATATCTTCCTTGTCTGTTACGAAAATAGATGTATCCTGTTCGAGAAACGGGCTTGAATTATAAGCCAAGGTGACCCTATATTTCCGCAGCTCTCATCATGCTTAACGCTGCAGGAAAGTCAGACATCCTCAGAAGCCTCATTCCATACCCAGGTCTTCAGCTTAGGCATCTGCGTTCATCTTTATCTCATGCGTTCTGGCACGCACTTCATGCTCTCTCGCTGCACTGCGGTTTCGATTTCAGCACCCACCCAATTCTTTTTGGAAGCTACTTATCATTGATGGTTATTCAGCGTGCTTCTGATATCCGTGGCGGGAAAGTCCCTAAAATCTTAAATAGACCATGACCAAATGTAGTTGCAGCGTTGTTTCTCCCAGTAAAGATGCCTTTATTCTTTTTGCAGAGTTTGCAGAGGGAGTGTCCGTTGTGTTTTGGGGACTTTGGGAGGGTATGCAAGGTGTAATTTTTTCTTCCATTGCAAGAAACAATGTCTTGTTTACGACTGCATCGGATTAGATTATAAAGTAATTGTTGATGCGCGCATTGACATGAAAGGACTCTGTTTGTCTCGCTGTGGTTATTTTTATTTGTTTTGGAAGTCCTGAATGCTTTCAACAGTCCTCAAGCTCATTATTTGCCAATATTTGCTTAAGCTGTCAACAATCTTCAAGCTCAATATTTGGTAATGTTCGTCACCTGTATTGCCATTTTCCTGCGCGCATACTCAGCTTGTGTTCGTAGTGGGCTTTCCATTAGCGAATAAAACAATGATGGTCCTATTTTCACCAATGGTCACATTGCATGTGGCATCAGGCTTCACAGTAGATGTGCTGATATCCTTTGTGCCTGGATGTGAAAGGAATCGGACGGCCTTTTTGGGGGCTGCCTGGTAAACTTGCTTCGTGCGTCATGAAATCTAATTGCTGTGTAGTTTTGTAATTCCTGTTGATGCGAAAAAGACTGATTGGATTTAATATTCGCGGAATAGCAGGTAACCTGTCGTCGGCGCTATCGGAATTTCGGTGAAGGCCGGGGGCCCATTGTTGGCCACGTGACCGGGAATATTCTTTCTTTTACGATGGAACAGCAACAAATTTCCGACCTCCTGGAGCCCCAGCACCGAGAATGCCTTACATTTACGTTCCCCATGGAGCCAGTGTTTGTAGTGCACGATGTGTGAAAGAGAGCATTTCGATGTGGTCACTGCGTTTCTCTTGTGATAACCTGCTGGGTAGAGGTAAATGGTCAAGATGTGCTGATAAAGTTGCTACTTCGGGATGTGATTGCTGAATATGGCCCCCTGCAGCATTGTCTGGATCCGCGGCCAATATCGCTAAGTCAGCCTGCTGACCAGGCTGACTTAACGATATTGGCCGCATCTGACGGTTCTATCTCTGGGCTCTGGCTCTGCACTCCCCGGATGTTGGTCCTGACTCGCCATCCGTGGTTGTGGTTTGCGAGTTTGCGGTAGTGGGTCCGACCGAGTAGGGTGCGCGCGCTTCCTTGATGTGTGTCGAATACAGGACACCGGCGATTAGATATCGACGCCATGACGCTCATCTGCCTGGTGCTGTCGTGTCCCTCTGTGCCGTGCACTCAGAACTCCACGCGCTCTTGCCGTATGGCGCTCGCTTTGTCATGCTACGGGCCGCTGAGTCTGGAACAAGTGGACCTGTTTCCGTAACCGCATGCTCTGTGTGGGCTATGTTTCGTAAGAGTCCAGCTAACAGGGTCGGCTCTGTACGCGATGTGTCATGGTAGTGGTGTCACCATTGTGGTCGCAGTGCGATTAGATGGACGCCGGCTTTTAGAGTACGAGGTTTGGGTCCTTTCTGTCAGTTTATGATGGGGAAATGTCTTTCAGGATGTGTTGGTTTACCTAAAATGGTTATTCGTAACCCTTAATGTGTTGTGTTTTAACTATTTTCCGAAGCATTTTGAACAATAAACTGCAGAAACACTTCTTGGTGACCGGCGAGTTGCTTTTTGCATTTGTGGAATTTTAGGTGACAAGCGCCAGTAACAGATCAGAGGCGCGCATTTCTTGACGTCTGGGTGCCGTATGAACACAGAGTCGGCGCGCCCGTAAACCCTGGTAATTAATCATTTAGTCTCTTAATATCTTTATACCCTCACCCTAAGTCATCGCTCAAGAACTGCCATGACACCAGGGTCCATTGTTGAAAGTGGTGGCATTCAGGCGGGGCACTGCGAGTTGTTTGTTGTGGAGAACCCGGGATCGCTGGACCAGCCAGTTTTGCGCACACTGCGGCCAAACTGTCGGTCACCGGACGTGGCGCATTCACGACTGCGGCCAACTGGTCACCGGACACGGCGTATTCATGATTGCGGTCATCTGTCAGTAACGAGGCGCGATGCAGTCAGGTGCCGACATCCGTTCGTGGCAATGAATTCCCGTACCGAACAGATCTGCAGCCGGTCAGGTGTAACTCGGAACCCGTCACGGTAACGTGGCACATGTATTTAAAACATACCAATGAATCGCAAAAAAAAACACGAAATCAGATTGACCGGGGCTGAACCATGCGGCTGTGCGGTTCTTTTGTTCTGGGGCATGCGCCGTTTAATGCCTTCGACTCCATGCGTGCACAAGAACGTGCTTTAAACGGCAACGCAGTTTCTGGCAAATCGATCCCTTCGAACGTTCTCAAACTCTTGCAATCTTTTAATACCATCAGCTGCAATGGGAATGTTGTTGCAGAAACCATAACGAATCTCCGCAGTTTTTCGACGCAGCTGGCGCCTGGTGACTCACGCAACCCCCACCCACTGCGGCCTCCCTGAACGGAGATGAGACGGAGCGCCGTGCCGACCCTTCCGACTGCGGACACCGGTCTGCGCCATCGCGTCCGGGTCACGGACGGACCGACGGGCTGAGAACTCGGGGGTTCTCTTCTGCGCAGAGAATCCAGACCAAAGGGAAACGCATCAGCTCCTGCGCACGCACTGCGACGCCGGCCAGAAGAACGGACACCACTCGCCAGCACGACAGTCGGACTCCATCGGTGTGTAGCGCGGCAGCGACATCAGGCCGCCACTCCCAGCGAATACTGCCGCGTAAACAGCCTTAAAAGGAGCGCTGCACCATGACTGGGGGCAGACCGATTCCCCTACAAACACACCGCACGCCGGACGGTAACAATAAATAAACTGCGCCACAGGGTAACAGTATCACACCGACACGCCGCCCACTGCGCGCACAAGGCACTGGACTGAGCGCCGACTTTCCATCGTTTCCGTGGTAACGATTGTAAGGCACAGTGCTGAAAAACACTACGACCTTCTAGCCGTCCGACAGCGGTACCTGGAAGCAAATCCAATGAACGTCAATGCCCGAAGACATGTTTATACGATACCACTGAGCCCATGGTATACATAGTATACATAACAACGCTGTCGCTAAATGGAACGTAAGCGAAAATTTGTGACCGGAACGAAGTGGTACATAGGTGCCAGCCTCAGCATCCACATCAAAACATGTGATATCACAATGCACAAGGCTACTATGCTGCTGCCCCTGGAGGCAGCCGGATCCTTTCTCCCCTCCCCACCAAAAAGCTGGCCCCAATACGAAGCGTGCATCGTAGCTGCGACCGGCTGTGGTCTGGCTACAGGGCGTGCCTCACCTTATCGCCGGCCGCCAGGGTGTAGCGGGTCCTGTTCCTGAGCACAGTGCAGAGCAACATGCAGACCGCCATCGCCACTAGAAACACGCTGGTACAGCTCAGATGTGTGTACACCCGCTCTCTGTCCACCTGTGCACAACAGAGCAAAAGCAGCTCCAGCCACTGGCGGACCGTTCAAAACAACGTCACGAGTCTACAGAGCACTGAGCCCAAAATACGAGGATTGCCCTCTCTCCGCTCCGTATCGCGTCTCAGACCGCTGTACTACATAAAAAGAATGCCATCGGGTGCCGGTGCTTCAAGCTAGCCTCGAGAAAGCCGCCGTTTGCAACTTCTGGGCGCCATCGGCCAGCGGGAAATCACCAGTTCAAGCTATGTCGAAAGGACTGCCTACAGCAGTCGCTGTCGGCGAATCTGAGCCTCTCGACAACGCCTTTCAGGCGCCCGTCTCCGGCGAGAACAACTATGATGACGGCGCACTCCATCCCGCCCAGGTGGCGGCGCTGCAGAACCCACTGGCTGCGATGAGACGCGACAATGAGGCCTACCTAGCGCAACACGCCGAACTCAAACGGCTCATCTCCGACTTCACAGCACAAATCGTCGACCAGCAGCCCGACGATGTCCGGGATTTTGCCGCGCAGTTCTTTGCGGACGCTAACCAGCGCAATAAAAAGAAGGCGAAAGAATCGAACAAGCAGCAGAGCTAGCGGTGATGCTTGGCCATATCACATGGCCGCCGCGATAAAACGGTGAGCCTTGCCTCAAGCGGCGAGACCAGGTACGCGAAAAAAACAGCAAATAACAAAAAAACAAGTGCAAGACATCGCCGGGGAATGCTGCGGGGGAAAGGCCGGAAACGTGGGGTCCACGAGCAACCATGCCAATGACGTCGGTACCGTTAGTAAAATACATTGGAATAATGACTCCGTACCGTTTTTATACCTTGTAGTGGCAATGTACTTCAAGAAATCAATATTAACGAGACAAATCATTTCGACACATTACTATGTAATCGAAAGAAAAAACATCGGCGAATGAAATTACGAACAAGAACAATTTACGAAAAGTGGCAGCTCCGAAGTGTGCACCGCTGTGTATAAGAGACATGCGAGGGAGGGGAGTACGCACCATGGAGAGCGTCAGGTCCCAGGCGGGCACGGCTGTGTACTTGAGCTGCAGGCGGCGGCGGCCGCCGGTGCAGCGGCCGGTTGGGTCTGTCTGCAGGGCCAGCGAGCCGGCGCCGGGCGGGGTCGTCACGTCAGCGCAGGAGGGCGGCGCCGGCCGGCCCGGCTCTGGCACGGGCACGGCGGCGCCCGTGCTCCAGACGCGGACGCAGAGCAGCGGCACGCCGCCCGGGCCCTGGACCGGCTGCAGGCTCACGTTCAGATCAGCCGGCCGTGGCTCCTCTGTCAGGATACACAGGCAACATGCATCGAACAGCATCCATCACGCAATCGGCACAAGTCACATTGAGGGCTGGTATGGGAAGGCAGCCACGTTTTGCAGTACAAAGTTACCTCTTGTTACTTGTGTAAAAAACTTACTCTAGCATATCGTCACGTCCAGCTAAATTCGTGCAAATGATGCACGCAATACCTCTAGCATATCGTCACGTTTAGTTAAGCTAAATTCGTGCAAATAGCCCACGCAATACCTTTAGCATATCGTCACGTTTAGCTAAATTCCTGTAAATGCAGCACGCAGTACCAAAATGATAACTGGACCGCTTTATCTTAATTCTACAGCAACCAATACCACAAAAACATGCAAAATCAGCATACTGTAAGCATATCAAAGGGATGAGAGTCTAGCTTATTCTGGTACCATGTGAAGTTTTATTACATAGTCAAGCACCGAAACACAAAAAAATAACACGCTGAATATATCATTTCACGCTAACATGAGAATAAAATGGCTGAGAATATTCCTTTGGAACCTTTAATGTGAGTAGCGTCGAGTCCTCACAAATCGGCGTCCGCGGCAAGCCTAAATCGCTGCGGTCCAGCAGATGTCCCCCGGTTATCGCACCATCATCACCACGAACACCAAATACACATAAACACATACCAATATGCAAGGCCCACGCACATCCACACTCTTCGAGTACTTAACCAGCTCAACACACATCAGCAACGACTGTCAAATACCACAATCGACGCACCGCATCCTCATCGGCCACCACCAGCACGGCAGATCTCAAGAGGGCGGTCCGGGGGCGCCGCTCGGCCCTTCCGAGCAGGGAACCAACGGCCCCGGCAGCCCAGGCCGGGCCTGGACCAGCGCTGCCGGAGATGCAGGAGACTGGTACAGAACAGCACGCCATCGTTCCGGAGCCCCAGCAAACAGCGCCGGCCGGCTCAAGCTTCGATCACCATCCCGAACCCGTCACGTCGCTTCAAGGCTCAGTTCTAAAGGGCGACTCGGCTGCCAGTGTGAAAGCTGAGCATGTTGTCGGTGGCGTGTCACGGACGTCCAAGCCGTGCGTGGATTTGACGCGTCCTCGGCGCTCGGCTGCCACGATGTGCTTGGCCCAATCTCCTACGAGTTCCAGCACGCACCCCGCCAGGCAGCGTGTGTGGTGACTTCTAGCCCGGGCCGGCAGTGTCGCCGCACTGGGGCGTGTACAGCACTCAGACACTGCCGTGCTCGGCTCTTCAGTCGCCCGTTCCCGCACCGTCGGCCCTGTAAGGCTGTCGCTGCCAGTGACGATCGTCGACGAACTACAGTTCACCTGTGGCCGGTGCAGCGGTGCGCACGTGATGCTGGACGGTCCACTGGGACAGCAGCGCCTCACAATGTCGCACGGCCACCACAAGAAAATCTCAGCGCCGCCGCCGACTGGGATACGACTGTAACGTTCTAACTACCAACAGTTGTCTGCAGCACGATGCTGGAGACTTTGGAGCGGGTTCGCAAGCCTGAAGCGTCTTCTCAGACAATGTCAGCAGCTCTTGTTGCCATGGTGGCAAATCATGAACAGTTTGCATGTGCACCTGACGTGCTAGGCCGGCGATTTATCTGAAACGGTCGACTGCTGTTCATTTTCCTTCATGTGCTGCGCACAGCCCGTCACAACTGAGACTTGCGACGGCTACCTAGCCAGAGGTTCCTGTTCCTGCGAGATCAGCGAGAGCAGTTCTGATCTCGCTGATGATCACTGCTGTCATCATAATCAGTCAGAACTTTGGGCCCTTCTCAAAGTATACAGACACGAAGATCTTTAGTTCTCCAAGTTTTTGGTATATGACACCAATACCTTTGCTCGCAAATAAACAAACGTGTCTTGCCCAAAGCACTCATCCAATTCCCCGTAAGGATACAAATTATTAATGATTTCCAATGTTTATCACACACCTAGATTATCAATTCACTACCCACTACAGGAACGCAATATCAAGCCTAGTTTACGTTTTAACTTCGCTCGGTGCTGGATCGCTGTCCGCTGTACTGGATGTGGCAGAGATGGCGACAATCTCCTTCCACGATCTTGATCACGGCTCGCAGATGACGCTACTTGATGGCGACCAACGTGCTGTCTAGTTTAGCCTGGTTCCACTTGCCTTACAGGTAGACTCGTAAGCGATTCAGAAACGAATAAGAATCGATTCGGTTCACCAACCCTTTTCGTGAATCAGAATCACAACCGATCCCCTATGTGACAAATGCGAACCAGAGCCACAATCAAAATCATGTTTAGGCTCAATAATTAGAATTGAATCGAGCAAAACGTTGTTGGGCATGGATTCCCGGAATTGATTTCCAAATCCTGGATCATTTGAATGCCTGTTTTGTTTACCCAATAAATGAGGACGTTTATTTACAACCTGTATAAGGATAACCATGAGGCCTATCAGCAATGAGATGGAACTGAGATGAGAATAGGAAATGAGAATTCCTGCCGTGATACAATGGGAAATGAGTCATTTCCTTTCTTGCTGCCAAACATTTGTGCATTTTACATCCTATATTAATGTCTGGGCCATAAGTTCATATGTATAACGCCTTCCCTAATGCCCACTTGTGTTTACAATGGTCTGCTTATATTCTTTTCTTTGCATCATTAATGGTGACATTAAGTTCTTTCGAACTGATTGCTTTCAGTAAGAAAATGGCCTCTGAATCAGAATCGAATCGATTCACTGTTTTCCAAAGTGAATCACAATTAGATCCGGAGTAACCTTCTTGGGCTGTGAATCAGGATCGAATTGATTTCAATTTCGTGAATGGCTTACCAGTCCGCTTACAGGCAGCACTGAGGAACTGAGAGTGGTGCCACCCCTGTTGGCCGCTGCCGCCGCCTGCTCGCTAACTTCCTGGTCAGCTTCGTATTTGTGCAGTTTCTTCAGGCATCTACTATGGGGACTAGGTAGGAAACTGCTGCAGAGGCTTGGCTGATCTTCCGAGCAGAAGGCCTTGCACGCCTGAGGCGCGCCGTGACGTCAGCGGTCGGAAACGGAACTGGCCGCGTGCCAATACAGAGCGAATCAGCCGTCCGCTGCCCGGGGCTGGACATGCGGCCGCGCACAGCTCCGGCTGTCCTCGCTGACCTCTGACCTCCGGCAGCACGTGATGTGCCCGACTGGGATGCCGCCTCCGGTCTGCTGTCACGTCCGCAGCCCTGGCAGTGGGAACTCGAACCTGAATGGCTGGGGCTGCTGGCGGTACCCCAGGCAGTGGTCACCGATGGGCCAGGCAGCGCGCGTCCGGTTGACGGGATCGGCAGCCAGGTGTCCGATCTGCCCGCCCTTTTGACTAAAGGCTGGGCAGCTGACAGCCGCCCGGTGAGCGGTCAACAACGCCACGGCAGCCACACTGCCCAGACCGGTCACAGTCCTGGTACAGGCCGTCTGGGTTGCCTTGGCTGAGGCCGGCAAGTTGCTACATCTGTCCCGACCTTGATCCAGGACGTCGCCACAGGCCGTCACCAATTCCAGAGCGGCCAGAGCAACATCAAGCCTTCAGCTTTGCCTGGTTTCAAAGTTTCGAAGTCGGGTTTTGAACAGCTCGTCTTTGAAGAACGTTGTTTACCTGGTCTTGGGCGTACAGTTTCAAGTTCTGGAGGACGGCAGTCAATTCATCTGTCATGTGGGCAGCAGCTCATAATTGCTCACAATATTCAACAGGGTTTCGTCCGGGAGGAGTAAAGGAAGCGAGACAGGAGCACTGCTATCAGACGTGCCGCGACGTCTTGGAGACGTCGCCGCAGTCTGATTATAAGCCCAGTAAGTACAGCTAGGCGCACAGAACTGCCGAGGCATAGCAGCCAACGACTGCCTGCTGTGACATCAGACAATAGCACAACTATACGTACATCATGCAACAGTGCACAATTTTATTAACACGTGCAGTAGTGGTACGGGTGAAAACAAGCCCTTCCTCAGTATTTTTTTTTTTTTTTTGTACATATAGTGCCATAAGAAATGGTCCGTCAAATGGATACTGTCCCTAGGGGCCAGTCAAAATCGTGTTCATCAAAGACTGCTTGTAATACAGAATGCAGAAATACGAATGGAAAATATACATACCCAGCACCAGGATGGAGCCATTGCCAATTAACTGTTCTCCAGATGACGGGAGTAACAGGGACAACGTAACTGCTGACTCGGAGCTATTGGAACTGGATGCCTGCTTTAAGAAGTCTTGATGAGGGCAGAAGCCATGTTGCTCCATGTTGGTGAGGAACGTGTTCCATGACTGTCAAACAATGGAGGTAATAAACATGGCTATACAGCATAACATAACCTGCATTTCATCAGCATGACATTCATGACACCCAAAACACTTCATTGTCAAAAGCATGCATTTTACATTCTACAATGGCAATGTGTGCATCATGTCACAGAACAAAACAAAGATTACACTGCTACTGTTTTGGGAAGTCAGTTATTCTTTATGCAGAGATGGCTAAAATCAACAGCCAGCGTCGCATTAATGAAATGCCCTGAAAACCTTTCTATTGCTTTTATTGCTTTCTTAGCTTGCTTTCGATGTTGGTGTAAAATGTTTCGGACATTCATGGCAGGTAGCATGAACACAAGAGTTCTGCATTCTGTACTTGTTCGTAAGGGTTCATCCACACAGTGGCTCTTAGGGCACAGTCAATACACTATGAGGACACAAAACACATCTCATGTTATAAAGCACTCCCCTTTCGTCCCACCCAAAACCCTAACAAGAGTAAGATTCATGTCACTTGGAACGATAATACGTTTCGTCCATCCTGTAGACATAACCTCGGACGCCGTATGACCATGCAGTCCCAGCGCCCTAAAGCCCCAATGACACACACAAGCGCGCGCGCACGCGCACGCACACGCACGCACACACACACGCACACGCATGCGCACGCGCACACGCACACATTGTAGACGTTATCAAGACAGATACAGAAGGAAACCAAATAACCTATTTAGTTTCAACGTCATTTGGACACGTTTCACAGGCTTTCTACGCGACACTTCATTACATGCACTTGAAGTCACATGCCAATGAACTTAGAGGTCTTCACATTTGCGTGGTAAGCCTAACTGCGGTCCTCGGGTTAGAGGCGATGCTTCGTAAAGTTGCAGGATTCCCGCGAGTTAACCTGCCGGCTGATGGTGGGATAAACGGGGTTCCGGGATAAATATAGTTTCGAGGACGTGTAGTCGGCGCTTGTTGCTCTCTGTTGTAATAATTTTCGTGGCTGTCGTCGTATCTTCTTTGGTTAGTTGGTCTTCAAGGTGGTGTCGCTCGTTGTGCATCAGTGGGCCGCCACTCTGCAAATGCATTGCTGTGCGTCCGCTGAGGGTGGTCGTGGGTTGTGCAATATATCCAACATTAAGGAGGAGTACACAGTTTCCTTTTGTACATTTAGAGTAGTAGATAACATTGGATTTCTTCAGTAAACATGGTCTTGTAACATGTTCATGAGAATGGTAGTGGACGTGGTAGGGCTTTTCTAGAAGACTACAAGTTTTAGCTTGTCTACGGGATTTTTCGTCCTCATGTTCTGTTTGACGATGCTTTGCAGTGCGTTTTCGTCGGTGTTGTAGCTGCGACATAGTATTCTTGCAATAGAGCTTGAACGTTGTGCCCGAGGCGTCGTTGTCGGAGCTGCCCAGCGTCGCATGTTGGTGGGTGTGCGCAGCAACTGTATTCCATTTTCTTGGTCGACGAGATAAATAGGGTAATTATTATTGTTGATCACAATTCGCCTGATTCTCCGTAACTCTTGGTGGAGAAGATTCTGCGCGGAACACTGTTTCAGACTTCGGTGGACGCATGCTCTGACGACACCTGTTCTGTAACGTCCAGAGCACTGCTGTTTTAAGCATGCCCCCCAGTGGCTTAGTTTGCGATGAACATTTTTGGCGAATTTTCTGTCCGATGCGTCGTTGCTGACGTCCAGGAAGCTGATGATGTTAGCTGTGCTTTCTTCGATGGTAAACTGGAGGCCAGATTCCTCCTCTAGCTTTGTCTTCATACTTGTAAGCAGTTGAGCTTAGTTAGTTGGCTTGCTGAGGTTAGTTAGTTAACTAGCTTAGCTAGTTGGCGTCTACAACGATATCATACACGTAGCGGCAGTATAAGTAGGGCTTGACTGTCTGCGTCGTTCAGGACTGATTCTTGTACGGAGACCAAAAACGCCTGGGCGAATAATACTCCGAGAGGTGACCTGATAGCAATGCCGTCGACTTGGTAGAACATCTTGCCTTTAGGGCACATGAACGGCTCTTGTGTGGTGCCGAGTATGAGCAGGGCTGCCGTGATGTGCTCCGGTATTTCGGGCGGTGGGAGGGTGATTTCCAATCGTTCTCTCGATAGGCACTTTGGTGAAAAGTTCTTGACGTCCAGGGAGGCTGATATTCCATGGAGGATATTCCACGCCTCTCTCTTGTATTCAGGTCAACGAACTCGGCTGAAGATTTCTGCGGTTAGGTGAGTGGCAGGTACAGAGTCAGGATCTCGTGAAGTCTCTACTCCAGTTGGTATTTGGACAGAGGGATCCAGGAGATGATGGGTCGAACAGGATTACCAGCTTTGTGGGTCTTAACTGTCACGTAAAAGTAACTATTTTTATAATCAAGCTTCGTATATCCCCCATGGACAAGATCATACGGTGATAGCAGCCACGCTCATGATCAAGCTTCGCATAATCCCCCATGGACAAGATCATGGGCGGCAACTTTTACGAGACAGCTAAAACCCAAAAAACTGGTAGTCCTATTCGACCCATCATCTCCCGCATCCCTCTGTCCACATACCAACTGGCTAAGAGATTTCACGAGATCCTGACTCCGTACCTGCCACTCACCTCCTCACTGACACCTTCAGCCGAGTCCGTTGACCTGAAGACAAGAGACATGAAATATCCTGGCCTCCCTGGACGTCGTGAACCTTTTCACCAAAGTGCCTATCGAGAGACCGATTGGAAATCACCCTTCCACCGCCCGAAATACCGGAGCACATCACGGCAGCCCTGCTCATACTCGGCACCACACAAGCACCGTTCAAGTGCCCTAAAGGCAAGATGTTCTACCAAGTCGACGGCATTGCTATCAGGTCACCTCTCGGAGCATTACTCGCCCAGACGTTTTTGGTCTCCGTACAAGAATCAGTCCTGAACGACGCAGACAGTCAAGCCCTACCTATACTGCCGTCACGTGGATGATATCCTTGTAGACGCCAAAGACCTTAGCTGCCTACAAGTGCTGAAGACAAAGCTAGAGGAGTCTAACCTCCAGTTTACCGTCGAAGAAAGCACGGCTAACAGCATAACTTTCTGGACGTCAGCATCGATGCATCGGACAGAAAAGTTTGCCAAAAATGTCCATCACAAGCTGACCGACGCGAGAACATGCTTAAAATCCAACGCCCATGAGCATGCGTAGTTCGGCTGCCTGTGGTGACGATGGCCTATGTATCCGAGCACTGAGGATGGCTTTTCGGGCTATCGGTGACGTTATCCTTCACATCGCCAATCCCTGCATCACCCGATCCGATATTCCCGACCTACGGAAACACTCCATTATCCAACCCATTTTCAAAATCGGCGATCCATCCAAACCTTCCAATTTCAGGCCCATACCAATCATACCAGTCGTCACCAAACTGATGGTGGGGCTCGTGCAGCACCAGCTGTACCATTACCTCTCCTATAACCACCTCCTATCTCCGTTCCAGCACGGTTTCCGGCCCCGTCACTCGACGGAAACCGCGCTGGTGACTGTAGCCGACCGAATCATCTCTGCCACCGATAGTGGGGAAATTTCGCTTTTATGCATGATCGATCTAAGCAAATGATTTGACGCCATTAGCCACGATATTTTGTTGCGCAAGCTACAACTCTATGGAACTGACAACAATGGCTCTGATGCACACGTTCGTGGTCACACGCAGAGTAAAGCAATAACGGACCACGCTGGAAAGACTGTGGCGTCCAGGCCGCTCGCGAACACCATGGGCATTTTTCAGGGCTCCGCTCTCTGCCCGCTCTTGTTTAGCGTGTTCGGCAACGACCTGTCTCTGTACTTTGCGGGGGGCGACGTGGTGCAATACGCGGATGACACACAGATCATTGCTACGGGCTGAAAAGACGAACTTCCAGCTCTTATCTGCCGTATGGAGTCCGCTTTTGCTGGTACAGACATTTGGTTCCGCGCGAACGCCCTCAAGGTTAACGTTTCAAAAACCGAGCTGATCACCTTTGGAAACCGTCAAAATTTAAGCACCCTCCCAAATTTTCAAGTCACCTTCCGCGACGCTGTCCTCCTACCCTGTAACAAGGCGAAAAACCTGGGCTTGATTTTTGACAGAACTCTGTCATGGGATTCTCACGTGTCACTGATCAGCCTTCGCTGCATGGGCACCCTGTCCAGCCTCTCGCACGTGCGGCACTCCTTACCCAATTACGTCCTCACCACTCTTGTCACAGCACTGTAGTCTCGCACACCAGATATTGCATTTCTGTTTACGGCAATGGGCCAAACAAAAAACCTGGACAAAACTCGACAGATTTTCAACTTTGGAGCCACAGTAGTTTTCGGCCAACGACAACTTGTTCATGTGTCTGATCTGCGCGACAAACTCGGTTGGCCGCGAGCGCAACTGCTCGTAGACTACTGCACGTTAAACCTGGCTCACAAGGTACTCGGGTGTGGAGAGCCGGCATCACCAGCGGCCGCCTTCCAGCTGAACGGTGCGATGCGACAACGAAACACGAGGCAAGACCGGGACACAGGCTGGAAGGCGGCGTTTCAATGTCAAGGCGCCCACTCTACAACCCGCGGAACTGACAGCGATGCGCCAACAGAGTTTCACACGCAACTGAAAACAGATGTTGTTCTACTCGATGACGGATTAACGTTGTGTCTGCTCTTATGGTGTGTGCGTACGACGTGTTTGTGTTTGTGCGTCCCTGTGCATTTCCACCCTGACTTAGTTTGACTCGAAGTCGTAATAACCACTGTGCCAAGTGGACTACCCGACAATCGTAATACAATACAATACAAGATGGTGACAATCAGCGCCCTGGACGTTACAAAACGGGTGTCGTCCGAGCAAACGTCACCGGATTCTGAAACATTGTTCCACACAGAACCTTCCCCATCAAGAGCTATGGAGAATCAGGCAAATTTTGACCAACAATTAACCTGTCCATGTCGTTGACAAAGAAACAGGCAATGTAACAGCTGCGCACACCCACCAACACGTGACCCCAGGCAGCCCCGACAACAGCGCCTCGGGCACAACGTCCAAGCTCTACTACAAAAACACCATGCCACGGAGCTACCAAACCGACGAAAACGTATTGCCAAGCAGCGTCAAACGGAACATCAGGAAGAAAAATCCCACAGACAGTCTAAAACTTGCAGTCTATTACAAGAGCCCTACCACGTCCACTATCATTCTAGGAAACATGTCATGAACAGGAACAAACATGTCACAACAATAAACATACCGCACTGAAAAAACCAATGCTATCTGCAATTATTAACGTATAAAAAAGGAAACTGCGCACTTCTTCCTAATGTTGGATGTATTGGACAGACCACGACCACCCTCAGCGGACGCACAATGCATTTGTAGAGTGGCGGCCCACTGATGCACAACGAGTGACACCACCTTGAAGACCAAGAAACCAAAGAAGATACGACAGCCACGACAATTATTACAACAGAAAGCAGCAAGCGCCGACTACACGTCCTCGAAACTATATTTATCCCGGAACTGGATCCCATGCAACTCTACGAAGCCTCGCCTCTAACCCGAGGACAGTAGTTAGGCTTACCACGCAAATGTGAAGACCTCTAAGTTCATTGGCATGTGACTTCAAATGCATGTAAAAAAGTGTCTCGTAAAAAGCCTGAGAATCGTGCCCAAATGATGTTGACACTAAATAGGTTATCTGATTTTCTTTTGTATCTGTCTTGATAATGTCTACAGTACAGACGGAACGTGGACATATCATTATATACAGTGGCATGAATCTTTCTCTGATATACTTACTATTTGCCATGAATACTGGAAATATATTACAACATATGAAAGAAGCTACGAGGACCAAAACAGTAACAGAAAGCCTTTCAAAAAATCTCATGAATGCCACGCTGGCTGTTGATTTTAACAAACTCTACATCTATGTCTGTCTATTCGTCTGCGTGTCTGTGCGTGTGTGCGTGCGTGCGTGTTTTGTTAAACGACAGAGAATATCTCGATTAGACTGAACTACTTCCTCATTCGTTTGTTTGATCTGTCGAATTATCCGTGTTTCTCGGAGTGGTAAATGATATAACAGGCCACCGATGGTCACTCATTTCCATTACTTTACGTTTCGGATACCATAATCCATTTTTAAGCACTCAATACAGTCGTTCCAAGTGATGAAAATACAGCAACAGAAAAAACTGAGGTATAAAGACATTCTCGCGAGACACGTATAAAGCGAGACATCTTCTACGGGCAGACACCCTGATCATTGCAAAAATAACCCTAGTGTCGCACAAGACACAAACTGTTTGTTCAAAGACGGCTTGTCCCTTTGGATTAGAAGTATGTCCAGCACTGGAAGACGTCTTCTGTCATGGGATGTCTTCATTATTGTTGAGTTGTTGGTGGGGTCATGTTGGGTAATTCTTCACCTGTAGATTTCGGTCATGTGATGTTGAGGTAACAATGCATCTCTCTAGGAGATACATTGTTAGATTTCTTATAGAGTGGCTGTTGTGAGACCGATGTACTTTGTAGTATGAAGCCGGCGATCTTTGTCCGGACAGGTGAACTTACGGATCACAATGGTCTTTTTGAGCTTGTTGTGTTGTGTCATGCTATTTTTCATGGAGAGATGACTGAGTTTCTTGCTTTTGTAGATCGATCTGCTTGAGTGCTTTCTCGTCAACGAGGTGGGCTGACGACATTTGATTTTTGTAAAACAATGTGATAGTTTTGGGCTTCTGTCCCTTTTGCTTTTGGTGTCTTCGGTCCAATTGGGATCGTCATTCATTGTTTTCCCTTTGTTGGAAGCTTTCTGGTGCACTTGGGTCTAGAACGCACTACTCTGTGCATCGGTGTCAGGGTCCAGGAATGGGATGCAGTTGTTGATGCCTGCCTGCCAAGACAACTTCAGCACAGACTTGTCTTGTATGGTGGTTTTGAGGCTGAGGAGATGGTTAGCGCCACTCAGGTCGACAAAAATGTCGTCGAGGTAGCGGCAGTATATACGTGGTTTCAGGCCTCCATTCTTGAGTGTTTTATTTTCAACATGGCGCATGTACATGTCCACGAAGAGGCAGCCCGTCATGTCCCCGAGACGGTGCGTCAGTCGTGCAGGTTCGAAACATACTTTCCACTACACTTCCATACATCTTCAGTGGAGGTAGGCTGTAGTGTTTGCACACAGCCTTCAGAACTATCTGAATGGTCTCTTACACTGGCACATTGCTTAACAGACTCTCGACGTCCATAGACGCTAGAAGGCCGTCAGACTTGTTGCCTCTGATAGTCAAGAAATTCACCAGCCAACTTGAGACTGAGCTCAGCAGGATTGTGTCGTGCCAGCATGTTTTTTCGCTTCTTGACTAGATGTTAGGTTAGCGTTGGGATCTGCCCTACTTTATGTGTCCTGACATTCTCGTAGGTGTAGCCTGGGCTGTGCTCACGGATGATTCTGATGAGATGTCTCCAATGATGGCATTGGCAGTACCGGTCAGTTTACTGAACTTGGTGGTTGAAGCTTATGTTAGGTCTCTTGACAATGACTGGAATTTAGAGTCGTCACTAAGATGGAGTTCATCTTGTGAAGATACTCTTGCTCGTTGACGACAAGGAATATTTTGGGATTTATCCGTTCGTCTGATGACAATGTCTTCATTTTGTCTTAGGCCCTGGGCAATTTTACAAAGGTCTTCTGTCAGCCGCTTGTTTTTGGTGGTACTTCTGACTATGCTGCTTTGACTGAATTTGGTCCTTCAGGCAGTCGTTCATTTTAAGTTTTTGGTCTTTTTCAAGCTTCATGATCTCTTGACAGAGAAGCTCAAGGTCCGTTTTTTTTCAATATCATCGAACTTGGTTTGAATGCGGTAGTTTAAGTGCAAGTTCAGTAATTCCTCTTGCTTCTCAATGAGTACTGACTGGTACTGCCAATGCCGTCATTGGAGACACCTATTGACACACACACACCAAGATCATCCATGAGTACAGCCCAGGCTACGCCTACGAGAATGTCAGGACACATAAAGTAGGACAG
Source organism: Capitulum mitella (assembly GCA_030062745.1). NCBI lineage: Eukaryota > Metazoa > Arthropoda > Thecostraca > Pollicipedomorpha > Pollicipedidae > Capitulum > Capitulum mitella. Next base: position 12,636,544 of record CP099846.1, read on the forward strand.
ATCCCGCCAAGAAGCATGCTAACACCACGCAATCCTGCTGAGTTCAGCCTCAAGTTGGCTCATGAATTTCTCGGCATTATCAAAGGCAACAAGCCTGACGGCCTTCTAGCGTCTACGGATGTCACGAGTCTATTTACCAATGCACCAATGGAAGAGACCATCCAAATAATTCTGAAGGCTGTGTCATTACAGCCTACCTCCACTGAAGATATATGGAAGTGTAGTGGAAAGTATGTTTCGAACCTGCACGACTGACGCACCGTCTCGGGGACATGACGGGCTGCCTCTCTGCGGACATGTACATGTGCCATGTTGAAAATAAAGCACTCGAGAATGGCGGCCTGGAACCACGTACATACTGCCGCTACCTCGACGACATTTTTGTCGACCTGAATGGCGCTAACCATCTCCTCAGCCTCAAAACCACCATACAAGACAAGTCTGTCCTGAACTTCACAAAGGAGGCAGGCATCAACAACTGCATCCCATTCCTGGACCCTGACACCAATGCACAGAGTAGTGCGTTCTAGACCAAAGTGCACCAGAAAGCTTCCAACAAAGGGAAAACAATGAATGGTGCTACCACAAATGCTACCACATAGTGTTATTTGTTCTTTCATCAGAGGAGCAATCAAATACTGCTTTGACTGGACGACCGTTCATCTGGAGATCCAGTGAAACAAACCCAGATAAACAATGGATATTACAACGACATCGAGTGAGAAATACGATCCCAAGTGAACCGAAGGCACCAAAAGCAAGAGGGACAAAAGCCCAAAACTATCACTGTTGTACCAAAACCATATGTCATCAGCCAAAATGCCGATCTGCTTGAGTGCTTTCTCGTAGACGAAAGAGCACTCAAGCAGATCGTGCTGAACAACGTCAAACCCACGCAGGAAGACAACAAGCAGAACCTGCAAATTTACTATAAATGGAAGAAACTCAGTCATCTCTCCATGAAAAATAGCATGACACCAGACAACAACAAGCTCAAGAAGACCAGTGTGATCTGCAAGTTCACCTGTCCGGACAAAGAGCGCCGGCGTCAAACTACAAATTACACCAGTCTCACAACCACTCAACAAAGAAGTCTGGCAATGCATCACCAAGACAGAGTGCCTTAACAGATCATGACCCAAGTCTACAAGTGAAGAATTACCCAACATGACCCCGCCAATAACACAACTATAATCAAGACATCCCATGACAGAATGACACACAGACATCCCCCAGTGTTGGACATGCTTCTCATCCAAAGGGACAAGCTGTCCTTAAAGACACAGCCTGAGCCTTATGCATCACTGTGTGTCACTTTTTGCAGTGATTAGACTGTCTGCCCATAGATAATGGTCTCACTTTATAAGTATCTCACTAGAATGTTTTTACAGTCTGGCTTTTCAAATGCCATTCATTCAGTTCAAAGGTTTTCACTACTTCAAATGATTGTACTGACTGCTTGAAAATGGATTATGATATTGGTAAAGCAATAAAAATGAATGACCATCAGTGACATTTACCACTGCACAGAAGACTGATATTTAAATAGATGGAATTTTCACTTGGCAGCCAAGACATTATGAGGCAAATTACCAAAAGAATTAACCATAAAGACAAGCAAAATCACATTTAAGGCATTGGTAAGTAAAGTAAAAAGACATTTCTTACATGAAGTCTATCATTATGCATTCGAACATATCAACCTCTACAGATCATCTTAATCACAACTTCATATGGTTATGGAGAGAGAAAAATACTGAGGCATTTCACACAATTAGTCAAGCAGTTAGATACCAAGCACATATATATGTATGTAAAGCTCCTCAGCTAAATTTCTGTCATAAACAGCCAGTGCATGTGTTCCAATCTGTGCAATGATAACTGGTGCAAGGCCTCTGATGAATGTGGTTTGAGTGGCCACTGGCCAATGTTTGTCATGACAATGTAGGAGGACTGAATTGATTGAACTGTGCTGATGAACAGTGTTGTTCATCAGAACAATTCTGGTCAGATGCTGTCCATTTTCTGTTCTTAGTGCCATAACATTCAATTAATCATACATATGACAACATCTAAAACTTCCTCACTTGTTCTGCATAGCACTAAATTCAAACCTACAATACTTCAAAAGTCCAATGTAGCCTACTCTTTCATATATACTACTGGGGACTGTGCAACTGGCAACACATACTACATCAGTTGCACCATTACCACCCTCAGCTCTTCACAATGAACCTGCAGAAGCATGGCCTAAGGACCACCTCCAAGAACACCATAGGCAGTGTCTGACCAGGGCCATGATAAAGAACAACACTGCTTTTCTCTTAAAGCATCATGGCAAACATCAGTTCGCAGTTGCTGAGGCAACATACATCAGAGACCATACAACAATTACCAATGCACAGAAAAACACATACATACCTGGCTCTGTATGTACCAAAGTTCTGTGCTGCATAACTTTGGCTGCATGACATTAAGTGCATATGTAAGTTACATTGTCTAATGTGTCTGACTAATCATTGTGCCAGATGTCTTCTCATTTTCTGCTCTCTCTCTCTTTCTCTTTCTCTCTCTCTCTCTCTCTCTCTCTCTCTCTCTCTCTCTCTCTCTCTCTCTCTCTCTCTCTCTCTCTCTCTCTCTCTCTCTCTCTCTCTGTCTGTCTCTCTCCTTTCTGCAACTGCATGCATTTCCTATGAATTGATTCCCAAAAATGACTTATAAGGGTTGAAAGTTTGAAACACATAAAAAAGATATCATGCATGAAATAAATTTGTTTTACTTACAACTGCCTGAAATGCAGTGTTTCTTATTTCCATGGTTCATTCTTTTGGCAATTTGCTTGAGGTCTCAATTGAACAAGTCACAAGAAAACTTGAAAATGTCTACAAGAAATGCAATTTACATAATATATAAATAATATATGCACTATAAAAAATACACTGTGATGTTTAATGACAACTTCACTGTTATTATTGGTATTCTCAGGTGCCAAAAGAAAGAGCATTCAATATTTTTTGCAATAACTGTAATTATCAAAGAAAATGTTCTAAATTCAAGGTGTACAAATCTTCACTTTGGCCAAGCTTTGCATTCCAGGCAAAGGGGTCACATGGATTTTCACAAAGCTGGGATTCTGTTGACTCACCATAGATCTTCTGTCTGGGCTATCTTCAGTGTTGTATACATAAGCACCTAGAACAAATGCCACTCCACTGAATGTTATCAGGCATGTCACAAAGAGTATCAGCGGTGGCCAGCTGATAACTGTATTTCTTAGTGCCATCCACATCTTAGATGAGGTTGTCATTCTTTCCGGATGTCAAACCTGAAAAAGAAAGGCATTTAATCACAATTTAGCTGAAATAGCTCTACATCAATCCAGTCATGCAACCAGTGGAAACACTTCTCACAATGCATGGGGAAGGCCATTTATGCTGCAAGCACCATCCACAATGGCCGTGGGAACTCGCATATTCTTTGGGAGAAGTACCTACAAGCATATGAGTCCTTTCTTTTCTGCAGTGCCAGAATAATGTTATTTCTTTGAAACACTACCATAAGATATAGGTTCAGATTTTGCAGCTGGAAGGGTCACTACCACCTCTTCACCATCCATCATTTCATCACAGGTATCAATGGGATTCATCACAACAATCAAGGACTACTGTGATGGGAGACAGAGCAACTCACAATTACAACCTTAACAATGGGAAAAGCTGTTAAGTAAACGTCTGAAGCTAAGGATGTCACCATACTGAAACAATGCAGAAAGCTGGGAACTAATGTCCTGGCAACGGACGACCAAAACCAATCACACACACATCAGATGCAACACAGGTCAACAGAATCTGTTTCATAAGACCTATGTGTAATGAGTATCGAGTCTGGGAATAAAACTCAGTGGAAATTGAGCACACAAGAGCACTCCAGGCACAACAGCCCTCACTTCCTTGAGCACTGTGACTAACAGTCAAACAATGTTACAGGAATTTTAGTGTTAACACGTTAATTTTGCAGGAGCTGCAGTACCGTCTGCGGCAATTTCCATTCGACTTCGCCGGTGTCACTTCGCTAATACATCCCGTGTTCAGTTAACACGTTCGCGGTGAGTGGGGCGGTGCGGAATACCACCAAACTAGTGCGTCCGTTATTCATGCTAGATATGGTGCAAATATGGTGTAAATAACAGCTCCCTAATGTGACGCAATTACGACATCTAATGCGCTCTCTTGTTCCTAATAAACTCGATAGGTCGCGCGAATTTTCTACACAGGTGCGGTCTCCCTAGTACTTCAACAAAACCAAATCTAGCACAGTCCGGCCTGTAAGGCTGCTTCGACTCAAGCGACCACGACCCAATGTTGTCAGTAGCCAAGGGTTACTTATGATAAATAACGACAGTTAGGCTGCAGGGTAAGTACATTTTAACTCCGTAGAGGTCACTTGGTATGATAAGTACGAATCTCATCTTGTACTCAGCTCTGTTGCCCATGAAATGACGTGCACGGATCAAATGCAGCTGGCGAAGCATGGAGTGATTTTGTTCCTGTCAGAGGAAGTATAGTGAAGCAATCAGAAGGAATGAAGACTTTTGATAAAGGCCACACCATGGAAATTGCATCTGGGTTTGTAAATTATGTTGTGCCAGTTATAATGTAGTCAGGTCATCCATAATTAGGTAATATATCATTTACATACCTTTTCACAGATGACTTGTTATACATCAGGTGCAGAAAAGCTCATCAACCCTCCTATGAATGAAGGGAATGTTGGCACTACTGTTGTGGTTCACTACTGTTATGGTTCCAAAGGGAAAGGGAGTTAGATTTCACCATTAACAGATGTGGCCAGAACTGCTGGTACCATCTGGTTTACACTGCCTTTCCCCCAAGTATACCCATATATTGCATAACATTTGATGATATCACCTGTAAATGATACTAGAGGTCACAGGCTGATAAAGGGACATGCATGGGGCATAATATTGTGTCAAAGTTGTGTCCCTGTGCTGGAGGGCAGTCCCATGCTAGAGGCATGATATAGGATACCAGAGGCTGCAAACCTATAAAAGGTGCATTCAGACTTGGCTCTAGGGGCAGCATAGTGTAGTGATTACTGTGCTCGTCTTGTGACCGAAAGGTTGCGGGCTCGAGGCTGGGTAATGATGACATTTCCCTTGCAACAACCAGCATGAGAGGTTGTGGTGTGAAATGACTGGCAGTCAAGAGCATTGTTAAATAATCCAGTAACCAACCAACCAGACTTGGCTCTGTCCATAAGCAGTTAGGTTGCACACAAGGTTGGAAATTTGGCTTCTGTTCTTGGTGTTGGAGCATAATTTCTGTTGGAGTACAAAATCTTGCAAAGAGTAATATGGGTTTAATTTAGCATTCTTAGTGTGTCAGTAATGACATCATACTTGCCTGTTACTGAATGGAGATGGAGTTATTTACTCTCAGAATTGGAAGTTTGGCCACCATGGTTATTATGTAGCTTTTGAAGGAGACACACAATTATACTTTTGGAGTCCAAAATGTTTTGGAGCACATATTTTCTGGTGTTCTTTAAGACCAGAAAACAAGAGCTTTTTCAACCTTGGTTGCATGTCTAAATAAGTTAGGTTAGATTAGGTTTGGTTGGGTTAGGTAAGGTTAGGTTAAGTTAGGTTGGGTTTGGTTAGATTGGGTTAGGTTAGGTTGATTTATGTTAGGTATGTTGTTAATCTTGTTTATTATTCATTAAGTTTGATTACATTGTTTACATCATAAGGTGCAAAATACCTCAACTGTAGAAATTGCCATTTTTGAATTCATTATGGAGAATCTCAGCAGAAACCAAACAGACAAGTGCTCCAGCAGTCAATAACCATTGGAGTGACAGTATTATTTGGTAGTTTCTTCACATTCTTCATCTTGGCAGAATCACAAATATTTGCCTTAAAACCATCTGTTGAAGGATTTTTATGCCATTTATGCTATTTTTGCTGGCAAATAAGCACTTGGTAAGAATATGTTGCATGGCTGATAATTACATTCTGCAATTGCTATGAAACCTAATAGTGATGGCTAGCTGGTCAGCAGTAGGTTTACTTGATGTGCTGACCTTTTGTAAGGAATGCTGTTATTGAATAGAGCATTGAGAATACTGACTGTGGAGTTGCTATGGTAATGTGGACAGACTCACAGTTTTGGATGTAAAATGAAATGTCTAACCATGAAAATGGATGCATCCCAGTTGTGGAAATAATAACATCAGGATATCACCTTAGCAGCAAAATGCATGTGTCCAGATCTTGATGCTGCACCCTTTCAGCCAGTGAGTATGACAGAACTCCAGATAATGAGCATCAGCAGGAGCCAGGGATGTACACCAGTCTGCACAAAACCCAAAATGAGGGAGACTTGTGCATACTGTCTCCCATCGTGTTCTGCAACCTAGGGTTATGCCAAACCAAATTATTTCAACACCATTCAAGGTAAATGCCACAGAAGTAAAAGTATTTTTAGGATGCAAAATCCCACATTGTAGATATGCTTCACCTACCACAGCCATTCCTTACTACCTTTCATAAGCATACTTGTGTCTTGAAGAACACCAGGAAATGTGTGCTCCAAAAACATTTTATTGTCCAGATGTTTGATCTTGTGCCTCCATCAGAAACATACTTTATGACCATGTTCACAAATTTTTGACTCTGCAAGTAAATGACTATCTATTTGGTAAGAAGCAGGTTATTGTGACATTTTTAATGTAAACACCACAAAATTACGTTGTAGTTACTGCCGTTGTACGGCTGGATTGCCCCACCTCCCAGCTGAAGGGTGTCTGATTTTCAGATTTCCTCCATAGTGCGTGTTAGGTGACACCTGATCTATGTCAGGCATGTACATTAAGTGCATTGAACGTTTCAGGATGTCTTCACGAACGGATGATGTGCTGTTCGGCCACGCGACGCTTCTGGATGAATTGGATAGTAAGTTATTTTTACATTTGTCTTGTAATGCAACGTTCTACCTTGGTCGATTTGTCATCAACAAACTTGGCTGGCCTTAAAAAAATGCTGACTGTGTTTACATCGGTTTAGTTACATCAAGCGTCATTTTTCTGAATATGTAGTGTTGAAGGATGTCGGACCGGAAAACAAATGCTCCTTGCCCGAGACAGTTTGACGGATTTTCTCACTCTGCTCTTGCATCTTTTTTTGTGTGTGTATGTGTATGCAGGTTCATTTTATTAACTCGACACCGTCTGGCGTGTTTTTGTATCCTCGACCTCCTGGGGATGTCAGAAATCCCCCCCCCCCCGGTTATCTCAAGATGTAACTGTCAGATCTGAACCGGTCTACCATCAATCGATAGCTCTGAGTCTTGCGATTCAGAAATGATTATGTTAGCCCTGTTCACATGGCTGACGACATGTGAACAGGTTACATAAACTGCATAGCATGACGTAGGAGAAAACTGAAACTGGTTCGTACATTGTCTGATACATTGTACTGCTCTCAGAGTCTTCAGCTGGGTATCAATCGAGAGGTCGCGATCGTCTACATCAGAAACATGCCAAACTAGTAAAAAAATGTCGGGTCGAGGTCAGCCTTGGCTGGATGAAATATTGGTGTTACCTTACATACCAAAGATCGATACTTACTCGCGGACGTTCTGATACACGTGGCAAAAAAGACGGAAGTGAAGCTTTCTGATGATCAGTTTTGCAATACCTGCTTTTCATCCAGTCAGGGTCGGTCTAGGTTAGGTCAGATAAGGTTGCATTACTCTTCCTGACGAAGAGCAATAATTACTCGCTTGGATTCTGAACGGCGTCAAGTATAGAACTGAAATGGCACCATGTGATAACTAGACCTGCTCTGTCTGCTCTTTATTGGGTTAAAGTCAAGCGAGATAGGTCTGGACAGATGGTCACTTTTCTTTTTCTGACTGGGAACAATAATTGTTTTCTGCTGCTACTGAACGATCTTCCACGGTGTTGAATTTCATTTCGTTTTGGCATCTACCTATGATTTGACCTGACATGGTCTCACGTTACATTTAGTGAACTTTGCCAAGAGGCTCATATGGATTTGCTTGTCTAGCTTGAACGATTGGGAACGTCAGCGGCTATCACTTCTATCACCCACAATGTAAATTAATCCAGCTGCCATGCATGTGACCTAGCAGAACCTCTAATGTCGACGTGTCATGCTTCTGTCTTTTTTTTGGGGAGGGGACCGTTTTCTGTGTAAATCCAAATGATACACGCATTATATTCGCGAATATTATGAAAAAAACGAAGCACGCCACCGCCCGAAGAGGCGAAAACATGTACGCAAGTTCACTTACAGGTCATAGGGTTCACTTATAACGTCATATCTCCATGACCTGACCTAGCATGGAAGTGGTTTTGATCACAATAATTGATAAAGAGATACTGAAAGTTTGGTTGGGCTTGCTCTAACGGTCCAGAAGTTTTTACGAAAAACGGCGGGGGATGTCTTGACACTCCCGGGCAGTGCGGGGATCAGGCGTAGAAAGAAGGGAAAATCATTTTGCGGCCACTACCGACATACCGAGACCGTATTAAATGTTTAGAAAAGCGCTGTTAGACTTTCTAGACGCTTACTGTCAGTCACAGCTCATCACAATGCCGATATGCTACTGGGTCACTGTTAGATGTCATTATCGTGAATGATCGCGATGTCATCAGTAAGGCCGGCACCAAAGACTGTCAGTTCAGCCCGCACAAGTTTGTTGTCGTGGCCATGTGTATTCCCCGTTCTCGACCCATGCCCGCTACTGTTGAATGACGGTCATTGAAAAGGGTGAACGTGGCCGGGCTGTTGACCAGCTTAAGACGGGCTGACTGGCAAACCGTTCACCAGCAGCATTATGCGAAGGACCGATGGCAACATTTTCTCAGTATCGTTACTCCCATTTTACACTCTCATGCACCAATGAAACGCGTAGTCATCAAAAACCCATGCGCCCCGCGCGTGTCAGATGTCACCTGTGACCTGATGTGCCGGCGGCGCGCGGCTTGGCGGGTCGATGGTGACCCAGACGAGTACCGCGCGCTGAACCACGCAGTCAAGGCCGCGATACGCCGGGACGCGCGGGACGAGCTGGGCCGGCGCATCGTGGAGCAGGGCCCGAGCTCCATATATCGGAACGTTGGCCAGTACATCGGCAGCAGTAGGGGTGCACGTCTCGTCCCTACCGCCAGTTCTGATGAACTGAACAAGTACGTTGTCATCGAAGGCCCACGCGTTGCGCGCGAAGTAGCGGAGGGGGGAGCAGATCCTGGTGATTTTAGCTGTCATCTTCTCTGCGTTGGCTCGTGTGCGTTTACTGTTTCTGCTGTTGACTGTGAGACTCTTGAACGTGTCATCAGCAGCATGCGGAACACGTCGGCCTCTGGTGCGGATGGTCTCTGAACACGTACTTTTAAGCTTTGTTTTGACGCGATCGGTGTGCCGCTGTTGAACATCATCAACACCTGTCGTAGTAACAGTGACTTCTCAGATGTCTGGAAACATTCCATGGTCCATCCTATCCACAAAGTCTGCCCCATTTCTGACCCAGCCGACTTCCGACCCATCTCCTTAGTCCCTGTCATGGCCAAAATTGTCGAGCGGATCGTTCAGCGCCAACTCGATACAAACCTCTCCTGGAACTGTTTTCTCTCTCCTGTTGAGCACGGTTTTAGGCCACGTCATTCGACCGAAACTGCGCTGATCAGCGTTTCGGACTTCATTCTGTCATCGATTGACAGGAGAGAAATCTCTCTACTCAGTCTGATTGATTTAAGCAGATGTTTCGATGTAATTGACCACACCAAGCTCTTGACCAAAGTACAGCTGCACGGAAGTGACGCTGAATGGATCCGCTCGTACCTCACCAACCATACCAAGGGCGTCTCCATCACGGACCCCTCCCCTGGGCGCAGCTACCTGTCTGAGCCGCTGCAGAACGTTATTGGCGTCTTCCAGGGACCTGTCCTGGGGCCATTGCTGTACAGCGTTTTTGCCAGTGACTTGAATTACTTTGCGCCCGAGGCCCACGCCGTCCAGTACGCCGATGACGCTCAGATTTTAGTGTCCGGCAGGAAAGACGATGTTGTTGCCTTAATTCACCACATAGAGCGCTGCCTGTCCTCTTTGGACGTATGGTTTAGGGCAAATTCTTTGAAGGTTAATGTAACAAAAACCCGGTTGATGATGTTCGGCAGCCGCCAGAATCTTCGCAGTGCTCGAACAGTCAGGATTGACTTCCGAGGACAGAGCAGTCCCGACCCTAGCAGAGGACCCGAGCAGAGGACAGAGCAGAGCAGTGCCGACCCTATGGTGCGGAACATAGGAGTCATTTTTGATCCGTGCCTCTCGTGGGATGCCCACATAGCTCACGTCACACGCAAAAGTTTCGGGCTTCTGATAAAACTCGGCCACATCCGTCATCACCTTCCCCAGAATATCCTTTTTACGATTGTACACGACCCGGCTCTCTCACACGTACTGCGTATGTACGTACACACGCTAATGCATCGCTGCGTTTGGCAACTGCTCAACGAAAAACCTCAAGCAGCTTCATAAGATCACCAGTTTCATTGCAAGGATGGTGACTGGCAAGCGAAAGTTCGACAACATATCGGAGGTCCTGAGGGGACCGAGCTGGCTCACCGCCAGACAGCTGGCTAAGTACGGCTGCCTCACCCTCTTACACAGCATCCGTGAGTGCGGAGAGCCATCGTCTCTCGCCTCGTTCTTCCATCAGAAGTCGAACATCCGCTCTATGTACACCCGACAGGACGGACAGCTGCACCTTCCTCGCATCCGCACGGAGGCTGACAGGTGGCAGTTTGCGTACCGAGTGCACAATATTTATAACGGACTGCCTTCCGAGCTGACCAGGCGGAAACTTAATTTTTTTAAAAGGAACTTAAAGACGCTTTTAAAGGACGACAGTGTGACGTAAAATGTCGGTTCTGACCGTCGCTTGCTTTCGTACTTGTTTCGTTTTGTATTCTATTTTACCTTTCTTTTTTTAGCACTTGTCCGATGAAGAAGTGCTGGGAGGTGACCAACCATTACTATTATTGTCCGATACTGTGTGCATGGTTTCGACCCCTCATCATACCGTAACGTTTTATTCTGTGTGACACAGGGCAGAGAATAGCTGCATTGTATGTGAAATGTCCCAAGAAATAAACTGAAACTGTATTATAACCTGGTCGAAAGCATTCTAGATAAACATTTCTTCGTTAATAACACTGAGCAAAAAGGCAAACCCTACATCGACAAAAGCAGAAAACAAGGCACACTAAGGGAAACCAGATTGACCATTGTTGGATCGAAAAGTAAGAGCAAAAATCCAACATCGTCTCGTAAAATTTGAACAGATACCGCACTGGAACCGAAGCTTTAAACGCCATCCTCGGGCCAGTTTTTGTTATATCTCTGAAATGTGAAATGATGTCTGATATGTGAAGATATCTGAAATATATCTATAAATATATATAGATATATATATATATATATATATATATATATATATATATATATATATATATTAAAATATAAAATATATACATAAAAAATGTTTGAAATGTGAAGATGATGGTGACTACGAAGTCGATTCTGTTGGCAACTTTTTCACTATTAGTAACAACTGTGTTGAAGAGAACTGTTTCAGTGCCTTCATGCAGAGCAGCGAGGACTTAACCCACCCGCGACTGGGGGGAGTTGACCGCCCCCCTGAGATTTTTCGGGGATTGCGAGAGAACGAACAAACACAGAGCCACGAAACTTTGTGTACCTTTTTTGATCATTTTTACAACTTATCCCAAAGTTTTGACCTCAGGTCAGATGCCTGACCTAAATCAGGTGAAACAGACCTGTGTCCAAAAAGTTCAGCGCTCTGTAACTTTTTCGCAAAACAAGATATCACAATAATACTTTCAGGGATTAGTGATCTTGATAGGTGCAACAAATCTGTTGTTTGAGATTTTTGGAATTCTACGGGTCATTGACCTAAGGTCAAGCCCATTTTTAAGACGTCGTCGTTGTTTTCGAGAATTGACGGAATATTTCATAACATTTTTAGTGTCGAATGAAACAGACATCCAGTTACCGTCATTGGGCAAAGTATCAATGACTTCCAGCCATTGACCTGAGGTCAGGTCGCAAAGGACTGTAGTGAGCCAAAATATACTGGTCAAAATCAGCAATGAATTACTCAGAATAAGTAGAAAATGGCAGAACTGGCTTTTAACCAGTCTGACAGTTTTGCACAGACGTAAGGAATACCAGGAGCCTCAAAAAGTTTTTAAGAAATTGCATATTGTCGAAATGAACAGGCTCTCGCGAATAAAGCTCCACCTGTTGTGTAGATTGGTAACCAATGAACTTTTCCAAAATTTAAGAATGAAAAACCATCACAAGAACCACTAAGATTAATTAAATTTACATGGATAGGCTTTTTTTGAAAAAAAATAAATGAACGCTAAAATTAGTTCCCGTTTATTTCTTATTGCGTACGGCTGCGGCGCGCGCGGACAGCCGGCGTGAAATTTGCCGTGTCTTTAACTCAACGTTTCGGCGTATATATTGAACAAATCTGAGAAATTAGATGTGTATCGGCATTTGCGGACCTTTACTTGTGCGCTGGTGCCTTTACCTATAGACGAGCAAAAGAAAATAGTAATAAAAAAATGAATAAAAAACGGACAGCGACGCACGCATACCTACAGCGCTACATTTGTTCGTTCCTTTTCATTTGCGAAATTCGCTTCACTTCAGATGAAACTCATCACTGTCAGTTTTTTTTGTAACTGCATTTCCATTTTCTCTATTTCCTTTTTTGCAACTCTGTATTCCCTTCGTGCTAGAGTGCTCAGTTATCAGTCCCAAAAGAGAGACGGCGCCTGAGCTGGCAGCTCCTGTTCAGCCGGCTGCGATCTGTCAGCAGGCTATTGGTCTGCTGTGCTGTTTGACGGGCTGCCCACCCTGGCGGCAGGGAAAGTGATGGTGCTGCTCAGGGACGGCCGGACCTTGATCGGCATTCTGCGCAGCGTCGACCAATTTGCCAATCTGGTGCTGGACAAAACCACGGAACGAATCCACGTTGGGAAGCAATTCGGCGACATCTATCGCGGCATTTTCGTCGTACGTGGTGAAAATGTCGTGGTCGTTGGTCTTATCGTAAGTATATCCTATATTTCGTTTTTTTTATGTTGAAAGAGAGTGAGTCTTGGTTTCTGTGCACTGCGTTGCGTCATTTGGTCTGTTTAGTCATTTGTTTTGTTGTCTGCGCATTTTGTCTTTTTTCGTTGCATTTTATCCGTCCAGTAGTCCGCTGGCCATTCTGAACGCTGTTGTTCGTCGTGGTTGACGTGCTGTGTGTGTGGATACCGTGACGCGCTGTGGCCCCCGGTTGTCGGTGTATTGACGGGCGGTGACCGCTGTCCGGCTCGACAGGACGAACTGCGCGAGACCTGTGTCGGCCTCAAGGAGGTGAGCGTCGAAGAGATCCTGGAGGCGCAGCGCCAGGTGCAGGAGGCGCGCCAGCAACAGGAGCAGCTGCGTGCCAAGGCGATGAAGGAGCGCGGCCTGATGTACACGGCCGACCTCGGTCCGGACGACATGTATTGAGCGCCGACAACCGAGTTCGGCTGCCGCCGCCGTCGCCGCCGCCGCTCCGCCGACGGCACGACCCTGTGGGCCTTCACGAAGCCAGAGCTGCGATCACGTGTGTAGGCGTGCCCGAGGACGGTGTTCAGTGCCTGGTCGCATACAAAACGTATTGCATTGACGCTGTTGAATATAGCTGTGAATGTATGTGACGTTGATGCATGTCAAGGGCCGTGGCGGACGGATTCGTAGGCCAGTTAAGTGGCCTATGAGCAACTTTTTGGAACTGACTAGAGACGAGCTGTGATACGCGATAAGATTTTCTAGTTTTGTCTTCTAAGTTTCGTTTTGCAAACATCGCATTGCGTTCTTGCCTTGCCAGTCACTGCGTATTAACATTTTGCGCACCATTTGTAGCGTTCTGTCTCGAGCATGACATTTAAACTTGTCCGCTATGACGTCACCTGCACAAAGAACAAATGAATGCATCATTGGAATTATATCCTTGGATTTGATAGGATTTTCTTGAAAGGATTTCATTGAATAATAAAAAACTTTCGTTCCATTTCCCTTTGAATACGTTGGCGTTGTGAAGCTTCTTGTCAGGAAAGACAAATCAGCCGCATGACGTTCTTTCCATGAGCATTAAGACTACGCATGTTCCAGAATGTCGCTGTTCTTTCCCCATCACCAATATGGTATTATTCGTGGATAACTGCGGGAAACATTAAAATTTGTACGCGCTGAAAATACAGAGTCGTTCGATCTAATGCGTCATGTTTTTTTTCTTGAAATTTGATAAAAGTGGCTTCATAGGGTGATGATAGGTACCGGAGCCCGTGCCAAGAGTGTGTTGCATAGACTCCGATCCGTACACCCGATTGCGCAATTGCAGGTAACTGCCAATTTCGTGGCGAAAGTTAACGTGCCGCGAAGGATGCGACGGCTAAGGGTGCGACGCGATCGTGTGGTAGTCAACGTGGCCTTATGTCGACCAATTCCCAGCTGAGCTGCGGACCAAACATCGAGCGCCGAGACGACTCCAACCCGGCTTGCAAGGCTGCAGAGACCAGGTTTCTGCCATCGCAGTAGCTCAGTTGATAGAGCATATGGTGAATTTGATTCATTCCAGCGAAGTTTGGAATATCGTTATGAAAACAAAAGGTGCGAGCGAAGGTAGTCATTGTTAACTGATTGCGTGCTTGCTTTCTTGAATGTAATTCTCCGATAACTCTTGAATTACGTTTCTCTTTCAGTCTTCGTACGCATCGATCTCGTCGGACGAATACGTCCTAAAGTTTTAGGAGGACGTGATGAAGAGTAGAGTGTGTCGATTTCAACCATATGCTTGAAATTGCGCGTAAAATTGTGAACAGAACTTCTGCACAAAATTAAAAGATCCACTGATGTCAACAAAACGCCTTTCGGATAGCGTTTACCATCCTCACCGAGCGCACGTGTTACCAAGGCCCTCTATAGCAGGTATGGTCACCAAGCGATTTGTTTACTCGGCGCAAGCCGCTGTGTGACGCCACTGGGAGACGCCGTCGACGCCCGCCATGGGCATTGAAAAAACAGCCCAGTTCTCGGCCGTCGGACGCTTGTGTTTCATTTTCATCCCGATTTTAACGGACACAATATCATGCGGTACGCCATGTTTTCATGAAAGCAAAGTAATAATCTGTAAGAAAGGTGCATGTATTATGTCACTGTCGTGTCGGTGGCTAAGTTGGTTAAGCGTCTGTTGCCGCCGCCGACAATGGCCAGGTGGGTTCGAATCGTCTCGGCCCTCACTTTTTCTCCTGGAGGCCGCTTTACCCTCCAAGCGACCCATAGGAGACGCTGAGTACCGTGCGATCTTATGGGTCATACGCGTACGTTAAACTGTCGCCTCCAAATTATACAACTAGGTTGGCATAGCGCGATCTGGTGCATGACAGTTTGTACAAGCACTGCTCAGCACGGGCTCTGCTTTTAAACAACCCAGCGAACCATTCGCATCATTTTTTTCTTCTAGGAGGTTACATTAGAGGCTTTCCACGCTATTTTCAAAGAACATTCTGCTTTGTGTCTGAACAGTTGTGTATTTTGGTGTGCGCCTTATAACGGGTGGGCACTGGGAAATGAGGCAATATTTGAAGTTATACTGCGAGCACATTTATTACCGTATGCACATTACACCTGACAAAATGTAGTCATGGATGTTGCAGTTAGCTCTTGCCTAGTGGATCCTCTGGTTGACCCACTGGATGAATGGATCCACCATCCCTACTTCGTTGGCAGCGCGCACGCGCCTGGGCACGCGCACCAGCATTTTGCTCGGCATTTCTGGATCCAGAATAGCGGTCACCACACGTATCCTGGACTTCAGGGCGAGGTGGGATGCTGTGTACCAGCTTCCCTGATACACCCTCTGTTTAATGATGCCCTAGACGTCTTCAAAACGACGCAGCTGGGGCACACAGGGGAACTGGTGTCACGCGTTGCATACGGCACTCTGGCCTTTTCCAGCAACTCGAGAGTTTTCTTTGCATATTGAGCGCTAGCCAAGTCTGGCCAAAACAGCATATCCCTGTTGGGATAGATGACAGGAATTTCCTCCATTTTCTATGTACTAATAAACAAAATGAGGTGCATGCTACCTGGAGATTAATCAATTATTTATGACCTTAATAAGTACAAAGAAGAATTGCGACTTAATCCAGCAAATAACTTAATAAAACCAAAGAGGTTTTTGCAACCTTCTGTCCTTCAGGCGTTAATGAAAAGAAATAAAAGAAGGCTGTTTATTTTTTTAGCCATGCCCACCAAGTACCTTAAACATGATCCAGATTGTACCCATCGGTGCCACTTCAGTGTCATACTCAGGCCCCCGGGCCTTTAACACATGGTTGATGTTCGTTCAGCAAGGCGGTAAAACAGGACCAAATCTTCTTTTTTCCACTATTCACATGCATCTGCGGTTTCCAGTCATCTCTACCCGTTTCCCATAGCGTTATTTTTATGCAGCATTGGTCCTAAACATTGTTCCCATAGCGTTATATTTAGGATGAATACGATCTAAACTTTGCCAAGTTTAACACGTATTCGTCCTAAACTTTGTTTCCTCTCTTCCGACGAATAGGTCCTAAATTTTTAGGAGGTTGTGTTGATTGATGCGTAATGTAGCCAGTGGGACCAAGGCCGCATACTAAAACATGACATGAGGTTGATCGTCCTTAAATCTTCACGATCAACGCAGCATACATGTTGAGGCTAAAAAACCGCATCAGTCTGCATCATTCCCCATGCTCCATGGTCATGCATTGAAACATGCACCATTTGATGCAACATGTACAAATGAAGTCACCAGAACTTGGTGACCTCAGGTCAGATCAAGAAAAGGGCGGATCCAAAGAGGAGGGTGGGAACACCCAGAAAAATATTTCGAGGGAAGGGGGACAGAGACGTTTTCCCGATAGGACTTATGTTAAATTCCCCAAAAATGGGGGTCATGGCCCATCGGCCCCTCTATTCTTACGCACATGGGTCCAAACCATGTGCTAGGGGGAGTGGGCAAATTTCCATTTGTCTAACCTAATCTATCCCTGTGCTGATTCCTCCTCGGATTTCGGGATTTTGTTTCACCATTTTCGTAGCGGTTTCCCATTTTCGAAAACTGACATGCACATTTGAAACAATGCTTTGGAAAAATATTCGCAGTTTCCATCCGAGTAAGGGGAAAGACAACAGTCATGCTGGTAAGGGCGTGTCTCGCTAGTCGCAGACCCCGGTTGGCAAGTGATGTTTTCAGAAAGACGAGTAAGCCAAACCAGAAAAAGTATTTTTTATGAAATAAAAATGGAGCCTGTTCCGAAGGATTAAAGCTTTTCCATAGGCGACGTCATCGAAGTTAGCGGAAAATTACGAATTAAGGTGAGTTCGTTCGTTTTTATACCTCCGCAAAGTTAGCAACGAAAACGAAAACGAAATCAGCAACGAAAACACATTTCGACGAAAAGACGTTTCTTTGACATTCAGCACCCGGAGATTACGAATCCGAGGTACGTTTTCACCTTAGGTCAAGGGGTCGAAGATCAAGGTCAAATGAAGCACCTAAAGGCATGTACCTTTTACGAATAGGTGGCGCCACCTACCGCTAGGTGATGGGCACCAATAGGTAGAAGACATAAGAATCTAGGTGGGGATTGGTCTCCATCACGTGGTGGTAGGTGTTACCACTTACTGGCAATAAGGTACCTAAATTTTCAACACTCGTTTTGACCTTGGTCTTTGGCCGTGAGGTCAAAGACCAAGGTCACGGAGATTACGAATCCGACGACGACATCAAATAAAGATAGGAAGACCCGTTCGTAGAGCTTTTGTTAGGTCTTCGTACGATTTTGACACCTCCGTTTTCCTGTTGACCGTTTGATACCTCGCGTTACACGACCGGATCCTTTTTGCGACAGTCCTTGGAGTCGCTGGTGGTGTTCCTTAAATCCCCATGTCGTAACCTCAGCTGCCACTGGACTGATAAAGAATGGCCACAAAGCTCTCACTTTTCATCTCGCTGAGATTTGATATTTGAGGTTTCCTTGCAGCAGCCTGACATAACTGATCACATCTCGGTTTGTGGGCGATGGTTTTTGGTTTTGGTTTCAGGCAGCACATTAGGCTGTCCAAAGATGAAGTGTTCCATCCGTTTCCGCGTCGTCATCCTGGCACCGAACAGTAGCAAAACGCATAATGCACCCCGCAATAATATGCCGAAGGGGCCGTCCCGTCAAGACACTGCTTCCAGACTAATGCCACTTCCTGTGCCTCCACGACCAGCCCATTCTCTCCTGCCGGTCATTTTTATTAAAGGGAGGATACATTTGGCTATGTGTGTGGAAGCCTTAATTCCTGCCCATATTCTTAGGGGGCTGCATGTCAGTGACCAGGACATATGACCATTTCAACAACTGATGGACAATACGTTACGAACACGTTATGACAAGAGACGACTTCAGATATGGCGAGGTGTATATATTCACGAAAACTCGCCAGCTCTCAACAATCAACTAAATTCTTGCAACATCTTAGAGTTACTGTGAGCCGGGCGTTGGCCCTGTGAAATTCAACGCTTCGACCAGTCTTTTTATCCATTTACCTATTTCCCTGCTGCTGGTATGTTACATATAAACCTGGCGGAACGCAAGTAATTTTCAAATGGGTACTTGCGCCAGCTTTCCACCACTATGAAGATATGAGTGTCTCGAAACGGTGGTATGTAAATAAATGAAAAATTTTGCACATCTGATATGCAATATAGACGACATTGCTCAAAGAAAGGCCCGAGAACTTTAAAACGATGCATAAGGAAACTAGCAAATATGGAACATGCGACCATTTTGAATGAAGTATGTATCAAAGAATACTTACTGTCACACCATAAGACTGTATATTATATATATATATATGTGTATATATATATAGTATACAATATATTTAGAAAGTTGTCTAGCCCGGTAAGTCAAAAATGACCCAAAACAGTGAAAAAAATAGTTAAGTTCAATCCCATATCAGATGAATTTTTCCCTCATTATTTGCGCCACCGATTTCCTCAATCGATTTGTCGAGTAGAAATCGAGTTGAATGGTCAAGAGATGCCATTTTTCCGATGAGTGTCTTGGAATGCTCTAAATGACTGAGGAGCCAAGTGCTAAAACCAGTGGTCGATTTCGACTGTTACGTCATAAACAAGAAGTCATCAGATAAGAAATGTTGGGCCCTTGAAGTATAGCTTTGATGGGATGAGCGCCGCAACACAAATGTATACATTTTTTCGTCACTGTTTGCGCAGTTTAGTTCAAGCACTTCTCTCGAAAGTGGTTATAAAACCAAATAGTCATCATTTGTATGTGCAGAAGTGGTGAGTGAGCCAACATTGTTAATCACCGATCACCAAGGGCAGCTGGAATATTTATGGGACAGTTTTGACTACTGGACCAAAAACATCAAGGATACAAGTTTCACCCCTGACAATGACAGCGACAATGACAATGACAATGACAATGACAATGACAGCGTCATGCGCATGTGCGCATCATCACACAATTCACGTAAGGAGCCCACGCTGGTCAAAGTTCACGAGCTCGGCAGCAAACAGCGCTGCACGTTGGTACCCGGACCAGCCGCGTGGAAACAGCAGGTGACTTCAGACGGCGTCTCAGTCACGCCTCAGCCAGGACTGGCTGCTAGTTTTGCCAGGCAGAAGACTCAATCGGCACAGCGTCGCGTGCTGGACCGCGAGCGCAGGAATTTGGTGGCTGCCTTCGCCATAGCAACGGTTCTGTGTTTGGCCAATAATCTTGATCAGTCTTCGAAATTCCCAGAGCACAAGAGTTTGGCTACGAATTCCTGCAGAAATTCTCATTGGCACACCTGCTCGTTGGTAAACTTTCCAGTTTTTTATTGCTGCCCATCAACAGGCTTGCAGATATGACTACTTTAGAAGCGCAATTTCAGAAATTTTGTGCGTTCGGTGCTAGCCAAGGGTCGAGTTCTGGTGGACCCCAGATCGCCCTCTCCAACATTGATAAGTGGTTCAAACAGGCGGGTGTGTTTACGAAGAAGTTTACTACAACGGATACTGGCATCTGCTTTGGAAAACTGAAGTAAGTTTTTTTGTGAAATACAATTACGCTTGTTATGTATGCTTTAACATATGAGGGCGTTGTGGTCTTAATTTTTCTCGGCTGCTGTTTTTGCGCTAAATGATATGCTCGAACAAGGGTAATCCTGAGGGCCAGAGGCATCATGTTCCCTAATGTCATGTCTAAGCACCACAGGGGCGCACCCAGCACGGTGTGGTTCCTGTGTCGGCCACGGGACGCTTGGAGCGCTTCCTTCTTGTATGTCACCGCCGGATCACGGTGAAATTGGTTGCCAATGTCAAATTTGGATGCAACGCGTATTTTATTTCTTGTATCAGCACTTGCTTTACGCACAATATTTTGATTTTTGCGAACCTTCCAAGGAAAAGCACTTACCACAAGAATATTGGCGTCATCCTTCGTCGGTGCGCCCGACGGTCGCGCCGCGACGGCGACGGCCAGAGGCAGTACTAAGTCTCGCCTCAAATGGGCTCTGTCAGCTAGGTTGGCGGCGGCCGGACGCGAAGTTCACCAGGCGACGCGTATCACACAGGATTCTAGCGTTGGCTGAGGCGGGTGAGTTAGCTGCCTCTACGGCCTTGTGTCGTATGCCTGCGCGGACGGTGGACGTCGAATGACCTTGTAGTCGGTGCGCCCCTGAGCTCCAATAACCAACCAACCAACCTGTGCGGACGGGGGGGGGGGGTACCGGGGGCATGGGGCGTCTTTGTGAGCATGCTCCCTGCTATGCTGATGAATCCGGGAACGAAATGAGTACGTTATTCTAGTTTAATCATGCATTCAGCTTTATAGATGGTGTAATTAACACATGACGTACGATTTTGTTTCCACATTGTCCAATATTTTTTAGGTACGGCACTGCTTCATTTGTCTCTTATGACGAGATATCAGTGTGTGCAAGTTAAAACTCGCTTTCCTGTTCGGCAGCACTGGTTGGAATGACCAGACGCACGGTCAGTCCGTCTCCGGCAGTGAGTAGAGTCTAGTGCCGAATGGATAACGTACCTCCCTAGTGTTTATCCGGGATGTTGAGTCGCCATGACTTTTTTAACATTGAGCATCCGAAGGAAGCCTTATCTGTTGTCCGAATTTGCCCCGACATTTTCCAGAAATCATCGGTTAGGCGGAAATGGCGATACAAAAAGTTTCATCAACATGAATTCGTATCTGTTGAAATGGTGGAGAATAACGGACACACGCATGGTTTGACGCCGACAGCAGTGCCATAACTTTCTGTTTCCTGTCCGGGGATCGCATCCAGACATGGTTTCCAGCCGTGTGTTATTATTTGGTCCTGGTCAGCTTGCAATCTGCCAGCATGATTAATGCACTGGTAAAAAGAGTGGTAGTGTCGAAGGAATGTCACGATTTAAGGCTTTCCGTCTAAAATTTCCCGTTTAAGTGCAACTGCGCGATTTGCTCAGGGTCCAAGCAGCAAATTTTGCATCGCATGGATTTTGTTCGCGTAAAGCCGTCCCATTAAAGCATTAGTACTTATTTTATACAACAAAATCCATGCCAGTAAGAAATGCCCAACATTCATCCGGAGTCATATTTTTCCAGTAGAAACCACTCATCGGTTTTTTGGTGTTATATTTTCACCGGTATCAAAGTGGATGGAGAAACTTGGAGGTCGGAGAATATTCTTCACCTTCAAAATAAAAAACTTGAATACACAGCATTTCCCATCAGTGCTCTGTAGCTAAGATTCAAATCACGGCTAAGATCAAATCATTCATACATAAATCATAATTGTTTTATTTCACAGACGAACCTCTTATCTACTTATATCGTGTTTTGAAATGTTTGCCAGCAACAGAAAACACCAAGATCAGGTAAAATAAAGGAGAGTTCTTATACACTATGCCCGACGGGCGGTTTGGCAAAGATCCAGAAATGCGGTGCGGATCCCCAGTTGCTTGGCACTACATGTGCTGTACGCTGCAATGGTGACGCAAACGTCGCAGACGTTGCGTAGTCTGAAGTCAGTTAAAAATTTAGATGGACGCAGTATCGCTGAAATCACAGATGAACTGGCCTTTTGGACGGCAGCTGGCCCCTGCATCCCCCGCCACTTTTTAGAATGTTCGCACGCCCAGGCATCAAACTGTGATAAAGCCAGTCGATTCATTACTGAGCCCGATCTAAGGAAATGAAGGAGTTCACTACGGCAGTTATTTTCAACACTTCTCTTCTCTTGCATTACCTGCATAGTTACGTTCAGGACTCTGGTGAAAACTACTTGGCCGGTGTTTTTGCGCCTCGCCAAGTATTTCTTCGAGCTTCGACGTCATGCATTTCATCGTAGTTTTATACCAGCGTTAGTTTCAAAAACATAAATTTAGCTCACGCACAAAACAGAGTCATATTTCGTGTGTCTTTATGTGTATTATGTGAATTGGCCTACATCATGTAAAGATACATGTGTAATATTTATGCCAGCATATTTTAGCATGTCTTTATTCACAACACATACACGAAACGCATTACGTCATACCCTGTTCTAATGTATAACATATTTTGCAGTTGCAGTTTAGATGCCATGTTCGAAAACACTGCAGGGAATTCCCGACGTGTGGATACCATTGTCCCCGCGGTCAACATATTTGGCGAAGTCTTACGACGAAATGGAGATGCGCCGATGTGTTATGTGATCAAATAATGATTGCATCAAAGCAAGTAATAGTTCAGCAGGAGGCATGCCAAGTTCAGGGAAGAACCCTAGTTCTTAAACATCAGGCTCCGACTATGTTCTAGTTGGTCGGGGCGATGTGATGAAAGACACGTCGGACATGGGGATTTAATTCACCAAGGACGTCTGTTTCGTAACACCAACGTATTCTGCTGACACCTCGAGAAAAATGTGGGCTTTATGACAAATGTTTCGTGTGACAGTTGATTCAGGTTAAATCGAAATTCTCCGCAAAAGAAGCTCTGAATATGATTACGGTCCGCTCTTATTACGAATTACGTTCCGCTGTTTTTCAGACAAAAGAAAATTAATTTTACTGATTTTAACAAGTTTTTGGAAGATATCGCTACATCGAAAAAGATGGATTTGGATAAATTCAAGGAAAAACTGACGAACTGCGGCGATCCTGGGACCAAGGGTGCTACGGTAAGCCCATTGATCCTCTTGGTAAATTTCGCTTTTATCTCAACATCTGGACAAAATTATCTTGGTTAGAATACTGTCTCTAGTATTTTCATTGCATGATAAATAATCTTTGAGCAAATATGACAATTTACCATGGACCGTGCTGCTTTGGACGTCATTACCTCAGACATCACGGTGAAAAGCACTGGAGTAGTATCCATCGCGTAATTACACCAGTGCATGTTTTGTGTTAACATGTCTTGACCAGCCCATTCACATTTGCTATTTTACTATGGCGGCGTTGTTAGACTGAATAGTCTGATAGATCATTGGCGAATTTGTTGTATATTTAGGTATTTGGTATGTTAACCTGGCCCCGAGTAGGGACATGGATTGACAACAGCCCTTAAGGCTTTCAAACATTGCGAAAGAACGAACAAACGCAGTGTCAGGAAATTTTGTGTATCTTTTTTGGCCCTTTCTACATCATGTGTTCAAAAATTTGATCTTCGACCAACTCAGGTGTCTAACCTAGGTCAAGTGAACCCATGTCCAAAAATGTTTAGCCCCCCGTGAGTTAAAGAAAAAACAAGACATAGAAATAAAGCTTTCTGGGATTAGACATCATGACAGGCACAACAAATCCGGTGTCCCAGATTTTCGGAAACTTCCGGGTCCATGAGCTTGGCCAAGCCCATTTTCAACACGTCCTGTCGTGTTGTCGGAAACTGACGGAATTTTTCCAACGTTTTGGGTGTGAGGTCATAGATACTTCCATTAATTATCATCTGGTAAAGTATCACTGGCCTCCAAGCCATGACTGAGGTTAGGTTCGAATGACTGAAATGAACGGAAATGCACCACCCTCAAAATTGACGATGAATGGCTTGAAACAAAAAGAAAATGGCAGAACGGAGTCTGAAAGATACTTAAGATGCAAACAGGTTTAAAAAAAGTTCCAAAATATTGCGTACATAGTTTGCAAGTAAACGGGCTTGCACGTATAAACATCCGCCATTCGTGTAAATTGGCAGCTACTGATTTTTTTCCTTCAAAAATTAAACATGGTGAAACATCAAAACCACACATGTTAGTCCTTTGTACAGACGAGTAAGCTTTTTAGCGCTCTTGTGTAGACCTTATGCTCTGCTCTTATAACTCCCAATTCCAAGTAGTTATAACTTAAATGCTCATCATTCGGCGGTGGACCGAATGATGAACTCGTGATTCTGTTGTCGGAGATTGAAGTCGCGGTCCCGTGAACTGAGAAAGGCGAGCGTAGGGCGTGCGACACTGGGCTTACCTTCCAGTAAATTTGCTGCTCTGCAGTAAACTTCCGGACTGGGGAGAACGGCGGCGAAGATGAGTCAGATGTTGGTAGGCGGTCCACATGGTCCATATGGTCTTCGCAGTGCTAGGATGCGGCATTAGATACTTCCGGGTGTAACTGCAGGGCTGATGACGCGAAGAGCCATTTGCGCAAATACCAACACCAAACCATCGGGTAGGCAAACAGCTGAACGCTGCCATGTCATCGTACTTACCGACTGCCCATACAGTTTAATTCACAGACGAATTAGCGTTCATTCTTCAGTCAGCAAAACCTAACTAGTGCTCACGTTTATAATTATATATAAAGTTATATATATATATAACTATATATATAACTATAACTCTATATATATATAACTATATATATATATAGTTACATAGTTATATAGATGTATAGTTAAAGCCTGCTTAGCAATGTCCTGGTCCAGAAAATTATTGATATCACCTGCGCTATGTGTCTGAAAATGCGTCCCACCCGCCAGCCAGACCGTCAATGGGGGTCATGACGAGTCTGCTGCGCATCTAATCAAAAGCTCCATTTAGAACATTCAAAGTCAAAATCAGAAAATCAGAAGCCCCACTCGGAATGTCCTTAGAGTAAGCTGCACAGGTGGGTGGAGTGGCCATGAAAACCTAAATTGAATTGTCACATTCGAAGTAAAAACACAGACACATATTTTCATTTAGCTAAGTTATGTGGTGACAACCCACTCCTTTTATATCTCAGATACCTTGTCCAGCGTATCAGCTGGCAAAGAGACTGAATGGACTTCTGTCGCTGTTCACACCATCAGGATGTAGCCTCTCATCGACAGACGAGTTCATCGACTCGATGAGAGGATCCAAACCTTCAGGTCTTTTGGCTCCACTGGACGTCGAAAGCCTCTTCAGGAATGTGCATGTTGACAGGACCATTGACATCATTTTGGACCAAGCGTACCACCACCCGACTCTGCCACCACTCAAGCTGAACCATAGCATCCTGGAAAGGCTGCTGCGACTTTGTACCATAGAGCCCCCTTTTCGTGGACCAAAACGCAAGTTCTACCGTCAAGCAGATGGTATGGCAGTGGGATCCCCTCTTGGACCTCTATTTGCGAGCTTCTACATAAGCTGGCTGGAATGAGAAGTATTAAACGATATTACACTCCGGTCGAGCATATATTGTCGACATGCTGATGACATATTCGTAGATGTAAACGATCAAGGGCACTTCGAACAGTTCAGGACAGTTCTGGAAAGGAAATCGGTACTGAACTTCACCTATGAAGTGAGCATTAACAACACAATACCGGTTCTTGACATCCAGGTGAACACCTCAAAGAACGCCGTTTTGACCACTGTCTACAGGAAGAACACCCACCGAGGAAAATGCATGAATGCGGACACTATCCAGCGAGATACACTGCATGTGTCATCAAGGCCTTTGTCAAAAAGATACCAGAGCTTGCTCCACATAGGAAGCAACGCACTGAATTTGCTGGACTCAAATCCATCTTAGTCAGCACCGGCTACTCAAATACCGGAATCGACAACGAAATCAAACAACAGCTTGGTCGCAAGTTCAGGGACAAAAACCATCAGGACTCAGAAACAGTCACCATGCGCCTGCACTACAAAAACCAGGTGAACACCGCCTATGAAGTGGATGAGAAAGTACTACGAGATACAACATCCAAAAATATGAAATGCACAGATGATAGACACCAGCTGAAGACCATCATCTATTACAAGAGCACAGCAGTACGTGATCTAGTCTTGAAAAATAATCTGTCAGTCAAAAACGCCACCCTCAAGAAAACCACTGTAATCTTTAACTTTAAATGTCCATATGAGGAATGTAGGCCTCGACGCGGATTACATCAGTGTTGCAACAGCTTCATTGCCACAAAGGCTGACGATGCACTTGAGAGATGGAGCTCCACGTGACCACATATTCCAACAGCACAGCACTGTGCTCACAAGAGAACATGTGACGGAAAACACCAAGGTTCTAACGAGATGCAATAATAAGAGGAAACTAATGGTGCTGGAAGCACCTGTCATTCACGACCACTGCCCGGTGCTCAACAGGCAGTTAAAATCTAGCATAACGCTAGGCCTATGGGGTGGTCGAAAATGGACTATGGGTTACAGGCAGACTGTGGTTACAGACTATGTGAATGCTGGTATAAGAGTAAAGTATTTTTTTCATTGTCTTTATACAGATCATTCAGGTTGTCTTCTGCTTATTAGAAGCACTTCCAAAACTGTTGTCATGGAAAGTATCTGTCTGTGTCTTTATATCGAGCGTGACAATTCAATGCGGGTTTTCTGAAGATGGAGGAAGTATCTCTGAAACGTTAAATATAAAAAGATATATATATGAGTAACATTGGTAATTTGATTGGTGATATTCCTTTGCACATAAAAACTAACATAGGACAGATCAACAAAAAAAACGAAGAAAAAGCTTATCAAAGCGAACAACGCATTGGTCTTTTATTTAATCGGAGTGGTCATTCAGAGCTTTTTGCATAGACTTCGACCGTACACCCGATAGTGGGATTCCAGGTCACGGCTGATTTTATGGCAAAAGTTCAACTTACCACCAAGGCTGCGACACGACCGTAAGGTTGTCAGCATGACGCTACGTTGACCAGTTGCCAGTTAGCCCGTGGGCCAGATATCGTGTATCGCGATGACTCGAATCCGTCTTGCCAGAACGGTAGACCAATGTTGTACCAACGGAGCTAACGATCACGGTTAATTTACCAACCGCATCTGGCCAACTTTATACGAAATTGATATATAGCGTAATCTGACGTTTAAACCTCATTGGATATAGTCATTGTAATGTCTGTACAAGGGTTCAGGAAATATATCTCGGAGTATTTTGGGGCCATTCCGAAACAAGTCTTGCGTCGTGATTTTGTTATCCAAGTTATATACGAACACGGGAACATTTCCAACATTTTTGTTTTAACAAAAAGAACATTCCTATGCATTTTAACTGTATTCCTGTATTGGGTGGGGGGGATGGGGAACGGGGTTCCAGATGCCCACAGCCCATTTTCTGCTTGTTATTTTCCGGGCTTTTGAAGAAGCTTCTAGAAATTTGGCCGCTTTTTGCCTCTTTCATCTTTTTTCTCACATATTAAGGTAAGTTTTGTACGATTTAATTTTACCCAGTGGCGGGGCCAGGCTAAGCTTTTAAGAGGCACCTCAGGCCATGTTTAACACTGTTTAAGTAAGAACAGAAATGGCGATCAAAAGTAGAATTTTTAAGGTAGAACTTCAAACATGATAGGCTTGTATAGGCAATAACTGCGGAAGCATAAAAAAATTGTTGATCAGAAGTCTCTTCAAAAGATCAAGCAAACGTGACGGTCAGATTTTGGTTTGTTGTAAATAATTTTGGCGCTATTTTATCTTTAATAATCCGGATGCGCGTAGCTCAGCAAAGCATTCTTTATTTGTGCTTCAAGTGTCAGGTTGATGTCAGGTCGGGTCACGGAGCTATGACCTAAAATGCCTGCGCGTGTACCCTATCATGAGGGTCATAAGATGGGATTTAATATAGTTGATTGGAATGCTGATAGCTGGAAACGCTTCCAAACACCATGAAATGAACTCAAGGCCATTCCATGTGACCTGAATCATCTGAGGCCGTTTGAAGTCAAAGGCGTACAAAACCTTTGCACAGGGTTGAATAACAGGGTTAAATAACAGGGTTGGAAATTTGTTTTTTATTCTTGGATCCAGAGTACAGTTTTTGTTTCGGAGTACAAATTTTGCAAACAGTGATGTTGGTTTAAGTTGGTGTTTTAGGTGTAAGTGTCATGACATCACACCTGCTTTTCACTGAATGGAGACAAAATCATTCAAGTGCAGAGATAGCAATTTGTCAACATGCTTACGATGAAGGTTTTTGACAGAGGCAAAACATCAAACCTTTGGAATATAAAATGTACAAATTATATTATATACGTAATTTATGATTTATATAAATGTGTAAAATAAAATGTTTTTGGCGCACGTATTTTCTGGTGTTCTTCAACACCAGAAAACCCAACACCTTTTCACCTTTTCCATCCTTGGTTGTATTTTGCCCTCATGAAAATGCGACCATGACAGCTGCCCGTTTTTATGCCCCTGGCGGCGCCTGTGCCATTATTACAACAAGTGTAATGCGATTTGTATCTCTGAAGTGTAGAATGACTAGTTGAAGCCCCCCAAAAATTAATGTTTTATATTGTTATCCTAAACCAGCACAAAAAACTATTCCTCACATTTTCCAGACTCTGTGAACGACTGTGAATTTTCTCAAAATTCTAAACGTATGGACCACAGGAAAATTTTCATTGATAAGCCCTGGATTCACGTCAATTGTATCATAGCCGGTCCACATATATCACAAATATAATTAACAAATAAAAGAAAAATACGTCGTTTTTGTTTTCTTCCTACTGTATCCACCCCTTACAAAAGTTTGAAAACTTCTTTTTCTAAAGATGTAGCATACGTCATCGCGAATCGATTGTCGCTTGTTCGGATGAAATCGGATGGGTAGATCTCGAGACCTCAGGGGTTCCAATAACGTACGGAATGCGCCCTAACGCTATGGGCACGGCAAACAGTAATAATAGGGTAACGTTAGTGAGATCCGGGGTGTAACTGGTAGCAAGATGTACTTAACGTCATGGCTGCCGTTTGTTGCAATCAAATCAAACGGGCGGGAGGTGCTCCCGCTCCAGTACCCCATGACGCAAATCACCTTACGTTAACTCCCAGGGAAATCAAAATTGTAAACCAAAGAGGATGAAGGAAGCCGTGGCACTCCCTGCTAAGCAAGGAAGACAAAAAAACTAAATTCTCATATACAGAATACCGCTCGTATTAGTATGTATTGATCAAGATCACAGAACTAAGTCTCAGCCAAGAGGCCTGCGACTGTCCGTTGAACCATTCCCTTAGACTGAAGTCCAGTGTTAATGTAAACAAAATATCTGTTACTTCTTGAAGTGGGTGGGAACACTCAGAAGCTCCTACTCATCACAGGCGACCACTGGTGCAGCACACCGGAACCAAGCAAGTCGTTGTTGTCCGGTGGGCCACCCCAGCACCGGCCAGTTGATAGGGTGGCCTAAATAGAATAAATAAACAGACATCACCCATTCAAACGACTCATACATGAAAAAGCAAACTCACAAGCTCTCACACGTCCACAGACAAACAGACACACCTATACGCAGACATACCCGCGCACGCACGCATGCCCACCTACGCTCGCACGCACGCGCGCACATTCACACACATCACATTACGTCACATCACATTCACACTCAGTGCTAAGTGTTATTGTTCTCTCTCTTACCGTATCTTAGAACCATTGGTGGGAATAGTAAAATTCCCACCAAGTGAACGAGCTCACGATAAAGTTCCTCAGACGAAGAAACTGCCCACAGTGTCTTGTCTTTCAGCCGATGGTATCCAAATATCTCAGTACATTTTTGCACGTTCGCCGGACATCGTCCACTTTGTTGCGCAGAAAGCGGTGAAGACGGGTGCCGTGGACCGTCTGACAGATACTAGCAAGTACACTGGCAGCCACAAGGAGCGCTTTGATGAGTCCGGCCACGGCAAGGGCATCGCCGGCAGAGAGGAGCTGCACAGCAACGACGGCTACGTGCAGGGCTACAAGGAGAAGGACAGCTATGACAAGAGCCACTAGGCGGCAGCACTGCGGGCCGTTAGTGGGCAGCCTCGACTGTCGCACTGTTGAGAGTCGGTTCGCCTGTCCCGACTTTAAAGGGTGGGGAGGCTCGGCCCAGTCTTCCAGAGCCCCTCAAATACTGCAATGCTATTTAACCCACGAAATTCGTGTTTTGAATACAATGAACAATCCCTTTGGCTCCTGTAATGTCAAACATTTGTATTGGAATGGCGATATCAGGGAAAGAGATAAGCGGTGACTGTGTTCATTTTGGAGTTACTAAGCATTTAAGAGGGGATGCATCAAAAGGTGAACTGCACACATATTTTGTTATGCACTTATGTTCGCGGTAGTTTTGGGCGACAGCCTTTACGGCGACAATACAATTAATTAAAACACGCTAGTTTTCGCGTTTGATTCAGCATGCTGGTACCATGTTTCCTCGGGGCATAAGCAATGCCATCCAGTCATTCAACGGGTCTTGTGATCAGACTGGCCATTTATCACTGGCCTTTACGCGACAACGGCGATTTTATTCACATTTCCGATGTGAGTGAATAGTAACCAGGCCATAGAGCGGACCACTGTTGCATGTAAGAGGCCGATACAATAACAAGCAAAACGAACAATGAAGAAAAAACTTGTGACATTTCCGTCAAATTGGATATTCGCCGTGTGCTTTGGATGTCATGTATGTCAAAACTCGAGTAATGCATAAAAGGGAGCCTTTTTTGGGTCGCAGTGCGCTCTTTCCGCAAAGCCCATCCCATCCCGTAAGTATGACTCGTCATCCATGTCACCAAGGACGCGGGAGCTCCTTCACAGTTGGGAGAAAAAAGATGTTTTGAGTAAATTCTTTCCCGTCAGCGCCCATAGAGTCATTACAAAATTACAAAAACGGGGGTCAGCTGTCCCCCGCTTCCCACGCACTTGCATGTCACGCTCTGCGGATCACCCTGACGTAAGTAAATGTATGATGCACTTGTGTATGACATCTCATTATAATGTATAATACATCGCAGGTTAACGCATGGTACATAGTATATGATATTATTTTGTATGATATAAGATATCATAAGTAAATGTCTAACACTACTAAAATGTCTATCAGAGGTCTGGGAGTCTGCGTCTGGTAATCGTCGGCACCCTGCATTGCATCTTTGGGAGGAACACTTATTGCCAAAATACCTCAAAAGTTTCACAGATGATTCTGAGTGAGATTACGCTGAGTTCTTCCCTGTCTGGTGACCGCCATTTCAAGTCGTTACATCTTTCAACAAACAAAAACTAGTTTGACACAACTGTGCCGAATACTTGGGTGGCTTTGACGAGAGCGCTGTGACTTGGGCGTTTGTGGTGTGTCCCAAGTCCCTGGTGTAAGCTCTCATCAGACCGAGTGACCTTCCCGCTCTAATCAGATGGACTCATTGTTAACCCTATTCCGTTCTGGGGGTGCAAGTTTTATCCGCTTCCGGTTTTTCTCTTGCCATTTCCGGGTTTTTGGGAGCTGCTTCACGAAACTTGGGATTTTTCCTAAATGTGTTTTCCATATGTCGTGACAAAGTTTAACAAGTTTAAAAAATGTGCCTCCTCCAGGGGCGGTCCCAGAACACGCTTTTTCGGAGTCGACGTGGTCATGTCCTATTTTGATGTCCTTGTGATTTCACGGACAGTTCATATGATCGAAATATTTGTAACCTGCACACTTTCAAGTATTTTTAAAAACGCTGTGGTCAATGGCGGATGCAGGTGCATGTGAAAGACGTGTTTATTTTTTCTTATTCCTAAGAATTTATATTTCATTGTATGAATGACGAAAAGCTAACGTGTGATATGGACATCTTTATTCTAATTTAGGCATATAATTCGCCTATATAAACGGCCAAGGGTGTCTTGTTCCGTTCTGTATTTTGTCCAATAACATGTTCAGTGGCCTAACAGACATTTGAGTCTGTGTGACTGCATTTGTTAGCTCGACGTATATTACGATCAAATGCCGTATATTTCAGTGGAAATAAAAATCCGAGGTGGATCCAGGGTAATGTAAAAGGGGCATTTTATTCCTTCTTGTTCCTAAGACATGATGACTTGATTTGCGGAATAAAACGCAGCTATCACTGAAAAGTTATTGACCCCTGTTTTCCTGGTACCTGGACCCTCCTATGAGCACTTGCAATGTGTACACCATATTACGTTTGACACATATAGAAATGTTTTCTTAACACACATTATCTCACTAGATTGTGAATAAATAAAAAACTCACATTATCCCAGTAATGTGAGTAAATGTTGAGTATGAGTATGTAGTATAAGTATGTAAATGTCGTAAATAAGTTTTATGTGTCCTGGTTACGCTTGATTCTTTTATGCCAAAATGTGTTGCGCCTATGATCTCAGAATGAGAACTTTGAGCCTATACAAGAAAGCATTCACAATATGCTTGGCCAGTGGTGGGCACGGTTCCGCTAATCCGCTGACTTTGAAAACCGTTAGCGGACCAATTAGTTTCCGCTAAATTCAGTTCTGTCAAGTTTAAGTCCGCTAACGATTTTTTTCGCAAGTAAAATCAATATGGTGTAACAGTCAGAAACGTTTGCAAACCCGAAAATTACGCAAGATTGTTCCCGTCGTAGTGAGCGTATCTGCAACAGCCAATCTGGCATGCTGTTGGCTGACTACTTGTAAACACAAGACGTGACTGATCAGCGCAGCAGCAGCTGAGCAGCATCGTGTAATTCTGCAGTTCAGGTCAAGGCCACAGAGTGTACAGGTACGGACACCTGGAACGGCCTTGGAATCCATGACGCCACTGGACAACCAGTCCCCAAGCCAAGGGTAGGTTCGCACAAATCGGTCATAGTCATCGCTCATTACCGCCCTTCCCAGATATGGAAGAAATAAAAATACATCAACAGAAATTGAACAGAACAACGTTACACAAAGCATTGCGTCCGACAGCGCTAAGCGGCGCGCCGATAAAATCAAACCGAAGCTAAACTTATACAATACAAGTTAGCGGTTAGCGGTCATCGTTAGCTTCCACTGTTTTTTTTTTGTAATTGATTGTTTTAGCTTTATCGAAGTTAACTCTTGAGTCAGCGGACTAACGGTTATCGAAGCTAATTTTTCGGTTAGTTGTGCCCACCATTGTGTCTGAATATGATAGCCAATTACTAATAGTTCCTCATGTAGGAAGATGCCCCGCTTTTTCTGATAGCTGGATCCGCCTATAGGCGTTTGTCATACGTAAATGATATGGCATATGCCACATTTGGTAATGTTTTCCGAAGACAAATAAGCTCACAAGCTCAAAATATGTTGTAGAATGAACAAACATCTCCCAAAAACGCATATCCTTTTTATGTACCTTAGATACGCCTATGAATTTTCAAAATCGACCTTTTCCTGACAAGTGTGATAAACTTATTAATTTTCGGTAGAGTGACATGAAGTAGAACGAAATCGGTACTGAAATGTGGTCAGATAGCTCGTGTAAGTAAACCCCAATGTACCTCATTACAATGTATACCCTCATATAGCCCCTCTCGCCCCCTTCAAAATTTTCAACATTTCCTTTTTAGAAATGCAGATTTCGCTACACGCTGTTATTCGGCTAGAAAGTCGGAATAATAATTTGCGAGATCTCAGGGAGGGCAAAACCCCTCTCCCCCCCCCCCTTAAAACGGAATCGCACGTAGCGGCGGGAGCACGGAATAGGGTTAAACAGTTGTGTCGAGTTGGCAGGCTCATGCAAAATAATCTCTGACTGGTGGAAATCTTGTGGCGTGTTGGTCAGTGCCTAAGGATGAAGTGGACATTCCAGTATGTATGAATCGATTTAATGTATGCATGCCTTGATGAACACTTGACCTTGCCAGGAGAGTTCCATTGCAATCACGAAGACTACTTGATAAACCAACCCTACGCCAAACGATTCTGTCGGCGCCGGACGCGTGCTGAGTTTACCTGCAGTCGGGGTCAACCGTCAACTGCCGTGCTGAGCCTGGCAACTAGTTGAAGGTCAAAAACTTTTAGTTCAG
Source organism: Capitulum mitella (assembly GCA_030062745.1). Classification (NCBI taxonomy): domain Eukaryota; kingdom Metazoa; phylum Arthropoda; class Thecostraca; order Pollicipedomorpha; family Pollicipedidae; genus Capitulum; species Capitulum mitella. The sequence continues at coordinate 12,670,967 of CP099846.1, forward strand.
GCCGGCCATCAGTTGTGAGTTCTACCTTAGCGACGGCAACCTTATCCGCATCGAAATGTTCAACAGCTGTGCTGAATGTACCCGTGGGGTTTGGTGTAGTGGTGCTCGCAGTGTTGGGCTAGATTTGCCGGTGTGTGCCAGATTTGGGACCGTGTCTGGATCCCTGGATCCCCAGCGCAGCGTCCGCTCCATACTGGACCCGGCCGCTGGCCCATCCAGCCAATGTCGGCAGTCGACCATGGGGCGCGCGACCACCGTGTTCACCAGACGCGACACTCGCCGAGCGGCGCCCGGAGCGGGCAGAACCGCACGGCGCGCGCGCCGCCGTCGCCGCCGCCGCCACGGCCGCCGCCCAGTCGTAGGCGGGAGCGTGCAGTGAGCGCGGCCACAGACAAAGAGGCTGGTGCCGGGGACTGCCGAACTCTGGCTGGCGGCGCTGCGTGTTGGACCGTGGGCACGTTCGGAGGGAGCACCTGTTTATCAGGTGAGAGCCGACGCTGGAGAGTGCGACATGTGGCGGTACGCTCGGATGTGTTCCGAGCCTACCGCCGTCTGACCGGGTCCGCCGTCCCCTGCCGTCTGATGCCGAGTGCCAGCTGCTGAAAACATGTTTTATATATACATACATATACATATATATATATATATATATATATATATATATATATATATATATATATATACATAAATATATTTTGAAATTAGGTTAGAATTCTTTTTAACCACCATAGCACCAAAAAAATTATTTCTTTTTTTGTTGTTGTAAAATATTTTTGAACCGTGCGATGTGTTCTGTTCTGATTTGTCGTCGGGTTTTCCATTTGTCTCTTTCATTGACAGCTCGCCATCGTGGCTGAATCTTTTGCTCTACAGACCGTAACAAATATAGGACACCTGCATTCCGAGACGTTCCGAACATTTACCGTTGACTTTGAGCGCTCCGTTCCCTGGCTCTCGTGACTTTGACTTTGGGAGTGATTCCCAAAGGCCCATTACAAACACATTTTTGGCCGGGTTTTTGCATAATATTCTGGAATGATTCACGGAATGTATATAAGCGATCTTAGGTAAAATTTAAAGGAGCTGAAAACAAGCTAATTGCTACCTAGTTCATTTCGGGCCCCGGCGTTGCCCCAGTTATTATTGTGCTTGGATGCCACCTTTCCAGCCAGTTTAATCCCGAACGCTGCTGAAATGGGCTTGAAAACTTTATCTTAACAACATATTTTGCCTTGAAATGCCGATTGATGGATGTGACGCACTCTTCTGTCACGCACACGAATCTATCACCAGTTTTTTTACTTTTGAACAGCCGGTTTAAACGTGCCCTGGTACCGTGTGTTCAGCATCCAGCTCACCAGCGCTGAACCACACCTTGTCAATCAGGCCAAGACCGAATTGTCGCTGCCAGACCAAGCCTGAGGCCAGGGTACGTTACCCTTGTTTTGAGCACCCGGCAGCGTCATTGGCAGCAGCATCAGGAGAAGCAGCAGAAGCGGCGATGCCGCTGGCCGAATACTCCATTCCATTACATAAGGCTGTACCATGCCTGGTCACGACGTAATGTTGCTGTACCCATGTACGCTTCCACGCGCTCCTGCGTCTGTCTTCCCATTCAGCATGGCCTGTTTTCACTGAAAACTACAGCCAGGGACCTGGGGGGCGTATCCAATCGACCGGCTGTGACCGACGAACCGCCGTCCGCCGCAGTAAACACACACACACGCACACGCGCGAGCGCGCCGACGCCGGCTGAGAGCGCTCGTGACGCGGCGACAAGTCAAACTCGACCCGGCCTACACTGACCCTCCAGGACACAAGTATTCTATTGCCCTGTCAATGGCAGTCCAGCAGCGCAGTATGGGAGGTGACCACCGTGCTACTCGTGTTTCCATTTCATAGTCGTTGTGTTGGGATGAGAGGCACTGCTGACGTGGAACACGCTAAATTCAAAGACCACGTTACTGGCAGTGGGCTCTATCGCTGCTGCGGCTGCAGATGCCGGCGGGGCAGGCGGCTGCAGGGGCCGCCGTATTTTACAGCCGGAGGCCCGACGCTGCCAGTTTGGCACCGCCACCTGTTATGATTGGCCGGCGGCGGCCAGTGAGCGCTGTCCGCTGCTATGCAGACCGCTGAGTTCCCACAACACAGCCGTCAGCGGACGGATATGGGCCCGGCGGGCGGCGATGGCCACTGACGGACGGCCCGGCCCGGCCCGGCCTCCCAGGCTGCTGTTCCACATAGCCCGCTACCTTCCGCACAAGCAAACTCGGGAAAAAAACATCCGTCTTGACTCTCGGCACTGGCATCTTTCGGCTGTTCTCTTGTCATGTTGCGCTCTGCAGCCGTCAGCTCCTAAATCCATTGGTTATGCGCAGGAAGCAAAACAGGAGTTGCCATTGGGTGTCTGCTCTCCTTTTATCAGAGTGACTCTTATTGACTAAAAGGTTTTACATTATGCTGCAGACCATTGTTTTGGATGGGCGCCATATGACCTCGTGGTGGGAGCGCCACCCTAAAGCTCCAATAGTCATTCAGCATTGTTTTTAGGGGGCCTTTTCCTGCAATAGTTCGAATGAAGCTAGTGACGTATCGCTAGTGCCTGATTGCGCACGCACCCCGGAAGGTCGACCAAGCAACACTAACACTCGTCATGCGGCACCTGGCGTGGTCCAAACAACGGCTATCGTGAAGCGTTACGAACCACGCCGACGGTGCTGTGGTAATTTCAGTAGTTGGTGCCGAATGTCGGCCGTCACGGTACACAGTTCGGACCGGCGCGTAGATACCAGAGCCGGCTCCACCGCTCGGCCGACGGGAGCGCGCGTGGACGACTGACCGGCACAGTGGTTGTGCCTCCCACTGGACTCCGCCCTACCGAACCTACCGCCCTATCGAGTCACGTCGCGCTCGCCACGAAACTGCGCACCAGCCGCCGCACCACGGAAGAACAATGCAGCGTGCAACGTCAGACAGGCGACCCACGGATCATGCTTAACCCTGTTCCCGGCAGTGAAAGGGCTGAATCCCCCTCAGGTTTTTCTCTTACCAATTTCTAAGTTTTTGACGCAGCTTCACGAAACTTGGTCACATGTCCTACCTTTTCTTTCTCATACCTGAACGAAGTTTCGTAATGCTATTTTGCTCAAGGGCAGAGCCAGGCAACGTTTTTTGAGTCAGCTCAGGCCATTTTTGACCTTGTTGAAGGTAAAAGGAAAATATGGCGTAGGTGGGTGTGTTCTTCTTCTGTACCAAATTTCAGGTTGATAGCAGGTCGGGTCACGAAGCTATAAGCTAAAATGTCAGTGCGTGTGCCCTATATCGCAACAGCAAAAAAATGGGATTTTAGACAAAGGATGATTTCAAATGAGTGGAAACGTTTCCAAACAATATGAAATGCACGCAAAATCATTCCAAGTGACTCTAAGGTCACTGGAGGTCATCTAAGGTCAAAGGACGTAAGTTCACTTCATGAACATGTGACCATGACAGTTTCCCCTTTTTCATGTCCCTGGCACCGTCTATGCTAGCATTGTACAATGTAATATGATTTGTACTTCTTCAGCATAACATAACCGGTGGCAGCTTTAAGTGTTTTTACTTTCTTTGTTAATCTAGTTTTCGAGAAATTAATCCTATTTTTGAAAACCTGTGAACGCTTGTGATTTCTTTTAAATCTCAAATGTCTGGATCAATCGTAAAAATTCCATCCATAACCTTTCGATTCATGCCAATGTCATAAATGGGTCCATAAACAAAAGAGTTATAACAGGTCCAAAAATATCCTCCATTTTGAACTTTCTGCTCCCTCTATCCATCCTTTTTAAAATTTCGAACATTTCTTTTTGTAAAAATGTAGTTTGCGTCATGGCAAATCGATTGCCGTTGATTGCGATAAAATCGGATGTGTAGTTTCGAGATCTCCGAGGGGGGGGAGCGAACCCGCCCCTGCCGGGAATCGTCCTTACCGTCTAACTCTCCGGGAATAGGGTTGAATAAAAAAAGAAATATTAACCTTGCCTCCGTGTGATGATGTTTCAAATGAAGGCATGACATAAGATTACGATGGTACGACGGCAGCGATAGTACTACAGTCTCTTCTACGGAAATATCCGTCACAAATACCAAGTCTGGATGGGGTTTCAGCACAGCTGGACAGTAGCCAAAAATCATTGGTAGTCCGAATGGGATTTTAAACTATTTCTCTCCAGTCCTTGTCATGGGCTTAATGTAACAACATCTGAAAAGTCTAATCTGAAAATTCTAATCCATTCCATCCGCAACCCCCAAGATCTCTAGTCATGCTTTTCAGTGCTGAACGACAGAGGTTGCCGTCACCTCCCGCTACCAAGGTAGTACGCGGTATCCAGATGAGGCTGGTGATACGATTTATACCACACGGCTGACTCAGGCCTTGAGCATAAATTTCCAAGACGCCGGGAGCTGCATTAACGCAAATTTCAATCGATGTGTGTAGCTCATTGGGTGGTTTCGTCACGTCATCTGTTTTGGTTGGTATCTGGTCAGTCAGGGGCTGTGTCGAACTCTCACCGTTCAATCAGTGGTTGTTTCGGACGGTCGACGCTCAGTCAGTGGCTGTGTCTGGCGGTCTCCGCTCGGTCAGTGGCTGTGTCGGACAGTCTTCGCCCAGTCAATGGCTGTATCGGACGGTCTCCGCTCAGTAAGTGGCTGTGCCGGACGGTCTCTGCTCAGCCCGGCCCGCTACTGTTCGATAACGCGGGCCGCGAACTGGCGGGTCGACGCAGCGGCGCCTTCCGTCCGTCTCGTTCCGGCGGCGGCTCCGCGCGAGCCGCAGCCGTACGTGGCGCACCGTGGCAATGACCGGAGACCGCCGCGCCAGGGACTGCGGACCGACCGTCCCGCGGCCGCCATTCCCGGCAGCACTTCACGGCCTGTCGGACGCGCTGGCCGGGGACGTGGTGCGTGCAGAGGACATACGGGCCGTGAGCCAGCGCCCGGCCGTTCCGGCCGCCGTCCGGCCAGGCCAGGGGACTGTACCGGCAGCCGTCCGGCCGGCCATGTCAGAGGGATTGTACCGGCAGCCGTCCGGCCGGCCATGTCAGAGGGACTGTACCGGCAGCCGTCCGGCCGGCCATGTCAGAGGGACTGTGCCGGCAGCCGTCCGGCCGTCCATGTCAGAGAGACTGTACCGGCAGCCGTCCGGCCAGCCAGGCCAGGGGACTGTACAAGCAGCCATCCGGCCAGCCAGGTCAGGAGGACTGTACCGGCAGCCCATAGACAGAGGCCATAGACGAAGGCCAAACCATAGACGAACAAGTTGAAATGTTAAAAACTGCGACATATTGCGTTCTCCCTCACCCCAAAAAATTAATTAATTAGGGATGAGTCTTTGTTCTCATGGGGAGAAGTTGCCTGACTATGCCGTGTTTGCATAAGTTATTGTCACCGTCAGTGAAGCAAAAAAGGAATCAGAGGTGTTTAATCTCTTTACAAGTGTTAATTGCTAGTCTTGACCACCATTAGCAGTGACATCCAAGTGTTTTTATGTTCATTGTTCAAATCCTTTTGAAAATGCTGCAGTGGACCAGCAGAATCGTGGCTTTATTTGGATAGTCCAGTTTATTCGGGTATTCATTTTCGACTTATTTCTACGTTATTTCATTACTTAAATATCGCCATTCCGTCCAAAAACATCGTGAGCTCTGTTCTTCAGTTGAAAGCCGGGTCGAGCGTTTCCTATTTTGTGCCCTGGAGTACGGTTTCGTCCAATAGTGCCATATGCTAACCGTCGGCGGTCATAAAATTAAGTCACGCATGGAACATTTTTTCTGAAGGACTTACGACATTGGTGACAGTTAAAGCGGGTTCTGTTACCGAGCACATTTACTGAGGCACAAGTCATGAATGTATGTTCTCCATTTCACAGGGTCGCAACATTCGGCCCAAGTGGCCCTCTGACTACTGTAGTGATCCAGACCTCCCCTCCTGGATTACGATCACCTAGCTGAGCTCGCAGATGAATCTCTCGGATCCTTGGTACCACGAGCACTCAGCATGCCACAAACCTACACTTTCCGCTTCCCCATCAGTCTACTTCAACTGCAAATATCACCATGGGTGTAAACACCGGGGGGGGAGGCTGGAAGAGACATATCCCCCCTCCAGTTTTGGCAAAATTGGCTTCCACATCCCGAGAGTGAACGTTTTTCGCAAAATAAGATACAAAATTGTGTTTTCGAGTCAAATTGTCCCCTTAGATTCCGATTCCCCCAGTTCCTGGGGCAGGACCACACCCATGAATACACCCTTCCTACAGCCAGCGAAGTGCTCTTCGCTGCGTTCCACAGTTGCAGCCCTGCAGATGCAGCGCTGCGTGAGGCACGTCATCTGTTCGGGTTCCCGGACGGGCGATGATCGTCAGACGTCGTGGGGCCGGAGAACTGATGGACGCGAGGGTAATCGGTCTCCTGCCCGCGAAATCCTCCGAGTCGACGTCAGTGACGAGAATAACTCGTCTCCGACCACAGGTGCTGGTCCGTGTTGTTTCACATTCTGAAGTGCTGGAGGTCTCCGGACCATTGGTGATCAAGGTGCGAGTTATTGGAGGGCTGACTCGGGTCATGAGCCACCGGTGTACTGGCCGTAACGTGGATCAGCGATGCATGCTCTTGAGCATCATCCCTGTGCAGCTGTTTGTTCTATTCGTCTGGCTCTGGGGCGCTCGCTTCAGTGAGACGGCTTGAACATTTCTTCTGGTATGACAGTGTGATCTAAGGGATAGCTGCTGGTGGCTATGAGAGCCTTCATCAGTTCTGCTCGTGCCGTGTTTACTAGGCAACTCTAAAGACGTCCGGAAAGCAGAACTTCTGGAGCGGAACTTTGCTTCCCGTGCTACTAAAGTGTGGGCGGCAAATATTCCAGGGACAAAACTTCCGCGAAAACGAAAATAAAAAAACATCGAAGGAGCCTTGCAATAATGAGTCCCGTTCGGAAGCGCGACTTTTATCTTGTTGATCGCCAGCATCATTCACACAATGAGCTTGATCTAAAGCTCCCTAAAGCATATCTTTATTCACATGCAACAACTTGGTCTGAAGTTCGGTGAACATGTCTTCATTCAAACGGAACGACGTAAGCGACCCGAAAGTATTCACAACCAGGGCATTCAAAAACACGCACACCTATCAGCTGACCCGTTCTACCTCGCTTCTCCGATCAGTGCTGTATCTAAGCGTACAACAGCTTAGTTGTACTCTTAATTGTAGGTATTTGAATGTTTATAATGCAAACAGCATACTTAAATTTACGCCGAGAAAAGCATTTTAATGATTCCGACCGATGGCTTACGGGAGAGTCTCTGGTGCATTGTCCGCTCGCCCCTGGATGTGCCTGTCTTCAGCCACCGATAGGACCGGTCGCTTTGTGTCTGTCCGGTCGCTAGTGTGACGCATGTCATGACGTGATCAGAGATCTCGAAGCCCTACCCGGGCATGAATTGTCCCATTTGCGTACTCATTTGCATCCCGTACCCATTTCCAGGAATTTTCGAAGCATTGGCTCCCACGGAAAGTGCATTTAGTTTCGGTCAGATTTTGACCGGACTTTTTCCAGAAATAGGCACTTGAGCTACAATGGTGAAATGGAAATTTTAAGTGGCGAGAAGCCATGGTTGTTACAGTTACCAAAAAACGAAGACACACAGGGTTCGACGCTCACAGTCGACCACAGAGGACGGTCTTGTACTCCCGGACCATACCTACTCAGATTCCGAGGTTTGAAAGTCAGAATCAGTCGATGCTGTTTTAGCGAAGTAAATTTAGCTCTTCTCTAAAACTGCTACTTTTACTAAAGAACAGCCTTCTGGTAGTCATCGTGGGTTTGGCAATCCGGTGATCAAATTGATTTCATGGTTTGTTTTGCTTACTGACCAATTTATCGTTGGCAAAAGAAACGTTTTTGTGTTTTTCTATCTCTTTTTGCTCTCAGCAGAAATCCCCAACAGCAGGGGAGTGGTACTTAACATTGCTGGCCCCTCCACTCCCAAAAGTGTGTATGGGCGTTGGGGGCATGAACCCTTTGGCCCTCCCCGCTTCCACGCCTATGACCAGGTGCCAGGGCGTCCTCAGACTCCTCGTTCAGCAAATCAAAACGCGAATTCACCCTAATGTTGTGGTTTTATCCATCAACGATTAGGTGTCACGAAACTAGCTAGCATTGACTTGCCACGAATTTCACTCGCCAGCACAAGGGACAGCCGACGCAGACAAAAATGGTGCATGTCACACATAGCCGAGGGAAGGTGTCTACAAGAAATTTCAGTCTGCAGTTTCTTCCTTCGAAAATGACGACAATTTTCAGTTAATAAAACAAATGCAAAGCCGTTGTTTTCTACCGGAAATAACGCATGTGCACGCAAGGCCTCAAAAATTAGTCATGTAAAATAATGAAAAGGGACTGGGCGTATCATCCACGGCTGGTACTGGTGCAAAACAACAAATTCTTTCTGCAGTTCTAAATGATCCATGACTGTTATTCGGCTTCCATGCGTTCTGACTGCCCATGCTATCTTGACTGTCCATTTCGTACATCTGCGTTGTCTGTGTTACAATAGGGCTCGATCGTTTCGCTTGGCAGCAAGACGCCAAATTCGACCGCGCCAGTGCGCTGACGCAGCTCTGCTACTCAGCTGACGGCGGCGTACTCCTGCTGTCAGGATGTCGGACGGGGAAGCGAGTACTGCTCGCGGGACCCCCGAGCAGGCGAGCACGCCCAGCAACCAGGCGAGCACGCCCAGCCGCCAAGCGAGCACGCCGGGGGGCTCGGAGGAGGGTGAGCCCCGGCGCCGACCAACTGTACTGCGTCAACAGTTCAGCGCCTTTGCCAAATACGGCGACACCAAGTCGGACGGCAGCCAGATCACGCTCTCGCAGGCGGACAAGTGGATGAAGCAGGCCAAGGTGATCGACGGCAAGACCATCACCACCACCGACACGGGCATTGCCTTCAAAAAGTTCAAGTGAGTACTACCGGAATGATCTCGAGGGAAGGCATTCGAACCCAAAGGTATTAGTGTTATATATATATATATATATATATATATATATATATATATATATATATATATATACATATAACGGCGTTAATAGTGTTCGGACGGTTTTCCATCAGGAGATTTTTTGCCAAGCTAAGTTTTCACCAGTGGGATCTTCGCCTGTCGTGTGTCGCAGTCAAGTTGTTCAGCTGCCCCGAGGAAGACTTAATGCAATAGATTATCTCCGTATGCGCCACAAATCGAGAACTAGCGAGATTGGATCCCACAACCTTGAAATCAGGCGTCCAACACCGTCATACCAATAAGCTATCAAAGACGGGGACTTCATGACGTTATTGCCCTTTATTCGTTTCCCTCATGTGGTGCCCTTTAGATGGTGATTTTCAGCGTAGAAACGCCAGTGCGATCGGACATATTGTTTACATACGGTTTGCAGATCTGTTCTTCGGTTGCCAGTGTCGAGTGTACCGTTTGCTTGATTTTTCGTAGGTTCCAGTGCGCTTGGGTGTGGATTATACTTATTTTGTCTCATGGTGATCCATGGTCTCCATTTGAACACATTTTCTACTATTCCGAACTTGTTGGTTTTACTTCAGTAACCTTCTTACCTTCTGCTGTCAGTACGGACAGAGCACGGCCAGCCTAACCGTTATAGGATCATCCATGCAGTTGAAAGGGATGTCGTAGATGTAGTTCTTGACACAGTGCTTGACACAGGTCAGACAAGTTGGTGACCAGCTTTCGTTAACGATCTACTCTGTGTGGGTTTTGAAGATCGTTTCTGACATCGTACTACGCGAAGATCCACCTGATCTTTTGTTTACCCGTCTGCTGTGTGGGAGGAACGCAGTTGCTCGCGGTTAACCTTTTGTCAGCTGTCCGACTTTTCGCGCAACTGACCGTATCGCTCTATGCGTGGCGCTGGACATCCCACAGGCGAAGCATAGTACTACAAGCAGGGATATACCGATATTTTTTGCTGGGGATGTCAAAGGTTCATAAAATTTTAAGCAGACGGTCTCTTCCTCCCGCATTTTTTTCTTCTCGCCATGTACTTATGTCTCCTTTATCAGGTCCCTTTCCTACCTTTCATGAAAAGCAACACGTTTGACGAGGACAGTAATCTGAAAACTATCAACACCATCATTCACAATCTCGCCACAAACATTCCGTAAGACTGAAGGCAATCGATGTTTCCGCATGAAGTTCCTTTAGCATCGTAGTAAAATCACGTCTGTGTTAAACGTAGGATTAATTCTGCGGCGTTCCTTTCCGTGGTTATTGGGTACAAATGCCTGATACCATCCAGAGGCGAAACCTTATTTTTTTTTTTATCGGGGATGCACACACAGACAGAAGTAACCTAACCCACCTTGGGATATGGTTTTCTGGTCGAATTGGAACACTTTATTGTGATTTCAACTATTTAGTGATTTGTGACTTGTAATTTACCGCCTTTCTGCCTAAATTGTCTGCGTCGCGCATCAACTGGCAAAATAAATTTTGGCAACGCGATATATATATATATATTGGGATATATTGGATACATATATATATATATATATATATATATATATATAGTAGGGTGGCTCGAAACGATGATTAAAATGTTTTATTGACAAAGCCCATCCATGTTGCCCTGAGGACGTTCATCCTTTTCCAGAATCAAGTAGAGACAGATTACATAAAATAGTTTTGAGAGTGTGCGCTCGTAATCTTTAGGCGTAGGAAAACCGACGCCCAGAATTGCAACCTCCGTAGGCCGCGGGGCGTCGGCCACCTTCTAGACGGCGCGCCGTCTACAACTAGTTCGCCGCGGCGGCCGGTGGGCGGGCGAAAATGACGATGTATCGGTGTATAGTACTTTCGAACGCTCGATGAAATCAGTCCGTACGGTGTTAGGGCATTCTGGGCCGTGCATCTCACTTGTGATATTTTCAGATTAACGTTCTGAACGAATTGGCAGCTACAGCACCACGAACAATCCAGATTTTGGCGTGCGTTGCGTCAGTGGCGGGAAATGTGATAACCAAGAGCGTTTGCGTTGTTGTAACATCAGTTTATTTCAGACGACATACCAGGCTAACTTCGGGATTATGAGCGACGATCATGGCAGTCATGGTGACTGACCTCGGTTGCTGAACTTAGATCCGTTATTCTAGAATGATTATAGCCTGGACTGTTGTCGGACAGACGCTTCACATTAATTTTACTTCCTTCTTAGTGGCTGCTGATTCTCGCCTGAATGCAGCTGACTTCCAAAACACCAGAATGGGAGGATGGCACTGCTGACCTTGATACAAAACGATATGTAATTTCCATTTGTGTTTTACGTCATCGCCGCCACTGAGCATTGACGTTTTGGTGGAATCTCGATTGTTTGTGTTGCTGCAACTGCTAATCCGTTTGGAGAATCAACCGAGAACCTGAACAGGTGAAATCTGCGTCCTAGACTACCCTAGGGCCGCACGAACTGATTTTGCAAAACATTCGGAAGTATTATTTCCTGATACATGGTTGTTTTCGCTCGCCCGCCGCCTGCCGCTTGATGTTAGCCGCGGCGACCGACGCTAGACGGCCAATGGAAACTGCAACGTTGGGCGTCGACATGTTTGCGGTTTCATAAACCAGCACCACCTGGTGTGTTTTTATACCCGCGACCGCCTAGGGGATGTGAAAAGGGGAATTCCTGCTATCTCAGGATCTAACCGTCGGATCTGAACCGGTCTACCATCAATCGATAGCCCTCAGTCTTACAATTCAGAAAATAGTATGTAAACCCTGATCACGTAACCGATGACGTCACAAGTCACGCAAAACGCATAACACGACGTCGGAAAAAACGGACAGCGGTTCGTATATCATATCATCGGCAACACTGGTCTTAGAGCAGTTATTTGGGTGTCAAACGAAAGGTCTCCGCCACCTACATTAAAAGGATGCTAAAATGTAACAAAAGTGCCGGATCCAGGAAAACCTAGGTCAGATGAAATATTGGTCTTACTTTACATGCCAAAGATCGGTACTAACTCGCAACCATTTCAATCCACGTGACAAAAAGGATAGAAGTGAAGCCTTCTGATGACAAGCTTCGCATTACCTGCTTTTCATCCAGTCAAGATCATTAAAGGTCAGGTCTCATTACGCTTAGGCTGCATTACTCTTGCTGACAAAGAACAGTAATTAATCGCTGGGATTCTTAACTTCCGTTCCGTTGGGCAGGTTTTACCGGTTCAGAAATTGTTCATGAACAAACGAGGGGTGCCCTATTTGACACCCTCCCATGCGGTGCCGGCTTAACATTGCGAGCTCGCATGCTCAGAACGTCCGACTAAAAACAATAATGATGATATTTTTCATATACAGACCAAAGACCAGGTGCTCATGCCCTGGCCATGTGCAAGTTTATTTTCGAGTCGTCGTAAATTATGTGTAAATTATGTACGGCCTTGGCTATGTGAACGGCGTGTGATAACACCGTAAGAGTTCAGGACAACGCGTAGCAACGGGTGACATCTTTAGCGTTCGGGTTTTGCTACCTACCTGCGGATATAAGAGCAGGCCTTGGTTTTCTGAACTAGGGCAAGCTCAAGCCACGGAAGGTTCCAGTAATTTGGAGAATTGCAGCGATTGCCTGGCCGCATTTTTCGCTTTGTGTAAAGCTTCCTGATGGCAAGTTTTCAATCCTGATTGAACAATATTGCGCTGGTAATGTTGCAAATTTCGCTGGTTCTAAAACTCGAAAAAATGACACCAGCAGTATGATGCCCTCATTATAATATTAGTCATACCTAGAGCATTAAGTCCGAATCTGAAGGTGTGAGGATAACTTTTGCCGTTACAGGATATTTTTCATGTATAAAATATTGCATGAGGGGCAAGCGTTCATAAAATGCGATAGTTGAGATAGCAGTAAAGTTAGTGTAACGAGGTTACATTTTTTATCAGCGCTCATTACGTCAGTTCCACTGCGTGCCAATCGTCCAGCCATGGGGCGGGACTCACTAAAAGACGTTTAAAATGTAACGGGGTCACATCTGCACTCTCTTTTTTGTCTAGTACCTATCCAGTACGTTTTCATCGTTACTCTCCAAAAACCAGTCCATTTTCCCCCGCGTCTCCTGCCAGCGCCACCACGCAGAAGGTCCAGCCAAACAAGACCATTTGCTGGCGGATGTCAGGGGAGACCGGCGCCGACAACTACAACAAGAGCAGCATTACCATGGCGCCGACGGCTCGGTTTACGCACGGGCCGGCACGCAGATGGCCGTCTGTTTCACACCACTTCGAAGACTCCCGCCGTAGGGCGTCGAAGACAGCCAAACTTTCTAGACCTAGGTCTAGACCAAACGTTCTAGACCGTTATGAGTCTGGCGCCTTTGAAGATCGGTGCCGCCATGGAACAAATGTAACATTACCATGACGCCGGGCCTGCGCGCAGATGGCTGCCTGTTTATCTTCGCGCTTCGGCGAAGGCTCGCAGCGAGGTGCATCAATGGCAGGCAAACAAGACCGTGACCAGCTGGGGATCGGTGAAGACAGACCTCGAAAATCGAAGCAAGATGTAACCGGAGGCGGCGGCAAGTGGCGTGGTGATGACGTCGAGATTTAGAGCAAGTACCAGTCGGAGGCAGTGGCTAGAGGCGGAGTGGATTCAAATCGGAGGAAACAGGCCCATGATAAGCAGTGGGAGGAGAACGAGGGACCATTAAGAAGATGACAGGGAGGAGTCAGAAAGAATGAAGAGAAAGGAGCAAGGAGGGCACGGAAGGGTAAAGAATCAGCGGACACCGCAGAGGAGGGAGAGAGGACACACCGGGAGGACATCAGGAGGATCAGGGGACCACACGAGGACGAAGAGGAAGACTGGAGAAGCGACGGACATGGAAAAAAGTGAGTGGCGCGGCGGGAGACGTGACCCCGTCCCTCTCCCGTCCCAGGTGTGTACTATCCTACCTCACCCGAAACGTAACGTATTTTGGGGATAGAAAAAGGAGGGGCTTAAACATTTCTTGCATTTGTTCGTCCGGGAGCCGACAGCGGCCAGGGAAGACCGAAATTGTGGGTTTGTAAAGCATGTGTCGTGGTGAATCCTAGGCACGCTCTGAGCCAGCTTTTTTTTGTTTTTTTGGGGGACCGGAAGGGTCGAACGGATGAAGGGGAATTGACATTAGAGTGCCACCCTGCCCTACGCACCCTGAGGCTGGTGGATCGCCCATGTCGTATCGACCTTTTTCTGCTTCAGCGAAAGTTCGTATGGCTGGGAAATTCAAGGCCCAAATTATCCTGCCGCGGCGGATCTGTGAGCGTGCGATCAGGCGCCCTCTGCTTCAGCGCGTGTCTGTGAACGGCAGGTCGTTGGACTCGTCCGCAACACTGCTCCGCCCCGCTTTACCTGCCGACCGGAAAGGAATTTCTCGTTAGATCACCTTGCCTTACCCGCCCTAGGCTGGTGAATTGCCCGAGTGTGCAGATCCAACTCTGCGCTTGCCAAGAGAGGATCTCACGGCTGGCAAAGTCGAGGCCTAGTTCATCCTACAGCGACTCAGCTGGGGCGTGCGATCAGACGCTCCCGAAAACCGGCGCGCGTCTGCATAACGGCAGCCCCGGGGCAGTCGGCAAAACTCCTGTCCGGCTCGATTTTGCCTCCCGCCCGAGGGGGAAATAAAACCAATGTATATTCAGTAGTCAGGATCGCCCCAGGCGCCGTAGGGCCGCCGGACGGATCTCTGTCCCGCCGAGGCAGAGATCCGTCCGGCGGATGTTGAGCACCAAATCGGTCCATCGGATGTTGAGCACCGGCGCGTCCGCCGCACCGGGCCGTAATGAAGATACAGATGAGGATACAAAGATATATATTCACCGCCGCGAGATTAAACATTTCCGGGTGGCTGAAGCCAACCGGCGGGCTCGCGCCGCCAGGGCCGATCATCAGCGGCCGGCGGATAAGCGGGAAAAATAAGAAAATAAAACGTCCATGAACGGAGTCCGGCAGTATTCGCCAAAGCTCCATGGTAAATTTAATCAGACACGGCTATACGAGCGAACGCGACGGGTTATCATAACCAGCCGTAAGGGTCGAATCAAATATAGCGTTCACCGGAACAAAAGCCGCGGCCGTTTCGGGCACCCGCAGCGGGCCCCGCCAACGGATCGGCGGCCGGCCAAGCCAAGGACCGGCCGCCGGTACTGTCAGCTCCGGCCGCAGTCGAGGGGCCTCACCGACATTTCGCAGGCTTTGCCGGACTCGCCGCGGCCGGCCGGTCAGTAGGCTGGCCGGGACACCGCAGAAAGAGGAGGGACGACCAAACATCGTCATCAGCAGCCCCAACGCGGCCTGCCACCGCCCCTGCCGCGGCAGGCAAAGAGGGGTCCGAGCGGGCACCGGCCGCCGAGCCGCAGCCATAGAGCAGGTCGAGACGCTGTCCGCCGCGAGCTGACGCGCCCACCGCTCTCCAGCGGCTCCGATACCTGGTGCCTGAGGCGGGGAGGGAACGCGTCAGCGATTATCTGTCATTATCGTCACGTCACGTATCTGTCACCAACGTCAGCCATTATCTGTCAGAATGGCCAGCCACCGCTGCCGTTGCCCGGACGCGGCGCGACGCACAAGGCAACTTCGGCGCGGGCCGAGCGACAGCCGGTTGCTAGCACCGACAGCGTCAGGTACGCTGATGTCGCATGAGAAATATGGAAAGCACCGAGGACAATGAGACTTGGACTTGTGATCTCGTTCTCACACGAACTGGCTCGATAACAACCGGTAGTGAGTGTCCAAAGAAATTTTCCATTTCGTTTTCGAGCAGAAATCAAAATTCTTACGGCATATACAATCGAGACTAAACCATTTAATCGCGAGTGACAAGGAGCGCCAGCGTCCTCCGGACCTGGGTGAAGGAGCCGTGGACGACTGAAGACCGGGACGCAGGCCGGCATGTCGGAAGGGAAAGGCTCGGACCGCCATGATCGGTAGCCAAACGTCAGGGGATAAGGACTGAGCTGGTCGAGGCCACGGCCGCTCAGAAAAGGAGTCGCAGGCAAGTAGCCTTCAGGATCTCGGGCCGACTGGGGGCCCGAGGGGACCCTGGCGATCGTGACGCAAGGAGCTGTCATCTAACGCATGTTTTGTAAACATTTTTTTCGCGTAAGTGACCGGAGTGTCAGACGGCTGTCCGGACCTGGGCGAAGGGACCGTGGATGGCTGAAGACCGGGACATAGGCCGGCAGGTCGAATGGTTCGGACCGAATCGATCGGTAGCCAAAAGTCAAGGACTGGGTTAGCGGAGGCCACGGCAGCCTAGAAAAGGAGTCGCGGACGAGCAATCCTAAGCGTACCGGTCTCACCGGTAGCCTGGGGGACCCCGGCAGCCACTGACGTAATGCTGGATCATTTGGCCTTGTGAAATTCAGGCCGGCTGAATTTAAAGTTGACAAGAGGAAGGTTCGGCTCACAGACGAAAACAGTCTCAACCGCAGACGTTTACAACGGGTTTCGACGAAGCACGTCACTGGAGCCGGGGAAGAGAGATCAAGGGGAAGGAGGGAGGGTGAGTGAGTTTCGTCACCACAGAAGAGAATGAGGGTGAAACTGGGGAGGGTGATTAAGAACCAGTGAAGGATTAGCCAACGTGCGTCACAGCCGATTTGTATTTCGTCGCGGAGTACTAAAATTTGTTACGTCGCTTTTCAAACGAACCGGCATGTAGCCTGTGCCGGCCTATTCTTAAATAAAATGAATAAACATATTTCTCGGGACGACGTGAGACGATCTAGGTGGCCGAAGAGGGAGAGGGAAGGAGTATAAAGCTCCTAGATCCCACCGTTACAAAACCGCCCCCCAAAAGGCCTTTTTCCTTCTAACGCCTTGTACGTCTCACCCCATGTCACTCACTGTCTATATGCACGATCAGAACTGACCGCCTCAGCAATTGGTACATAGCTTCCTAGGCAGTTGGCGGGTCGGAGGAAGTTTTTCAGCGGAACCGAGCCGTTCGGCAGGCACCGGCCACCGCAGCGTCGGCACGCGCATCGGCTCCCACGCGCGCGGCCGCTCACGCAGCGCCCACGGGACCAAGAGAGAAGGCGGAAGAAGGAGACCGCCGCGCGCTCAAATCATTCCCACACTTCTTAACCCTGTCACCCAAAATCGCCGAAACCGACCCCGCCGCAGCCGTGCTACACTAGCAATGTTTTGTATGAACTCTAAAAGGAAATGTAGCCCAAGATGCATACTGCTTTTAAAAATGTTCAGATGGCATGGAAAGAGTGTATTCCAGTCTATATGGCTGATACCCAAGAATAACACACAGGACATACCCTCTTAACTTTGCAGATATACTGCGACGGTGCTGTAATGTGTTGTAAATATTGCATGTGTGGTAAAGATAAGCATTAGGTTGACCATGGTAACATCAAAAAAAGTTCGGGATGCCCAGTAATGGGTCGGTACCATCAGTGGTTAGTCTGGTACCATCAGTGGTTAGTCTGGTACCATCACTCTGTCAGTAACGACCGCTGCCTCATTGCATACACCTGAAGTGACTGTGGTTCGTCACGAGAGTCCTCCGTCTGTGTGTAGACATGCGTGAGACCGCACGCGGCGTTGAATGAACACCTATCCCTCCAACAAAACGTATTGTTACAGTCGGCCACACTTGGAGTCCTCCCCTTGTCTGATGCGTTGCGGCCACCGGTGGGCGGCCCTTGCGCGTGACGTCATATCTGGTCGGCCAATCAGCAGCAAATGGCGCCGGTCGACTGGCGGGTGGAAACGCGGGTAATTTAGTCGGGCGGGGCCGGCAGCCGTCCCAGTAATTCTTGTTCTTCCTAGATATTCCGTTTTTCTATGCAGGGGTGTCGATTTGTATTCTTATGTGAAGGCCCTGGCACCACAGGATTGATTTACCGCCCCCTCCCCCATGTTTGTTTGGTCCCCAATATTTTTTGCCGGTTTTTACCAGGGAAATGGCAGTTACGACGAAGAGACTCTCCGCAATAGACGAGATAGGCTTCAAAATGGAATAGAGCCTAAAGTGATCTAAGCCATTCAGAAAGGAAATACTGACAGATTTCTTTGTTGAATCGGACGCTCTGTTAACGGTGTCTTTTTCTTGAGGTTTGACAATGTTAGAGGCATACCAGTATTTATTCAAGCCCTACCAATGTGCCTCTGGGTCTTACCAACGTTTTTGTTAGGGAACAAATCTAAAACACAACTGTATGCAAAACGGGTCTTTGTATTAAAAGATGAAAGCAGGAATTGTGAATCAGGTACAACAGCGTGATAGTACGGATATATGGACATCGTATATATCTATACCTATGTCTATCCATCTATCCATCCATATCCATCCATCGTCTGTATCCATGGGCACAAAACGACACCCCTGTTTCTAAGCTGTGTTCTTTATAAGGTGCGGATGGCTGTGACGGCAAGTTCCATTTTGCGCAATACAAGGTAGACTTTTAGTCTGGATTCCCGATCGCGAGAGGCGAGCGGACGACGGCGCGTGAGCGCATCGCAGGAGTGTGACTCGGTAGGAGTGTTGGTCGCGTGGCGAATGTTCGACGGCGCGTACTGCTGGCCGTAGTACGTCGCAGTGGATGGATGTCAATGTAATGGAAACTCCCTCAAACTTTTCCGAAGTGGGACCTGGATTTTGGGAGGAGTTTGGTGGGCGTTCTGCGGTTGACAAACGTGGCGCACGATTATATTCATAATTCATAAATAAATTAAATTATAAATTCATTATGCGCCATTGCTTATCAATTTTCATGTCGATTTTGCACATGAAGATTGTTTTTCCTGAATTTGAACTCAATTCGGCATATCTTAGCAGAGCAAACAGCTGATACCTCGTCCAGACTCCTCCGACTCCCGTGGGCGCAGATCCGGTGCCACATCCAACCTCCTCTAACCTCCTCTCATACTTTTTTGAATGTGAACACAGGAACAGAACCCTAGAAGACCTATCTTGACTTGTATCTTAACGCGGTTTGCGGTTTGAGGGAATGTTTGCAAGGAAGTTAAAGAACCGTGATAAAACAACGGTTTTGTCAGAATATCAACGTTTACTACGCATATGTGCAGGCATACTCAATGTCCTCCGCGCTTTTTGTGAGCAATGGACTGATGTCTGCGTTATATAACTGACTGATTTGGCTTGTACTCGACCGCGGGTCGCATTTTGAAGCATTTCTGCAATGCAG
Source organism: Capitulum mitella (assembly GCA_030062745.1). Classification (NCBI taxonomy): domain Eukaryota; kingdom Metazoa; phylum Arthropoda; class Thecostraca; order Pollicipedomorpha; family Pollicipedidae; genus Capitulum; species Capitulum mitella. The sequence goes on from CP099846.1 coordinate 12,690,210, forward strand.
ATAAAGAGCCTGGAACAAAATGACAGTTCTTTCCAAGGGTATTCCATGTTACGCATGAAATCCATTACCCTCGTTTCGTTCAGTAAGGCTGATGCGTGCGATATATTCGACGGGAAACGAAGACAAATTACATTGCCAGTAGTCACCTAACCAGTTCGCAATACCTCACATGTGTGTTTCTTTGAAACTTATTCTTGCGTGTCTGATTGTGTTTTTATTACTTTCAGGCAGCAGAAGATTCATTTTAAGGAGTTCCAAAAATTTCTCGATGATCTGGCGGCTAGTAAACAACTGGCTCCGAACAAAATCAAGGAGAAACTGGCCCACTGTGGCGAACCAGGACATAAAAGCAACGCTAGCGTAAGTTACACTGCAGACGTATTACAAACAACTGCATTGATGGAATATTGCATGTTGATCCCCTTAATGTGTACATTTTTTCCTAGACGACATTGCTCTGTTCTCACATACCCATATTTACCACTGTATTGTGCTTCATCACCTACAATCGCTGCAGCGCACCAAGGATTTTTGCAAGAAGGAGGAAGCTAGGCCTTCGGACGGGGTCTCCTTGCCCGTTATAGCGTACACTGCGTTTGCTTCGCAACTCAAACCGCAAAAAACAAAAACGTGTGTCGTGGAAGTGAAAAATAATATCAAAAGTCTTCACTCTCAGACGCATTTATGGACACAAATTTTCATCTGTTGTAGAATGTACACAACATTAAATGTTATGAAATATGATGGCCTCTAAAACAGGTTCATACTGTTTACAAGCCTGCAGAGGCAACCTTTGCAGCTCAGCACGAGTTCCGTGTATGTCAGCAAGGGCTCTTTTGCCGCAAGGAGAACATGATGACTTGTGAAAGAGACTCATACCATTCAGAGGCCGGCGAATGCGTGTTAGCAGGACACAGACTTCTGTACTACCAAGTGGAGGCCATTTTACAGGACAATTTGGACCCCGGAATCGGCTGCCAGCTGCAGGGATGTCTTCGCAGTCATGCAAACAAGGGGCCCGTTTAGGGGCCCTTGTTGAGCTTGGGTGACGCTCTGCAGAGCCACCTTTACAAGTCCACAGGAGCTCCTGTACAGGGCGTTAGAGGGTCCCTTTACAGGCTAACGTGGGACCCTTTACGGGCCAGCAGGCTGCCCCTCAGCCGGCAGCAGTGGGCCCTAGAGACCAGCAGAGACAGTCTAGCACGGGTCCTTTTTAGGCCAACGAGTCACCCCTTACAGACCTCCAAGGGTCCTTTACAGACCGGCAGAGTGCCTATCTATGGATTCGTAGGCGAGCTGTTTGGAAACCAACAGGGGGCCTCTCTTTGGGCCAACAGCGAACCCTTTACAAGAAGGCATGGGACCTTTTAAGGCCCTCCTACAGGCCCGCAGGGGTCCATCTGCAGGACGACACATGACCCCTTTACAGGCTGACAGAGGACCCTAAAAGGCTGGCAAGAGGCCTAACTACAGGCCCGTAGATGGGCCCCCGATGAGCCGGCAGTGGCTCTCTACGAGCCATCAGGGGTCCTCTTACCAGGCCAGAAGGTGTTTCCTTTACATGCCAGCCAGCAGGACCCCGTAGCTAGTTCAGTAGCTGTCACTGATAAGCAACTAGTATGTAGTGCGTTAGTAGAAAGGGACTCTGATAACAGTGCCGCGAAGTCAGGAAACCTCTTCCTCGCTCCGCGCGGAGAGGCACTTCTAGCCCAAGTCCGGGGCCCATCCGCGTTCCGCGTGCAAAGGCACCGGATTTGGGTTTGAGGAATGTCCTCCTCCTAAGCCCCCATCCCGTCCCTGGGTGCGCCTCTGATTGCGTGGCCTATTCAAGACTCATACAGGCTTCTGAAATTCTCCAAAACGTTCTTTTATCAGCTCGGGAGCATCAGTTTGAAAAGACTGCCAATTTTTCGAGCAGCAGACTTATGTGAAAGGAAGGCTGTCCCGGTACCTTACGGTTCTAATCATGAGCCAATAGCCCTTCCAAACTGTGGCTGGTCGATGTTGCAGTGATCTTCAGGTCTTCACCAACAGCCGTTAAGTAATATGACGTATGTGGATCATCGAATGATGATCACGCACAGCCGCGTTGTTTGGTTAGCTTGGTGGCATTAATTATGCTGTTGTGATTAAACTGTTAGCATTGAAGTGTTCAGGAAGGAGTTATCAGCACAGATTTCTTAGTCATATTTCTTTCTCGCTGACACAACTCTACTCAGATGAAGGCAACACCAGTCATTTATCGCTTTGCTGATGTTTTCGCGTCAGGCGACTTGAGTAGACTCACTCCAATCTGCTCCCCTGTTCAGAGCGGTGGCCGGCAGCTCCGTGTTGTCGGCTGCCATGCTCCGTGTGTCGTATCATCTCCGGATGCAGACATCGTGCTGAGACATGACGGAGACTCAGCAGACATCGTGCTGAGTCCTCTCGCTCTCGTCGGCAGCCGGGAGCGAAGAGCAACGTCTACGACCGGCTGTGTGACGTTAGCAAGTACGGCGCTTCGCACCGTCAACGTTTCGATGAACATGGCAAGGGCCGGGGCGCGGCCGGCCGCCAGGAGGACGCCGTCAACACCGGCTACGTCCACGGTTACAAACACCAAGACACGTACCGGCAGAAGCGCTGAGTGCCGGCTCCGCATCACCTGCTGGTGGCGGGCGAGTGGAGGCCACGGTTGCGCCGCTGCAGAGCGCTGCCCCGGCCGGCCGATAGACGTGGAGCGGCGGCGACCTCTGCCCCGGCCCGCTGACCCAGCTGGCGATCTGGCGTCACCACGGCCCTGACACGCATACCGAGCGCACAGCGGACCGGCTGACCACTGGTCACCAGCCTGCTCCCACGTCACCACGGCCCTGACACGCAGACCGAGCGCACAGCGGACCGGCTGACCGCTGATCACCAGCCTGCTCCCACGCCGACAGGAGCCTGTGTCGTGACGATCCGACATTTGCCAGGTACACGGACCTCTTTAGATCGCTGTCCTGCCTCATCGCCGGGCACGCACTGCTCCTGACTCTTCAGGCTGCTAGTGTCAGTGCCGGGCTCGGTCTGCCAGTGTCAGAGCAGGGCTCGGTCTGCTAAGGTCAGAGCAGGGCTCGGTCTGCCAGTGTCAGAGCAGGGCTTGGTCTCTCGGTCTCTCGGTGTCAATGCGGGGCTCTGTCTGTCATTATCAGACCAGGGCCCGGTCTGTCAATGTCAGTGCCGGGCTCAGTCTGCCAGTGTCATTGCCGGACTCGTCTGTCAGTGTCGGTGCCAGGCTCAGTCTGCCCGTGTCAGTGCCAGGCTCTGTCTGTTTGTGTAAGTACCGGGCTCGGTCTGCCTGTGTCGGTGCCGGACTTGGCTGACTCGCCGGTGTTACTGGACCACGCTGTGGGGACCTGTCAGTCGGTGGTGGCTCACTCGTGCCGCAAAAAAATAAGCTGCCTCCAGACAGTGCCGGTCATCGTGGCTGTTGGGCGCAGCGGAGATCGGCAGGCACGGCTTGTCTCTGATCCGCACCCAGTCTCGCTGACTGCCGGCCGTCCGAGACGGCCGCACTGCCACCGTCTGGGCGCCTGGTTTGTCACAGGTCGCGTGCCTCGTCTGTCGCCGAACGCCGGCGCCATGCGTGTGGGCTTGCTGCTTCGCGGCGCCGTCTGCCATTGTTTGCAACGATATGCACTAATATGCAGGTGGAACCAGACACCCGCACAGCCATATCTGTCTCATATGTTTCAAGTGTAAATGTGAATATTTTGTGCAGTATCACTCCTTTGTAAAGGCCCATGGCGCAAATGCTTCAGCCCCAAATGGGATTCGAATTACTGCAACAGCAAGGTCTTTGAATTTTAAACGTGCTAAATATGCAGTTGCCCGAAAAGCCTTACCAAGCGTCTTAGTAAACGTTTTGCATACAATCTCATTGATTGTGCTGTCGACATTAATACTCAGAATACATGAGGTTGACTTGGTATTTATTTCAGTTTTGTCCAGAGCTCTGGCTTAACCAGGCCGACGAGGTGTACGCAGAGCTCAGGCCGCTGTGTGATCCGCAACAGCGCACGGCGGAGATGCCGACCGGCTGGAGCCGCCCGCCCTCCCTCTCATCCAGACATCGATCGATGACTCAGTCCAGCCGCCGCTGGGCCAGCTTCCACGGCAGCCGCGGCCACCGCCAAATGTACCGCGCCGCCTACCGTTTTGTCAAGTTCGACATAAAAGAAAACTGCGTGGTATAAACGCGTGTTTTTCATCGAGCCTAGCACTTCATGCTACATCTACACACTCATATTTTCTTACTAGTATTATTTCGTCGACCGTCGTCCATGTATCTATATCCGGGCTTTCATGTATCCGCAGTTCATTTTCAAGAGCATGCATGCGTCTATGGTGCTGCGTCGTAACGCACCGCTAAGTCGTCGCTTCTGTCCTTCCGTTTCGCCACTCGTCTCTCTAGTAGTTCTCGGTCGCTACCGGACGCCGTGCTGTATTGATTTCCAGGTTGCCAACTACCGACGACAGCGACACGCAGCGACCGCCAGCAGAAACAGCAGCCCTGGTGAACTACTCGCTGTGCTGCCCATACGCCGAGCGGCGCGACCACTTACACAGCCACATTTGCACCACTTGGAGGTGGCGCCTGCAGCACTGTGGCCGCCGACGCCTCGCCCCTAGGGAACGGCACATAAAGTAGCGTACTGGGGACGAAGAATCGAGGTCAATATACGGCAACTGCCGCAAACCATGCCTGAGGACCCCAGCGCAGCCGAGACTGTATATTACGCTTCAGAATCGGACCACTGTCGGCAGTGACGACCGTCTCAGGATCGGATCACTGTCGGCACTGACGATTGTCTCAGGGCCGGACCATTGTCAACACTGACGGCTGTCTCAGGACCGGACCACTATCGGCACTGATGGCTGTCTCAGGGTCGGACCACTATCGGCACTGATGGCTGTCTCAGGGTCGGACCGCTGTCGGCACTGACGATTGTCTCAGCATCGGGCCACTGTCGACAATGACTGTTATCTCAGAATTCGGCCAACGTCGACAGTGACGGCTGTCTCAGGATCCGACCACTGTCAACAGGGACGGCTGTCTCAGGATCGAACCGCTGTCGACACTGAAAACAGTATCAGGATCCGACCAATATCGGCATTATCCAACTGGTCACATGACAGGCCTGCCGTCGACATTGTCTAGTGTGATACAAGACAGGCCTGCCATCGACATTGTCTAGTGTGATACAGGACAGGCCTGCCGTCGACATTGTCTAGTGTGTCACAGGAGAGGCTTGCCGTCGACATTGTCTAGTGTGTCACAGGAGAGGCTTGCCGCCGACATTGTCTAGTGTGTCACAGGAGAGGCTTGCCGTCGACATTGTGCCACGCTACGGGGGAGAAATAAGTGCGTTCGTAAGTCTCTGCAGGTGGAAATGATTGACGAGGAAGCAAGTGATAATGACATATATCTGTACTGCATAACTATAGAAGGTTGCGTCCGTTGCTGCAAGTGAAAGAAGTGGGCGCACGATATGTGCACTGTGATTGTTGGGGAGGATAATGAATTCAGTTGCGACGTACATGTTTAAAGAGAACAGTTCACTTCGGTGGGAATCCAGCAAATAATATGAAATGACGAAACAGAGTACGCGCTAACGATTCCGTTATTTCTTTCCGTCATAAACAGGGACGTAGGAAGGGGGGGAGCAAGGGGAGAGATTCCGCTGGCTTTGGGCAACATTTAACATTAACCCTAAAAGGTGGCGGTGCATGGAAAAAACGACGTAAAAATCACGTTCGTCCCCTCGCCTCCAAAGAGGTTTCTCCGCTTCTGGACATGAAACCAGGGAAATGTGGAACTTTTGATGAAGAATGTATTGAACACCGTGTTGTCATTCTTAACAGTGACGTCATTGTCACGTCACTGCGTCAGGCACGCAATGATGTAACGTCGTTTCTGCGGGAAGTGCGTCGAACCAAATATAGGCAAACGATGCGCTACAATGACAAGTTGTGTGACTTTTTGTGATCAGAATGGTGAGTATTTTGAATGTTGTTTATTGTAAAGGCTAATGTCAGTGTTCTGTATGTGTTGCGTTGTTTTAGAATTTGTGCAACATGACATTAATAATTGCATCTACACTGCGCTGACACATGCAACATCACATTGACAAATTTTCACAAAAAAACGGTCCCCGTGACACCACGCACCTCAATCCGAACCACCCAACCATACAGTTTGGACCTCTGACGGTGATAGGTCGGTGACTGCGGTCCGTGTTTTTGCTCGGTGTTGCAAACACGCAGGAAACGTAGACCACGATATTAGGCTTCACTGGCCACAGTTGGGTATTGACTGCTTTGGCGAACCAGTTAGCTGTGAACCGGTTAACCATGCTTTGTGTTTAATGTATCAGAGCTCTGTGACAATTTGCAAAGCGTACCTTTGTTACCAGGAAATCGATGTGTGGCAGTGTTAATGTTGCTCTAAACAGTACTTATTGCTCCAAACGGAACAATCTGACAAATGAAGCTCATCAGCGCTTGCTTTTGATGCAAGGGAAAGGAATGACCTACTGCGTAACGGTTCACTTTTGTGTAAGATATCTGAGGCCTCAAAAGTAAACTCATAACTAGGGATGTACCGGATATCCGGTCCGGCCGGATATCCGGCCGGGTATTAGAGATTATCCGGTATCCGGTATCCGGCCGGATATTTTTGTGATCCGGCCCGACACTGCCGGATATTTAACCTCCCGGTGTACAATCAAGACGGTGCTCTAATGTCTGCGTCCAAAACCGTTTCAGGGGAAACGTGGCTTGTTGTGTTAGATTGTCGATGTAACTGGCAGTTCCAAGTCGGTCTGTAGACCTTGGGACCAATTCTTTTCTGTATTGGTCCAGGAGGGTTCGGACATATCTTTGCAAGAATGGGACTCAAGTTCAAAACTGTGAAACAATGGCCAGCATGCGGTCAGTAGCCCATCTTATGATTTATTATCTTCCTTTTTTCGAAATATTTCTTATCTTTCTCAAATTCTGACACAAATGCATTAAGGAAAAATATAAATTGTGGGCACCGGAAAATGACACAGTATTTAAAGTCATACCTTCAGCACATTTATTACTGTATGAACATTAAACTTTGCAGAAAGGTAGTCATAACCGTTGCGGTCAGTTTTTGCTTAATGGATCATCTCCATCACCTCTCATCTGTCGGCAACACGCACGCGCCTGGGTACGTGCACCAGCATTTAACGCGGTATCTCTAGGTCCAGAGCAGCGATCACCTGGCTCATCCAGCGCTTTAGCGCGACTTTGGATGTTACGTACCAGTCTCCCTGATACATCCTCTGCTTAATGATGCCCCAGATGTCCTCAGTAGGACACACCTGGTGCACACAGGGGGACTGCTGTCACGCACTACATACGGCACTCTGGCCTCTTTCAGCAACTTAGCGTTTTTTTCGCATAATGAGCGCTGGCCAAGTCTGGCCAGATCAACATGTCCCTCTCGAAACAGTCATCATCCAAATATGGGATGAACACATCTCCTACGCACTTCCTTCTCACGGTACACGTTACCATCAACATTACCCATACCCGGCATGATAGCCGGCTTTGTCACACCCCTGAGAGAGATGGCGGGCCACACGAAAATATTGCGGGGAAACTTGCTCTCTGGCCTCAGTTTTACTTCTGCTGGACTTCTGCTGGACGTGCTCCAACAGAGTACCCAAGGTTCCCTGACATATACCTCTCGTGTTAAGTGAAGTGGCTTTCGTCGTCCATGGCAATGCCCCGTTCTTTCCGACTTCATGTGATCCGCGGGACAGTTTCCGGATGCGGGTCATTTGGGCGACCTCTTGTTTTTGGGTGACCTGGGGTGACCTCTTGCTCTTTCGGTATTGAATCTTGTTTGCCACCAATATTATCTTGTCACGTACGTTCTGGAGATTCCAAACCTTCCAGCCGGAACGCGTTATGACACCCGCTGTTTCTACAGCTCGAATCAACTATAGCTGTCTATTAACACGCGCACTGACATGGGGATCTTTTTGTGCCCCCCACCTGCTCTTCTTGAATATCTCGAGAACGCATCTGAGCTGGTTGCTGTTACTTTGTGACATTTATGGCAATTGAATAACTCGTCGAACTGCGTGAAAAAATTGGAAATCAGCCGAAAATTTTGCAGTTTCAAGCATTTGAAGTCCCACAAATATCACGAAAACGACGGTTGTCGCTGACAAATGGGAACTTTGTGAAATAACTGGCGTTCGACTTAAGACTGCTGTTTGAACACAGTCAGGCGATGTCATTCGGGCATAAGTGATAGACGTACCAAGGACATAGCCAGGGTAAGTAAGGGTTAAGGGCATCAAAAGTCAAGGTTTGTGACCTGATTCAGATTTCCTTTGCAACATGTCAGTTTGTATGAAATATGTATTCGAAGGCCCTAATAAAAACACGTGTGCGCACACTGATACGCTTACATATTCCAAGGTCAGTGAAGGTCAAGGTCGTTAAAGGCCAAGGTCCAATATCTTGTAACCTTGCTCAGATTTGTTCTGCGACATGTCGATTTGTATGAAATATGCATTCAAAGACCCTAATGAAGACACGTGTGCGCACATGCAGACGCTTATATATATGCCAGAGTCATTTCAGGTCAAAGTCGTCAAAGGTCAAGGGCAGGTTTTTGTGACCTGGTCCAGACTTGTTTTGCAATACATCGATTTGTGTGAAATACGCATTCAAAGACCCTTCTAAAACACGTTTGGCATATTGATACTGACATGTATATACATACATAGCTATACATACATACAGAAATATAAACGCTGGAAATGACCAGATGTACCAATGTTAGCTACCTTCACTAAAAATACGCCAAAAGGTACATGTCTCGCCCTCATTTATTCTCAAACTGTCCCGTGTTGTTCAAAATCTGATCTGCAAAAGAAGAAAAAAAATAACGCCCTAGGTCAATGACCTGACATGACCTCGACCCAAAATCCTTATTCAAGAAGCCAAATGAATGGAAGTTGTCGTATTCCACGTTTTAACGCTCAGACAAACACATTTTTCCGTTTCCTTCGAAAAGTTGTACGGAATGGCCTGTACGGGCGTAGTGTCCAAAGTTGACCTTTTCCACCCCATTGGACCTTGAAGATATCGACCTAGGTCCATGGAAATTGCACACAAGTTAAATCGTTATAACCCCATTTTGCCCATAAAATTTCATGTCTCTAGCTTTTTCCGTTGCCGAGATCAGAGGGGGGCACTGTTAGACCCCCTTTCCAGTGCGCATTAGTGTGAAACCCCCTTCAACTGCGCGGGTTAATCCTCAAATGCTTCCTAACAATTTAACTTGTGTATCTTTTATTTTCCTCCCAAAACACGGTTCGCGAGAGACGGAGGAGGGAGGGGATTCAAACACCCCTTCGCACAGGGAAAATGAATCAGGCGACTGGTATGGCACGGATTAGCCAACGGACTTTTTTGTCACTTGTATCACATCTAGGTAACAGCGCGCCTCTGCAGAGCACCTTCCGCGCAGTCACTACAATTCGTACGAAATTTCTAGATTTGGCCCAAGTTTAAAGACCTCTGAGCAGAAAGTTGAAAGGCTTTATCATTCTTAGCATTTTTCTTAATCATTTCTTGTCACAATGCGTCATGGCGTGATGCCGCGATGGTGGCGTAGGGTAGTGGCTACCATGCTCGCCTTGTGGCCGAAAGGTTCCCGGTTCATAGAGAGGAAAAACACCCTGGTGTCAATTGCAGCACCTTGTAGTTGTGTGGCACAGATACAGAGGGATGCTTCCAACGCAGGACCGTTGAAATTTAAGTGTAATGGACACAAATGGAGGACACTGACTATGTTTTTGGCACCTTCAATGTATCTTGATGCATTTGACACCTCATTCAACTTTCATAGATGACGACGTGGCCGGTGCCGCGTTTAACTAGATGATATCCAATTCAGGTGTCGCAGAAATGAGCGGCACCTAAACTGATACCCCGTCAGACACCCCAAAACAGGCGGAAATGCCATGGGCGTCTCTACGGGTAAGGCTTAAAATTTCGGAAAATTGGGGGACTACATGACATGAACTATCTGCCATTGTGACAAGGCTGACTAGGACGCTGATCAAATTTCATGTATATGTGAATATACGATAAACACGATAAACTATGTTTTCTTCGCGCATCCGTTTTTATCCACTACGGCAATTCCGCACAGGTTTCACACGTCTATGTAAAAATGCGCCACACTTCCGCCATTCTTCCTCCTCTGTGTCTCGACGACAGACGATCGCATGTGCAGCAAACCATCTCGACTGCTGTTACGAGGTAAGTTGCCTGTTATTGCATTCATCAATGTGCGTTTAACCCTATTCCCGGAGGGCTACACGGTATGGTCTGACGGTTGTGCTGACTGGCGTAGAACAGTTGGAGCCCATTGAAAAGACCAAAGGCGTCACTTTCATCCTTAGCGCGAGCCGTCGTTAAAATGGCTGGTTATTTTCGTACAGCCTTGAATATCAACAAATCTCGCTCGTGCTCTGAATGTCAGCCTTAGTAGTTTTGCAAAATAGATAATTACATGTACTATCAGTTTGCAGCTGCCACTGGACTGGAGGAGTGACAGGGTGCATCCACAAATGACAAAGCTCTCGTACGAAATGGAGTAATAATCAGGGCAGTCGTTTTGTGTTATGGGGGAAGGGGACAGTCGAGTACCCGAAAAGCTGGGGCCCGGACGACAGAGATATTATGTGACGTGACGAAGAATCTTTGCCGGACGCGCAGATTATTTTTTCGTTATTTGGTCAAAGTTGGAGAGAAATGGCGTATCGGGTTTAGTTAGCAACTGGTTTGTTTACGCTCAGTTCCAAGGGGTTATGGCGCATGAGTACAAGCGAATCAAGACAAATAACAATGCGGATCAGGCAGTAGCACTAACTAATGGGTTAATCTGTTATTGTGAAGGCGACGTCGCCAATGTCTGAAGGGACCTGTCAGGGAAAACAGGAACCAAAGGGGACACAAATTATAACATTGCCTTTTCCGGCAGCCAGTTACTGCATTGGAACAATGTGAGCTCTTTTAACTCTTTGTCGATCCGAACTCGTGAAATACAGTAGGTTTGTAAGCGATTCACTGCCGATTCACGATGCTCATTGTCTCTTGTCAATTATTGACAGACACGGTAATGTGTTGTATGCGCAATTATTGTCATCAGCATAACACAATTGTAAACAAAAGAAGTGGCACGCTGCGAACACATCCGGAGAAGATTCTGCGAGACGTCACGCAGAATAGAATGTTCTACGTGCGCTGCGAATACACCCTAGGCTCCCCCAAATGTGCGTTTGTCAGCGGATTTAGCCCACTTTATTTTGACCAAGAGGAATTTAAGAGTTTTTGTTACTTTTTTATGAAAATGATTATAATTACGATTACGAAATATGATTATGAAACCGATGCTACTATTTATGAAGTAAAAAAAGAATATGACCGCTTCCGAGTGTCTTCTAAGACTATCAGCGGTCTCTCAAGTGTCAGACGATCTTGTGACAGTCATAGCGCATCGGAGTAACAAGAACGCGTAGACATTGTGAAAAGCTGAAAATATGAGTTCCTTCTCAACCTTTACCGCGCCACCTCGATGTTTCTGGCTGGTTAGGGGAATCGACAGGTGCAGCTCCCCCCTTCAGCAACCCACCACCACTCATTGTCCTTCAAACTATTGTGGTGGTATTTGCCATTATATTATTATACGAACGTAAGTCTAATTATTCGCATTTATTACATTATTATACATTACTTTTGCATATATTGCAACATATGTGTGCATGGCTTAACATATAATAGATGTATATCATACATCATTATATGTATGTTGTTATACGTGCGACAGTATTTTTACTGAGGGGTCACTTGGGAAAATCGATTCCACAAAGTCGGATTCCTGCTAGCTTGATCCACCTCAATTAATTCTCGCCTATTTTCTCGACTTCAAACAAGTTCCCCGACCCTGCCTTAAATAAGGGGGCTGAGGCATGATTCTTCTCTGCGAGGTGGGCTGTCCGATGATTAACCATAAAGTTGTAGCTGTCATAACCTATTCAGAATATGTCATGATATAAATCAGTTGTGTGTCATGGTGGCTTTTCTCAGTGGCTCTTAGCTGGTGAACTGTGTAAAAGATTCGGGTTTCGTGAGCGCCTTTGTGCACTGCAACTGGTTTTTGGTTGGGAAGAAACATTTTTCGCTTAATCTCCTGGTCCATGCTATGTTTTCGAAGCAGGCTTCAGAAAGACATAACGAAAACATGTGTTACGTGATATTACTTGAAATATTTTGATTTTGATTAGTTTCATTGTATGACTTACCTTGAACGTCCTTGACATTAGATATTCCGAAGTTAAAATGGCATTGGTGTTCGTCTTAAATGAACCAACGAGCAGAATCATTGACATTCGTTTGTTTCCACAGGTCACAGCTTGAGCTGCCTTGTCACAGCTCTCTCTGAGGACGACGAATCGCTGACAAATGGGCAGGCCAGCGGCAGCGTTGTCCTGTCCATGTCAGACAACTGCCTCAAGATGGGTGCGGAGTCAGCCATCACGGTGGCTCTGCACGGCTCTTTGGATGTGTGCATCGTCATGTGGAGCATGGCGTTCGCCGTGTTCGGGCGCAAGTTTCAGGGTGAGCATAAGCGCACGTGTTTCATGTTCAGTGTCGCACTGGACTTCCAGGCGAAGGAGTCCCCAAAAATCAAAGCGTGTCGCGTGAGGTTCGGTGTGTGAAGGCCCAGGGGTACGGCCGAATGCCGCGTGAGGTTTTGAGAAGATGTTATGTGTTAGTCGAATAGGAAGTGCATGAACGCCGAGGGGTAGGGCCATTTATGGTGCTTGACGTTTTGAGATGTTTTCCGCGAGTCGCATAGAAAGTGCATGGAGGCCGAACGGAGGGGTCGTAGATGGCGCTTGACGTTTTGGGTGGATATTTTCTGATAGTTGACAATAAGCTGCGTTGTGAAAAAAATGTTTTATATGTTCGTGTTTCGACGAACAACATACAAGCAACATATGGAGCCGAATCATGTGTGGCATTTAGCATCATAGTGTGCCGTTTTAGTACAAGAGAGGTAAGCTTTCAGTTTGTTAGCGTCACTTATTAATATCAGCGTAGGGTGTCAACGTCACTAACCGAAACCAGCATCGGGTGCCAGCGTCACTAAGCGAAAGAAGCATGCAGTGTCTGCGTCACTAAGGGAAACACGCGTGGGGTGCCAGTGTCACTAAACGAAGCCAGCATGGGGTGTCAGCGTCAAGAAGAGAAACCAGCATGGGGTGTCAACGTCGCCAACCTTGAGTGTCAAACGATGAACAGCATATTTACGACATCTTTAAGAGAGGTACATGGAACATTTAGACACTGCTTCATGGTGTCATGGACAGATCGGAGTGCATGGAGACACCCTATGCAGATGTCTTACACCTTTTGGAGCATCGCCAACACCTTAAGCCCCGTAATGTAGCCAACCCGTTTTCCGGTGTCAAGGACATCCTTCTCATGTCACAAACCAACAGGTATTCCAAAGAGTTTCCGCGTAATGAGGTTCCACCCTTGATGACACTCTATAGTGGGAGCATTTTCGACAGAAACTTGACACCAACATGGGGTGCATTTTTTTTCTCTCGGTGTTCGAGTCCGGGTAATAGTGACATTTCGCCGTCCCTCGCGACAACCGGCGTGAAAGGATGCGACGCGGAATGATCCTGGCAAAAGAGAGCGTCTTTAAATAGTACAATAACCGGGGTGATGCCACGATTTCCGTACACCTGGATCACAGCATGTTGCCCGAAGATCCCTGGTAATCCTGCAGTATTTCCATTGCTAGTTATTGTAGGCATTATTACAGTATTACCATTAGTTCGTACACGTTACGCAGATGCTAAAGGTACAGGTCTCCACAAAAGTAGTGGTAGGTATTTGGGTTCTTGTGGTAAACCGGCCATAGCTCTGGTGTTTATGGTGCTAATGTAATGCAATTTGAGCAGCTATTTGCCGCGACGTAGGAGTACCCGTAATAATTTCAAACCTGTGTTCAGGCATGTAGCCAGGATTTTCTTAAGGGGGGAAATGTCAAATTTTGTCATATGCCACTGGCATATGATGAAATGTATACGAAAAGGGAGCGATTTTTGTAATTTACCTCATACTTTGCGCAGAGGAAAACAAATATTTTATTTTGCAACATATACACGATCACTATTACGTATTCCCGCGAAATCGCCATACATCTAGTGAGCCAAGTGGTCTTGGCTCAGGGGGGCTATATCCCCCATGGCCCCCCTCGGCTACGTCCCTGGCTGTTTCGTATTTCAGTTTCATGCCTAAAACATCAAAAACGATGTTTACGCTCGGAGGCGGGAACGTTGAGCAGGTTTCTTAGTTCCGCCACTACGACAACCCTCTCGGCTATCAAAATGATAAGATCATTTGTGTTATGAATGGGGTACTGGCTAGAGACTATGAGAAGGGAGCGCGTCTTCAGCACGTGACATGTCCTGCCGGAGGGCTGTGAGAGCGTCGCGGAGACTGACCAGGTCGTATACGACCTGCAGTCCCTTTCAAACAGGAAGTTTTCATCTGATTAGACCCGAACATTTCACCCAAGCAATGACAGATGAGCGATTTCTGAGCAATGACGTTGGAAACACACGAGTGGACGGTTCATACTGCGTGCAGAGGAATTCTTTATCATAATTATATGGTGAATGTCATCGCCAGGCCAGATTAATGGTAATAACACGAGGTTAAACGGCCATATACTTCGTTCACTTACATGTGAGTACTGAACTCGCCCGAGTATATTTTGACATATATTGCCACACGTTACCAGGGCCGGAACTTTGTACCTCTTGAGAGGACTGAACCTCCTAATGTTCAGCTGACCTCCCAATGTTGAGCTCCCCCCAGTGCTGAGCTGGGTCCCCTCACAGTATGGACATTGGCCCCTAATACTTCAATCAGTTCGCAGTGGCAGCGGATCGTATTAGATCATGAGGGTAGGCGAGGCAAAATTTCAAGGCTCCTTAACCTCGAGAGGCCCCCTTTCCTACGAAGGGTCCGGATCCCCAAAAAAGTCCATGTTTCACTTGATGGGAGTCGTATTTCGCCCGACCGGGCGGGATAAGTACACAATCCAGTCGTGCGTTGTGCGAACTCTGACGTTCAACCGCTAAACTCGGCAGGTGCGGCACAGCTTGGTCCCACCGTGAACTCCTGACGTCCAGAGCCAGACACCTGGTCGGAAGCCGAGGCAACTGGCGTGGAATCCAGGTCTTACTTACGACCTGATACAAAAATTAAGGAATCCATTACATCAAATGAGCACATAACGCAGTGCTCTTATGTTAATATATGACACATAACACAATGATGTGTTTTATATGATAACATTGCACTGACTGGGCCATAGCAGCCATTGTGTGGAGGAGCCTTCACGAGCCAATACAATGCTAAAAATGGAGGGTAACGCAAACAAATCAGCTTCCGCTCTCGGATGGAAGCCGGGGTCCCCCTAACATGGTCCGAACTCTGTCAGAGGCCTCCCGGATCCATTCCGCGAGGCCCCTCAAAAGCTGCAAGTTTCCGGTCTCTGAGTCATTTTTGAACGGAATCCGCTCAAGGCCCTCTTATGGGCGGATGCTGGGGCGTCCCCCGAGACCCGGACTGGTTTAGCGAAGGCCCGCCTGGGTCCATGACGCCTCTCGAAAAACTGTAGGTTGCCGGGCCCTGTTTTGCTTTTGAGTGATAATCGGTACGAGGCCCTCTTTCGGGCCTAAGCCGGGACTCCCCAGCAGGGTTCGAACCCCGGTTTAGCGCAGGTCATCCCGTTCATTAATTCTGTGAAACCCCCTGAAAACTGTGAGGTCGTGGTCGCTGGACCACCTTTGAATGCAATCGTTACGAGGCCTTCCCTCGGGCCTAAGCCGGGGACCCCTAACAGGGCTCGAACCCCCGGTTCAGTGCAGGCCATGCCGGTCCATTAATTCTGAGGCCCCTGAAAATTATGAGTTCTGGTCGCTGGACCACGTCTGAATGTAATCAACACAAGGCCCTCTATTGGATGGAAGCCGGACCCCCTAGCAGGGTCCGAACTGTGTGTCGGGGTAGGCCAGCCGGGTCTATTCCGCGAGGCCCCTTAAAAATTGTAAGTTCGCGGTCTCTGGCCAGTTTTGGGTCCATCCTGTTTGAGGCCCCTACCAGAAGAAAGCTGAGGCCCCTAAGTAAAGAATAAACAAACCCCCTAAAGAAAGTAAGACCTGAAAAAACATGAGCGTCATGTGCCTACTTCCTTGCCTGCATAGTTGAGTTTTCCTTTCTTTTTTGTTTTTTCGTTTGTTTCTTAGCTTGTTTGTTGCTTTTATCCCCATTTTCTTTTCTGTTCAATTTCTTACGAGGCCCACAAGATCATAAATGGGGGGGGGGGCGAAACATAGTCGCGCCCCAGACCCATCGCAATTGGAAGGAAGGCAGCTGTCCCCTCTGCCCCCATTTCCGCCGTCCTTGTCAGTTCGCAATGATAAGAACTTAACCCTTGCTGGACGAGGGGGATAGATGCAACCCCGAAGTATTGTTTTCGGGACCACGGCAAAACGGCACACAACTGCGCAGTGCAATGTGGCATATCTGACGACACATTCATTGTGCTTGTTTTAAAAAAAGAGTGACCCCATCTTGTCCCGAGGCGCTAGCTCAATTACGGGCCAAATGGCAAAGGAGGTGTCCACCTCCTTCCCCGTCATCGGTGCGAATGAAAATTCCTCCCGTCCAGCGAGGGTTAAACGAGCGTACGCTTTAATGCTGTGGATGTTGGAAAACATGGCTATTCATACCCTTCCTATATCAGATATTTCCAGTGGCGTCAGTTATAACATGAAGAGAAAAGAGCGAATGGTAGGTCAGTTACCCGTTTCCGGTACGATACGCCCGGGATGACCAATCGGAGCGTAACTTTTGACACCCCTAGCACTGATTCATTCCTATTGCCAATGTCTTCCATTGGATGGCTTTAATCCTGCAACTTCTGGTGAACTTGGCTAGTTGAACTCGAAATGTTCGCGCAGATTTCCAGTAGCTCATGATATACATACCTTTCCATATGCATCATTTCAACGAAACAAATGAAACGGGTGACCATGTAGTACTGTCGTGAAATAAGCATACAGGAGTAGTATATGGTATGACTGCAGGTACGTAGGAACGTTTCACAAGGGGAGCAGGGGTCAAATTATTTCTGCTGACTGGGGATCGAGGGCGTGGGGTTGTGATGTTCGACAAAAATGTTTCGTTTGATATAGCGTAATATGTAATTGGTACAGTATAAAATATTGATCATTCTTTAGAATAGCGACAGTCTAAAATGTTACTGCGTGCTAGCCTAAAATGAGACTTGGCTCTGAAACGGTTTCACAGTGGAAATCTCCGGCCGCAGTCCGGTGAAGGCGACGAAATCCTTCCTTTTCTCGATCTCATGTTTATCGCGGATGGCCTATTTCTGCATGCTTTAAATTGATATCTACTGCGTCGTCAAAAGCAAAAGACAAAAAGGAAACCAGATGGGCGTTTTTGGAGACATAAAGTCAACCGCAGTGCGGCAAAACCGGCCGATCGCCCGCCACGCGTTACCAATGCTGATATGAGATGATATACGAGCGATCTGAAGTTAAATGCTGTGTTCTGTTTGCCAGCCATAGTGGATCACCCTTGAAATAAGGATAAATCTGATTTTGGTATACTTTCGATTAACTATGGTAAATATCCGGGAAAATGTACAAAACCTGCCAAATCGACAAATTTTTAAACATTTCATGCGATCTGACCTCGAAGAT
Organism: Capitulum mitella; assembly: GCA_030062745.1. Lineage (NCBI taxonomy): Eukaryota > Metazoa > Arthropoda > Thecostraca > Pollicipedomorpha > Pollicipedidae > Capitulum > Capitulum mitella. Next base: position 12,708,107 of record CP099846.1, read on the forward strand.
GTTGCCCTATGGTCACGACATTTGGACAAATGTAGCTGCCCACAATCTTCCACGCATCCTGAAAATTTCGTATCACTAGCTCGTTTCTGAATTTGGAAGGAGGATGGAGGGGTGGCGAATTTCGCGCCTCTCCTCCACTGCGTGTAATTTTCAGAGGCCCTCCACTGCGTGTGTCAAAAATATAAATGTGGTTTATCAAGCATAATTACACATAAAGTAATACCAAGGTAGATTTCGAATGTGCCCAGCATCTTTAACTTTACGGACATCTTGCAAGACAGGAGTTTGATATTTTTCACGGCCTGCTAGGAAATAGAGCTCTGTGTTTCCCGGCGGGGCCTAAATGCCGCTTAATGACATCCTAATTAAAGATATTGCTGACTATGCGGGTATGAGTTAGGATGGGCTCCATGCCTTCCCCAAGGCTGACGTCACTTTTAATAACTCATGGGTCATTTGCAGTCGCTTGATATCACCACGTCGCGCAACGTATGTGTTCTCGTCTGCTTCCAGTATAAACCACAAAGTCTGCATCCCAATGTTCCCATGCAATCCACGTGCTCAGAAACGAGAACAGAGAAGAAAGAAACAAAACGACTATCCATGGACACGAACTCGCGGTTCCGTAGCACCTACTTCAAGTTAAACGACAATAACACTCGCAACCAAGAACAAGACAACCAGGAACGCTGCGCAGTGGACGGCTGTATTGCTCAAGTTACTCGCAATCTAGCCGCTGCGCCAATGTACAGCTGGTCCTCTCCCTCATCTTACGGCGCACGAAACACATCCGCTCATTGGTCGGCGTGTTAACAGCTACCCGATCTTCTACGAAAGGCAGCTATTAACACCTGTTAACACGAAAGGCCTCTGAACATGCCCCCGACACACCGGCCACCTGTCAGTGAAGGATAACTAGCAGGGACGCGTCCAGCAGGAGGCGGTGAAAGCCCTGGCGAATGCAGCAAAGACCATTATTTTGGAAAAATATTCGCAGTATTGAGACAATGCAGATGAGCGCATCTGTATAGAATGATGTGAAACATTGTCGCCTATCATGCTGTGTTTTTGTGACGAAGTATTGCCTACGGTTCAGGAAATACGCTCCATATGGTCAGGGAGCCCAATACCTACCATTACTTTTGTGGAGAACCGTACCTTCAGTGTGCGCATTCATTGTTACCACCTTCATCTGGTAAGGACAGGACAACTGGGTCCGTGTCTGGCAAATAAGCATTGAAACGCTCCCGCCCCTCTCCAATGGCGTACTGAGTAGCCCACTTGGTCAAAGGCGCCCTTTGCAAGGTTCCGAACAGATATGCATGACTGTGAAATCCTTGGCGTAAGCACCCCGTCGAAAATTCATGTCAAGCTAACAAGCAGAGTGAGCAGGATTCTCTCAGACTAAGTCCTGGCTCGGCGAGCCCGTCTGCTCCGCGTGTGCTCTCCCTGCTGTCACTGAGCCGGTGGTCGGTGGACTGCCGCAGCCGCTCTCGGCCGCCGGCAACAGGGACAGCTGGAGGGTCGCCCCGCCGCCCTCCTAGTGACGGCGACAGCAGTCGTGAACAGCGGCCGGACCGCGCAGTGCGTACTGCGCGCGGCCGCCGCCCGCTTCGATCGTCCTCATGGCCGATGAATAAAGCATCGTGGCGTAACGGCGCCTGACCCGGAAACCAGGCTGGGCCGGTTAGCCGGCGGCGGCGGCGGCGGCGGCGGCGCCGTGCCCACCGGCCGGGCGGCCGGCACAGCACGCGCTGCCCTACACAGGCCTTGCGGCACTCGGCCTCGCTCGATGACGGCCGGCGCCGGGTCAATAGCACCGTCCAGCCAGTGGACTAATTTGGAGCGCAGCAGCTGGTTCGCGCGGCAGCAGCCACCGCTGCTGATGGCACGAGGGTGGTCTCCGCCCGCAAATTATGCTGGGGAACATTAGAATCGGTACCGAACAGAAGCAATGTGGTCTGCGGCATGTTTTGCTGAGATGCTGTTGGCACACTGCTAATCATGTTCAGATCTTGTATTTTCGCGTTCCCTTCGTCTTCTTCCATCCCGAGTTCGGAGCAAAACCTTCGGCTGATGCACTAGCTCAGCCAAGAAAGAGCACAGGGGACTGGTAGAGGCTTCCGAACATTGTCGCTGTTGCCAGGGACGGTTCTAGGATTATTCTTTCCGTGCATTGCCGTATACGCGATGTTCAATTCAGGATTATTAATGTTGCATTCGCAGAAGTTGTTTTCACAACCCCAGCAAAACATGCAGGTAGTTTAAGCCATAGCACAGGGAAATGTGCCATCCTTTGGGTCATGGACTCATGACTGGACCAGGAACAACCAAGTAGTCATAATACTGCTCAAGAAAACTTCAAGAAAGTGAAGACCTTAGTCTGGCTGTAAACAGACGGGTTCATTTCATGGATGAAAACCGCCTGCGTGTTTCGAGGACACCACTTGTTGACAGACATCACTCGTATCAGGATCTTGGTGATCTTGGAGTATTTGTTATCGGGCCAGGGTTTCCCAGTTTGCTGTTCAGAGTGGCCGAACTGACCGCCCTGCTAAGGATGCATGGTCGTGCATTGGACCGAGTCGTTGCTGTGTCCGTCATGTCCATTATTAGGTCAACGTGTTCAGTCTTCTTCCGACATTTGTAAAACTGCGAGACTACCAGCGGAAAGGACCTGAACAACTGGCTAGCGGGTGGCGGCCTTTAAATCAACCCTGGCACAACCAGGCCGTTCTGGTGATGTCTTACGGTACTGTCAACAATGACAGGAGAGTCGGTCATGTTCCACGGTACCGCCCACAGTAACAGGAGGGCTGGCCATGCCGTCGCAGTACTGCCCACAGTGACAGGAAAGTTGGTCATGTCTAGGGATGCACCGAATCGGGATTTTTGTGGTCCGGCCGGATATTGGATATGCCGGATCGGGGTGCCGGATATCCGGCCGGATACAGGATATTACAGTTGCTTATTTTTATTTATTATATGTTGCTGAAAAATGAAACAACAAAGACTGAGCTGGAAAAAATCAGAAAAACTGAAAAATATTAAATAAAAATACCAGCAATTTGTGAATCAACCCCTAGCGCTTACATATGTTGTGAGCTTTTCACATGTTCTGTTGTAAAAACAACACAGATTACAAGAACTCTGTAGAAATACCAAGGTATGTCCACCGAGGCATATTGTCCCTTAATAAATTTGTAGAACAGTTTTTGGGACAGATAGAAATATTTGGAAAACAGGAAGATGATGCACCACGAAATGGGCTGCTGAGCATATATTAGCTGTTGTACTGCTTCCAGCTTGAGTCTCTCACTTATTATTAGGGATGCACCGGATGTCCGGTCCAGCCGGATATCCGGCCGGATGTTAGAGATTATCCGGCATCCGTGTACCCGGCCGGATACTTCTGTGATCCGCCCGGATATTGCCGGATATTTAGCCTCCCGGTGTACGATCAAGACGTCCTTCTGTCTGCGTACAAAACGGTTTCAGGAGAAATGTGCTTTGTTGTATTACATTGTCGATGTAAACGGCAGTTCCAAGGTCTGTCTGGAGCACCACTTTTACTATCTTAGTTCAGGAAAGTTGAGACATATTTTGCAAGAGTGGAACTCAAGCTCAAAGTTGTGAGGCAATAGCCAGCACGTGCTCAGCAGCCCATTCTGTGGCATGCTATCTTCCTATTTTCCAGTCATCCTAGTCTTTCTCAGATCCCCTGATACAAATGCATTGAGGGACCATATATTTCAAGAGACAAACCTTAGTAGTCGTAAAGTTGCTTATTTTATCTTATTTTATTTTTATTTATTTTATTATTATTTATTTTATTTTATCTTATTTTATTATGCTTATCAAGCCAAACACTCTAGTTCTACCAAGGCGCTACAATGGCACTCTACGTATTCTGGAGCCTTTGCCCATGGGTGTGATCTTTGCGGGCTGCTGGGGACATTTCCCCCCCAGTTGCCTAGAAGTGGTGATTATTCCCTCTAATTTTTAAGGTATCAGATATGTATTTTCTACTGATGACACAATTTCTTGAAATTTAAATTCCAGCAAAGGGATTTTCAATCTTACGTTGTCATGCAACGCCCGAAAAAGCGATTTTTGCCCCTCGCCCTCCTGTTCTTGGTGGATTGTATCCAGCTTGTCCACTCTTCCACCAATTGCTGGACCGTGGCTACACCCATGCCTTGGCCTGCAGTGAGAGATGGTGAGCACCACTATGACTGTTATGTTCCTTATTTAATTATCTATTTTTTACAAGGAAACCTATGGAAACCTCGCAGTAATTGTATCCACTAGGGGGATGATTCACAGACTGTTAACATTTCTTATTTAACCCGCGCACGACCGTCGGTCGGCGACGATCACGCCCGATTGGGGAGCGGGGGGAGCGGTTGACCGTCCCCCTCTAGCTCACGAGTGGTTGGTCGCACGATAAAAATAAGCGCACCGTTGGAAGGCTCGTGACGAGTAGAGCTCGAAACTGGTCTCATTTTTAGTTTGAGATAATATGTCAGCAATTTACGTCCTTTATATGTTTTCGCATAGCCGACTGGATGAGACCGAGAAACGGCCTGAATCTCAAGGGCTGTGACTAATAACGCATAGGTAAAGGCACCGTCGCACCAGTAAAGGTCCGCAGATGCCGAAACATGTCTCATTTCTCAGATTTGTTCAATATAGAAACCGGAACGTTGAGTTAGACACGGCAATTTTCACATCGGTTGTCGGCGGACGCGGCAGCCGTACGCAATAAGAAATTAACGGGAACTAATTTTAGCGTTCCTTTATTTTCGCGACATAAGCCTACCCACATAAATTTTATTGATCTCAGTGGCTCTTGTCATCCTTTCTCATGCTCAAATTTTGGAAAAATCCATCAGTTACCAGTCTACACAATTAGCGGAGTTTTATTCGCGAGAGCCTATTTATTTCCAAAATACGCAATTTTTTAAATCTTTTTCAGGTTTAAGGTATTACTTACGTCTGTGGAAGCCAGTTCTGTCATTTTCTACCCATTCTGAGTCATTCATCGCCGATTTTGACGGCGGTGCATTTCTGCTCACAATGATTCATAACCTGATCTTAGGTCAATAGCTGGAAGTCATTGATACTTTGCCTAATGACGATAAATAGATGTCTGCTTCACTCGACACTAAAAATTATTTAAAAAACTCCGCCAATTTCCAAAAAAACGACATGTCTAAAAATGGGCTTTACCTAAGGTCAATGACACAGAAAATTCCGAAAAATCTGAGGTAGCAGATTTGTTGCATCTATCAAAATCACTAATCCTTGAAAGTATTATTACGATATCTTGTTTTTCGAAGACGCGACAGGGCGTTAAACTTTTTTGGCCACCGGTCCGTTTGACCTGACCTAGGTCAGACATCTGACTTGACGTGATGTCAAAACTTCGACACAAGGTGTAAAAATGATCACGCAAAAAGTACACGAAGTTTCATGGCGCTGTGTTTGTTTGTTCTCACGCAGTCCTAGGAAAACCTCAGAGGGGCGGTCAAGCGCCCCCCTCCCAGTCGGGGGCGGGTTAACACGCGCACTGGAAGGGTGTCTTTTTGTACCCCCCACCTGTTTCTCTTGAAAATTTCGAGAACGGATCGGAGATGACTGCTGCTACTTTGTGATATTTATGGCAGTACAATAACTCGTCGATTGACGCAGAAAAATGGAAATCGGAAGGGAATTTTTTATGTTTGAAGCATTTGAAGTCAAGCAAACGTTAAGAAAATAAGGGCCGACAAATGGAAGCTTTATGAAAGGACTAGCGTTCTACCTCAGATTACCGCTTGAACACAATCAGGCGACGTCATTCAGGCATAAGTGATGGATGTACCAAGACCAAAGCCAGGGTCTATAAGGGTGGAGGTCATCAAGGGTCAAGTTCAAACAGCTTGCGACCTGATCCAGATTTACTTTGCGACATGTCGGTTTGTATGAAATATGCATTCAGAGACCCTAATAAAAGCACGGGTACGCACATTGATACGCTTGCATATACCAGGGTCAGTAAAGGTCAAGATCAAATATCTTGTGACCGGGTCCAGATTAGCTTTACGATCGTACCTGAAAATACGCGACCGGACTTCATTGAAAATACGCCAAAAGATGCATGTAGCGCCCTCATTTACACTGAAGCTATCGCGTGTTGCTGTTGAAATCTGATCTGCAAGAAATGGAAAAATGACATTACGTCAACGTCCTGACATGACATCGGCCCGAAATCCTCAATCAAGACATCAAAAGAATTGAAGTTTTCGTACGCCACGTTTTAACGCTCAAATAAACACCCTTTTCCAATTTCGTTTGAAAAGTTGTAAGGAATGGCTTGTACGGGCCCAGAAAGTGTCCAGAGTTGACATTTTCGACCCCATTTGACCTTGAAGATATTGACCTAGGATTATGAAAATTGTACACAATGTAAATCGTTATGACCCTACTCTTTCCACAAAATGTCACGTATCTAGTATGTATCATCTATACATATACACATATATACACATATATGTGTGTGTGTATATATATCATTTAACTCTTTTCGTTTCTTTTTGTTTTGTTTTTTTAATTGGAGGTCGGTCCTTTTTGACCCCCCTTCCAGTGTGCGTTAGTGCGAAATCCACTTCCATTGCACGGGTTAATATCTTTCCAGTTTTCCATATCTTTCTTTTTCATTCAGTCCTTTTACGTTCCATTTTAAGTAAAAATAGTAAATAAAAATAGGTAAGCATCATATCTGATATCCGGCAGGATATCGAACACCCCGATCCGGCATATCCGGTATCCGGCCGGACCGCAAAAACCTCGATCCGATGCATCCTTACTTATTATGTCTCAACCCTTCCGAGCCAAGAAGAGAAAGTATGAAGTAAAAAAAGGTCAGTACAACATGCAAAGTAAAAAAAAAGAAAAAATGTTCCAGCCAGACCTAGGAACTGTCAGTTACGTTGACAATCTAATATAACAAGGTAAGCGCTTCTGAAGCGGTTTTGTAGGCAGACATTGGAACGTCTCGTCGTACACCGGAACGTCAAATATCCGGCAATATCCGGCCGGATCACAGAAATATCCCGTCGGATGCCTGAGAATCTCAGACATCCGGCCGAATACCCGGCCGGACCGAATATCCGGTGCATTCCTGGTGATGTCCTCGCGATACTATCGACAGTAACAGGGTGCCTGGTAATGAACCGCCGTATTACCCACAGTAAAAGGAGAGCTGGTTATGTCCTCACGGTACTACCCACAATAACAAGAGAGCTGGCCATGTTCAACGGTACTAATCATAGTGATAGGAGGGCAGTGACAGGGTTGGTCGACGAACCCTCCTGTCACTGTGGGTAGTATCATGAGGACATGACTAGCTCTTGTCACTACGAACAGTACGGTGGGCATATGTCCAGTTCTCCTGCCACGATAGGCAGCACCGTGATGACATGACCAGCTTTCCTTTCACTATGGGCAGCACTGTGGGGACATGACCAGCTCTCCTGCCATTGTGGGCAGTACCGTGGGGACATGACCAGCTCTCCTGTCACTGTGGGCAGTACCTTGGGGAGATGACCAGTTCTGTCACCGTGGAGAGCCTCCTGTCACCGTGGACAGTACTGCGGAGACATGACCAACTCTCCTGTCACTGCGGAGAGCCTCCTGGCACCATGGATAGTGCTGTGGGGACATGATTAGCTCTCCTGTCACTGTGGGGAGCCTCCTGTCAATGTGGGCAGTTCCTGTCAGTTTCCTGTTGGTGTGAGCAGTCTTCTGTCGCTGTGGGTAATATTCTACCACTGTGGGCAGTGCTGTCAGTGTGAACAGTCTCCTGTTACTGTGGGGTCCTGTCACTGTGCCTCAGCTGCCAGGCGGCCGACCCACGGGCCATATGAACAGATTGGCTGAGGCCATATTGGCCGGGCGCTCGATCAATGCTACTCATCCCACTGATCCCTATTAGCGGACAAACGAAGCAGGGGCGGGGCGGAACGTCGCCTGCCAGGTAGAAATGCCGCAGGCCGCTGGTGGAACGTCCACTGAAGCCGAATACGAACTACGAACGATAAAGTAACATTGTCTCTGGAAGTATTAGCTTGGGTATTACTTGCGATTGGTGTGTATCGGGCAAATAAAGAGACGACAGCATTACGCACACGAAATACTCGACACGTAGACAGCAATCTTAGGTCATATCCGCTTAGGTCATACGTTTAGGTCATATCCGTGAAGTTAAAATGCACTACTAGCTGCATTTTCTCCAAATATTGTCATTGATGCGAGTTTTTTCAAAGACACGTGGTTGCAAACAGTAAATTTTGAGGGCCAGGCATTGTTTTTATATTTCCTTACTAGAAAAGAACAGTCCATTTTCCTCCAGACAAACTTCCTCCAGATTGTCTTGTACCTGGCGCTAAACGAGTTACTTGCAAGCAATCCAAGGAATTTAGTGCCATGCCTTGAGATGCCGAAAAGGTCGTCACTATTTTGGGCAGTTTGCGAGATTTTCATAAATTCACATTTTACAGTTGTTTCCGATTTAAGATTTCCACAGATGCACAGAGCTACATGTAGCAGATTTCGTAGTTTTGACAACCAACATAGTGCGGTGTCACCACTCGCATGAAATGGTCAAGGCCCTGTTTCATTTCACGTCACTTTATGAAAAAGGCATGACTTCCCGCTCTGTATAGCTTCTAGGAAGCCTATTGTTTTTTTTGTTTTCAATGTGATCCAAGGACGCAACCAACTTACTAAGGTCAACGTTGTTCAGGGCACCGCTCAGGACTGTGACATCACCAGGATTTCACGCAGTGAGAGGACGTGCGAAGCTAGTCAAGGTCAGTTCAATGTACTGTTTACGGCCCAGTCCACTGATGAGCTAAGGAAAACTTCCGGGATCCGTGATACCCAAGGACAACTACTCTGAAAGCAGTCTGGTTCTGGGGCCAACCTAAGCGAGACCAAGTACGTCTGTAATGCCAGGGACTATGGGCAGTTCTTTTTAAGTAAAAATGATGGATGGCCATACTGGAAGCTGAAAAATGGCATCGCTTTACCAGTGCTAGACAAGCAACACAAACCTTTTCTTTTGGTTTTCAGGAGGCGACCAATAAAGAAGCCATGCTACTGACTTCGTAGCACGGCTACGAATGCTAATGCTATCTGTTCATGGTGGTGACCACATCTTCAAGTCGACTGCATGAAAAATGTTGGTGGCTCAAGAAACATAACACGCGCATGTGTTGTATTGTTCCTGAAACTCAAACACATAATTACAGCGGGATTTAAAGACAAAATATAAGACACCAAAGTGAGACAAAAGTGCAGCAGAGATCACACGCTGTTTCGTGATTATACATATATATATATATATATATATATATATATATATATATATATATACTCTAAGCAGAGTCAATGTGATTAGTGGCACATGGTGGACAATGATGCAGACCAGTCAGCCGCGAGCTCACCAAGCACATATTCTCATGGTCCAGCAACTCGAGTGCATAACCCAGTTACCAAAACCTTCTGGTGAAGTGCGGCTCGATCACGACACGGTATTCGGTGGGATGTGACCAGAAAGCAAGTGGCACGGCAAACGTTGTGCAAATACAGTGCATACATCTTGAAGGATTCTGAATATTGATCAACGCACGATGGGTTATATTTTCCATCCAGTGCAAAACATGAAAAAATTTTGTTCGTCTAATGGCCGCTCGATGCGTCGCGTTCTGGCACACACTGCAGCTGCTCTTTCAGCTTCTGGTTTTCTGCAGTGGCCGCTTGGAACAGAATGTTAAGCTCTTGCATGACGCGTCTGAAATAACGGCCATGGAAGATGAACAAGAACTCTCAAAAACAGTTTTAACAAAAATAAACAACATCGAAGGATACACCAGAATATCGCCAATGCGGTATAACGCACTGAGGCCTGATGATTCAGGTTTTGATGATTCAGCATGACACAGCCCACTTCCGGTGACGCGTCACGCATAATAAAATTTGGCTCTGCCTAAAAAATCCAGCGAGAAAACAACTGTGTTTGATCCTGATCTGTCGATATCTAGCAGTCCCCATAATCAGTGTTAGTTATCTGACCCTGACCTGTTGGGGTCCGGCGGTCTCCACAGTCAATGTTAGTTGTGTCTGACCCTGACTTGTCGATATCCGGCAGTCCCCGCGGTGAGCATTAGTTATCTAGTCCTGACCTTTTGGGGTCCGGCGGTCCCCACAGTCAGTGTTAGTTGTGTCTGACTCTGACCTGCTGGGGTCTGGCTGTTCCCACAGTCAGTGTTCGTTGTGTCTGGTCCTGAGCTGCTGCGGTCTGACAGTCCCCACAGCCAGTGTAATTTGTGTCTGACTTTGACCTGATGGGGTTCAGCAGTCCCCACAGCCAGTGTTAGTTGTGTCTGGCCCTGACTTGCCGGTATCCAGCAGTCTCCACGGTCAGTGTTAGTTGTGCCTGACCCTGACTTGTCGGTATCCATCAGTTCCCATAGTCAGAGTTAGCTGTGTCTGACTCTAAACTGCTGGGGTCCAGTACCCCGCAGTCAGTGTTGGTTGTACCTGACCCTGACCTGTTGGGGTCCAGCAGTCCCCACAGTCGGTTTCCGGTCTCACCTGTTTTCGATTACTTTCTGCTCCATTTCTTGCTGTTTTTCGCTGAGACATGACCGCAGGTAGGCTATCTGACGTTCGTACTCGGACACACGCACCTCGTGAGAGCGCGTCTGGTCACCCATCTCGAATTGCAGCTTCTGCATCTGCTCCTGGCACTCTCTCTTGACGTCCTGCAACACCAAGAACATCATCAAGACCACGTCCCATCTGTCAATGAAACGTAGCGAGGAGTCACTGGCAGGGCAACTAGAGACTCACAGCGAACAGCCGCAATTTTGCAAATTGCCAAGAGGCCAGAAAGGTAAAAAAAACAAGCTCGGACTTTGTTGCCAACATCGGGAAAAACGCCCAACAGGACTGGGTTGCGTGGTATTTCACGGCACCGCGACATTTTCTTTACACAAAAACCGTATCGTGTTGTAACATCAAGTCCCTGGATAGCTAGCTCCGCCATCACCTCCCCCTCCCAGTCTTTACCTCTTCGCAAATACGCGTGTTTCCCTGAATAATCCCTGAAATAATAATCCCTGGACAATCCCTGAATAATCCCTGAATTTCCCTGGATTAATGAATAATAACGAGCCCACGGCGGGCTGCACGTAGCTTAAAACAAACCAGCAGTCCACAAGAACCACACCGCAACGACGGAACGCAGTATTTGCTGTACTGCAATCCGATGCGTCACGACACTACGACTTAACTGAATAATGGCGCAGTGGCGACGGGCGCTGAGACTACCATAAAGGTATTAGCGTGAGTAATGGTGGCACCATGTATTTAGGACAACGGCAGCAAAGGACGTTTTGCCTTCCCCCTTTCTTTCGCAGTGCCGTCAGCATAACATCAAAGTCACTCGGCTTCGCTGCCTAACGCGCCGCGGCCACTCGGTATAGTTACGGCTTCCAAATAGTGCACTGGTTTGAAACTGGCGGTGGCTGAACATACTTAAAAGGAGTCAAGTAATCTTTCGAGCTGTGGCAGTTTTACGTATGGAATTTCTACGAGAACAGCCAATCAAGATGCATAGCAGAACACATCTGACAGGACATTTTTAACCAACGTCTTCGCTATTTAGGCAATCCAAAAATAGCAGACGGCCGCGAGACCGGACCTTGATTTTGCCCCTGAGCCGGGCGTTGTGAGCCCGCTCCTCGGCAATGCGCTCCATCAGTTTGTCGCCGTCGCTCAGCTGGCTGGTGTTGAGGCGAGTCAACTGGCTACGCTCGGCGATTAGTTGATCAGTGGCAGACAGCACCTGGCCGGATATAAGCAGTCATCTGAGTCCCAAGCCGCCGGTCAGGACGGCTAATGGCAGGCGGCCACACTGGTTACGTCACCGACCAAAATATACGTGTCGCGAACCAATATGAGGAATGCCAAGCTTATAAAAAAAAACATTGGAAAGTGGTAGAAATTACGGCAATAGCAACGTATCAACGAGGGGAAATTACATTACCTGTTTTTAATCTCTGCTCAGGATATCTTCTCAGCGGATATGACTATTAGATGTCGGGAGTCAATACCCATATCAGATTCATTAAGTCTAAAGACAGCAATACGTTGCAACGTCAGCAAAGCAATCCACGCTGGTAGTTTTGGTAACATGAACACCGATACCGTGGCGCACATTCATCAAATGAAGAAGTACAAACTGAGTGCAATCTATATAAAATCAATCGCACTGCAGTGAAAAGGTAAAACCAAAAATTACTAGAGCACTTTGATTTCACTATTTCTGACCTCGGCCAGATGCTCGGACGCCTCCGAATTGACCTTGCGCGCCGACTCCAACTCGCCCTGAACACTGGATAGGCGGCGCTCCAGCCGGCTGAAACGATCGCACAAAGCCGTTCGTTGAGAGCCAGCTGACAACTGGCACTTGGCGGACGAGGCAGACTAAGCAAACGCTCTCAGCAGTCGGCGTCAGTCAGCCAACAGAGCAGAATACCAACTAATTTTATACGGATACAAAATCATTGGCCATTATCACGAAAGTATAATTTCCGTCTCCGACGGCAACTTTATCAGGTACAGAAGCACGAGATGGGTTTCACACTAAATGGTTCACCCACCTCCGCAATGATTCACGATCACGCAGTCATAAAAACCTAAACGCCAGTCGAATCCATATGCCGCATTCACTGGGTCCCCTAAAACAATGTCATCCTTCACTACCCACCACGTGAGCCAGTGATAAACGAGCCTACATTTGATTCACGGAAGCATTTTTTTTTACTCCCACCTACAGCCGTCCGATAAATATGAAAGACATTGAGTTCAAACATAACACCCAACTAACTCTCGCCCTGCGGCAGGGGGCCGTTTTAGGACCCCATGCGATTTTCCTTCAATAACTTTTAAGTGACGGGGATAGTGCGCTGATTTTTTTCTGTAGCTGACTTATTAAAAATTTATACACCTTGAGTACAATATTCAGGATTTTCCATGCAACAGGTGGTGACCTGTGACCTTTTTGTTAAGGTGGTGTCAGTCGTGTTTTTAACCAGTTTGTTTTTGGGAAGTGGATATTGCAACACTGAGCTACATTTTTCTTTTATATATATATAGGTGTCACTGGTCTGATCTAAGTGCACGGAAAGGTCTTGTCATCAGAGGTCAAGCTAGATCAAACGTGTATATCAAACATCGGCGTCAGAAGCCACTTTAGTTTTGTGTACGGGACAAGTGATATCTACACTTGCAGGAATGCTTTACTGCGGTCAACCACGTCGACAATATTTTGACGGACATCGTTTTACCGAATGCAAAGCCAATTTAAAGGTCAAGGTCATGATGATTCGGAGAAGTTCGAAAATTCGAAATTCGATTGCGCCCCTAGTGATGGCCTTCAGAAACCCTCACGGCCGCTACAATGATATGCTGAGACAGGCTGTGTGTATCCGCGTATCTAGTTCGAGTGGTTTTCGACAAGGACCGATTTTTGTAAAAACGACATGAGCGTCCATGACGGTGACCTTTAGAACTAAGGTGTCCGCCAATCCAAATAGGCGACCCTCTTCCAGCCCGACGAGAACCGGTGTACCAAGTCTGACACGTCGTCGTCCATTTGACCCGTGACCCGACAAAAATGTGGTGCGATTATCGTGCTTCCCATTCCAAATACCAGCTGTGAGGCCATTTTCGTGACCATTGAGGTTACCCATTGACCTAGGCCAAAAAACATGCATTTTTCGATAGCTATGACAACGGCCAGTACGCTAGTGCTTACGGAGTCCATTCTTTCAGATAAGTTTGGAAACTATATTGTTAAGAAAACTTTCCCATACTTTGACATGGTCGCATTGAGGTTATCACCGTGACCTGGCAGGCCACCTATTGAACTGAAACCAACAAAGCCGGATATTGTCGAGAAGCTGACGTGACGAGCAACCCACTGGTTTTTAGCGCGTTGCTGTACCTCTTTCTGTTCAAAACTTAGCGGGAGGAGGATCGTTTTAGAACCCTCTGCCGGGCGAGAGTGTAAAAATGGCCCGGCCAGACGAGGGTTAACACAACTCCCTGAGGTGGTGAACACAGGCCTACTTCCACGTTATACGGAGACAGGGACGACGGTTACGGGTCAACTGCTCCCTCATTAGACCCCAGTTGCATGGAAGGAAATGGTTTAGAAATGGATGTCTTCTAGGATTGGGAATCGATGAACGTTTTGTTTTTTACCGATAAATGACAAAATGTTACCCTATTTATCGATTATCGGTAAATTTATCAATAAACTGGGGTGCATTTTAAAAGTTATCTAAGTTGTCGCGGTCTGGTGGTCAGGTGAGGTAGTAACAGGGGTGTTCCCAGGATCTGACCAATTTTATTCAAACTTCCGATCTGAACTCTTTTTAACGTGCGAACTGTTTTAAAATGATATTTACGTGAAGGCTGCTTAGATTTCATGTAAAAAGGCACACGTGTCCGATTTCTGAGCCATATTACCTTACTTAAAGGCGGAGGCGGGGGAGGGGGGCGCCTCCCCTTGGGTGCGTATCTGGGCAGTAATAAGACTTGTAGTTTAAGTGCAATTGCTTCCTTTCACTTAGCTGGATTCAGGAGAGAAGTCAAACGAATTCTAATTTTTTTTTTAAAGAAAAAGGATTTCAAATTCCATAGTTTATTTCAAGCGGGCTTTTAAGACACGGAATGCTGTCGCTGGTTTGTTTCTTTCGTTTCCTTTCAAAGTTCATTTCCTTAAAAATGTTTTTATCTCAGGCTGGCTGCTTCTTGTCTTCGCTTTGTTGGAACTTGGCCCATTTGTGTCTGTCTCGCCGACCTGAACCTCATGTTTATTCTGCAGATGATAACGGAGTTCTGTAGTAGTGTTTTTGCACTTCATAATTATCTTGGACGTTCTGTAAGTACCCTCGTCGTCTCCATGCCCAAAATAATCCTGCACTTATGGTCGCTTGCCTCTTTCTTGCTAGCAGAGGCCATGGTTTTATCTCTTATTACCCTAATAACGAGGTATTCTGCGCGGCCCAATACCATGTTTCTTTAGAAATCCCCTTCATATCGCAATAAAATTGCCATGAAAATGTCCATCCATCGGCGCACAGGCAGCGAAAAGTTGTGTCGGTATGGTGGCGAAGTGGTGTAGTAACAGAGGCGTTTCCAAGATTTTGGTATAGGGGCCCAGATCCGACCAATTTAATTGAAACTTCCGATTTTCACTCATTTTACCATGTGGAGTGTTTCAAAATAAGGTTTAAGCGTAAAATTTGTTTCCATTTCCTGTAAAATAAAAAATGTATTCATCTCGGGCTTTTGTGCCGTATAGTCGATCCTTGGGGGTATGAGGGCGGGGGCCTCCCATTGCATTCGCAACTGGGTAGTTATAAGGCTCTTATATTTATAGTTTTAAATGTAATCTTCCTCAAAAATTGGATCAGTCGGCGACTTCATAAACGGTGCGTTTGTTAAAAAAAACGTGATTTTTGTCGATAATTGGTACGATTTTATAGATAAACGAAAAAGGAAATCAAAACAATTATCGATAATCCCAATCCCAATGTCTTCCCCACCTCTCAGCACATTCCGCTGCACATGCCTAAAAATCAAGGACAGTAAATTTGTTTTACTGGTTACTGAACTGAAAGAACTACTCGGAAACATGTCCAAGTAGACAACAATGCTGAATCATGCATGCCCTTTTCCGTTGTAGGCAGGTGGTTTTATGTAGACGCTTAAGTTCCGCGTTAGTTTAATTCCTTTTTTTGCCTCGAAAAGTGGTACTGCGTCACTGGAAATGGACACAACCTTCCCAAGGAACCTGCTCGCTTTTGAGCACAGGGGGGAGGGATCTCGAGGACGCTCCTCAGGTTTTCTAAACATAGCGCAAAACGACAACAGCTAGAAAGGTGGAACTTTCAACAGCTCTAAGTACATCATTTTTTAATCTTGCAACCATATTTCAGTACCAGGTCATGTCAGGTCACTGGCCTTCTTGAACTTAATGCCCAGCATTTCAAAAAAGTTTAAGCATTAGTCAGTGATTTGCTGGCGATACAGTTGTGAAGACATAAGGGTTGGGATTATCAATAAATTTTCCGGATAACTTTTTCAGCTTCCTTTTTCGTTTATCGATAAAAATCGTACCAATTATCGATAAAAATGATGCTTTTTACCAAACGCACCGTTTATGAAGTTGGCGACTGGCCCCATTTTTTCGTCAAAAAAAGATAATGACCAACGGAAATATCCCAACTAAACACTTATCGCCAACTCATTCTCTATAAAACGGACCTTCTCATTTTTTAGGGCGGCTGTTTGACCTTACTCAGGTCAACCATGCTGAGATACTGATTTTCGTCTTGCTGTCAGAAACTGCCTTGTACAGATGTTTTTGGATAACAACAGAGCTGCAGATAGTCTAATACATCTTTTGAATAATGCGACATACCGCTTGTGAGGGCTAAGTGACTTGAGACCACATCAACTGGCCACAAAATCGAATGTACGACAAAATGGGTATGAAATGCATTTGTCTCTGACTTCTGGTGAGGCATGATATGCGTACATTTCCGTTTATGCTCATGAAGGCTTTGGAATAACGTGGCCTGATGTGACCCAACATGACCTGATATATCGTCTAGTTATGTTCCTATCAATATATCCGACGAGCAAATGCCAGAAATATAGTGTTTCCGAGCATCGACATGGAAACGTTTTCAAAGCCGGTATAGCACGAACCATTTTTAGGACGTTCCTTCCTATGCAACACAAAAGGAACAATGTTCAAAACCATCCAAAATGCAGCTGCCGCACGTGCCCCATGCGCTGCTACGCCTATTTCACAACACAACTTAATGGGCACCGTAGTCCAAGATTCCAGCGCATATGAGGCTATTCCAAACCACGTTTATGAGTAAAAATGTGTTCTACAAGTCTCCGTGGCACTCAGAATAATAAATGCTGGCTTAGGCACATCAATGGCTGGGCCTGGAAGTGTTAATGGCGCCACTTCAAGGACCATCGGCCTGTTCTGATCAGAAGTCAACCACAGAGATGCACCGCCGGCCTTACGCGATGGTCTTGTTGGCGGCGCGCAGTTTTGTTTCGGCTGCCGTCCGCTGGGTGGCAGCATCTGTCAGCTGCACCACCAGCCGGCGGCGTTCGGCTTGCAGCGCCTCGGAGTCGGCCAAGAGCGACAGACGCTCAGAACTGTACCGGCTGCGTAGCTCTTCAAACAACCTGCCGCCCGGGCTCGTGTCAGAACACGTAGCCCAGCGCATCGCAGAAACGTGTTGGCGATCGTAGCGAGAAACAGCCGCATGAGAGGCATTACCTAGGTCGCTGCCAGGCCGACGACGGAGACGGGTATGACGTCGGGAACAGGCATCCGGATCAGCTGACGGCACTTAAGACCGGCTAGAGCACTACGGCACTAGACGAGCACAGCTACAGTGATCCCTTCATGGAATGGCCGAGGAGCCGACCCTGGCCTGTTCACGTGGTTTGTAGAGGCGGCGCTGCGTCGGTCTGCGGCCGCCGGCCGGGCGGCCGGCCGGCCGGTGCCGTCCTGGACTCACCTGCGGCACTCGGCCACGGCGTGTTCGTGCTGGTCCCGGGGCACGCTGAGGCCCAGCTCCTGCCGCAGCCGGTCCCGCTCGGCCAGCGCCTGCCGGTGGCCGGCCTGCTCGGCCTCCAGACAGGCGCGCAGCTCGGCCGCCGACCGCTGCTGCTCGGCCAGCTGTGCCGCCAGCTCTGACTCTGGCCAGCCCAGTCAACAGCAGCGTCACACGCCGAACAGCGGCGGCGGCACACACCAAACAGCGGCAGTGGTACATGCCACCCAGCGGCAGCATTACACAACGAATAGTGGCAGCATCACATACCGACCAAAGGCATCATCACACACAGACCAACCGAGCATTAAACACTGACCAACGGCAGAATCACACACCGACCAACAGTAGCATCACACACCGACCAACGGCAGCATCACACACCGACCAACGGCAGCATCACACAGCGACCAACGGCATCATCACACACCGACCAACAGCAGCATCACAAACCGACCAACAGCAGCATCACACACCGACCAACGGCAAATACCGACAGAGGGCAACGGTACACATATCTGTAATGGTGTAATTGTGTCAGCTGCGTACAGAGGGCAGCGTCAGATACGGACAGATGCAGTGTCAGATAAGGACAAACGGCAGTGTCAGAGGCGAACGGCGATGTATATGGATAGATACTGTATCTCTGTGTGCGACAGTGGATCTAAGAAGAACATGAACAAATTTTTTAAAAAAACCTCAACTTTGAGGCTACAGCTATCTTTGGAGGACGAAAATGTGATCACTTCTTGAAAACGTGGAAGATGCTTGGCTGGATGCCCCTGAGCAGTTACCTGAGTTTTGCACGCTGTGCCCAACACACAAAACGCTGCTACGTGGTACTTGCCACAGTTCCGACGACAAACTACGACACACGCAGTCGCGGCACAGGCCAGGAATGACGTCATGTCCCACGGCTGAGAACGGAGGCCGGAAAGCGGCGCTTTACGTCGACAGCGTCCTCTCGGCATAACGGACTGCCGGCCTAGCTGACTGCCGAGAGACTATGGTTTCCCACGCTCTGTGCGCAGACTGCTATTGAATCGGGCGACCAACTGACAGCGACTGCAGATGGATAATCAATGAGCATGGTTATGTACATAATCATGCTCAAAGATTAGGTTAACCTGGGCATGGTTATGTACATAACCATGCTCAGTACATGATTCGAGATGACCACATGACTTTATCTACTAACCCACTGTCCTGCCCACAGACTCCAAGCTATATTAGTCACAAACAAACCTACAGGGGGGTCAAACACGGACGTACAGCAGGTGAACACTGAAGCTTACAAACCACAGCCAAGAACACAAAAAGTACCAATACGTCTCATAAAACATCAGAGAAGGCAATATTTTATAAAACCAAATTTAAAAACAATTGCCCCACAGCTCAAACAGTCTGTGCTCTCATAATCCGGCCGACAGAACTCCTTCCGCAGGTTCGTTGAAGATTATCCCGTTCATTTTCGTCTCACCTTTCTGATGGTGTTCAGCCACCAGCTCGGCCTGTCTGTCCTTCAGGATCTGCAGCTGTCTGTTGATCAACTGGTTCTCCTCCAGTACCAGGTGGGCGTTCTCGGACACAGTTCTCCACTCTTGGTGGGTAATCCCTGCCTGTGTAACAGGGTGTGGCGTGCGGCTCAGCTCCAAAGCGAGCCGGCGCATGGTACCAACAGCTGAACTGGACGCTGAGTCAGCCCGGTAACGCGGCCACTACCATTGCATAAAGTTGGTCCTGACTGTCAATAATAGACGTATATTATCCTATAACATTATGGTCACTATACGCTGACTTCTACTGGCACCCTCTCCTCTGTCATGTGGTTCCCACACAAGTGATTTAGCTCCTGGGCTGGTTATCAACGTCTTTAACCGGCGTCCAAACATCTCACGCCTGTTGGCCCAGGGAAGGTAAAATGTCACTATACGCTTCTGGACCCACTCGAACATGGCACTTATGGCCACTGGGCGATCATGCTTCTAAAACACACCATCCCACACTATGGACATACAGCTGTATTTGTAATATGCAGTGAAGCCCTGAGCACCTTTGTCTGGGTGTCGGCGGTCTCGCTGTGTAGCGTTTCGTTTTCGGCGGTGAGCTGTTCCAGCTGTTGGCGTAGCTCGGCCAGCTCAGCTCGTAGCGTGTCGGCCTGCTCCGTCAGCTCGGCGACCACCTGCGGGCAGCGCACGGCGGCGCGGCCCACAGGCACACAGCCAGTTGGTGCGGCTCCATAGACGGAGGCCGACGGCCGACGCCGAGCGTCCCCCGGCGGCAGCCGCCAGGGCTCCTTCACATCACATCACCAACAGTCTGTCATCGTCACTACAAAGGCCAGTGCTCTTCCCAACTGGATCTGTCACATCAAGAGATCGCCAACAGTCTGCCACCGTCACTATAATAGCAAGCGGTCTGCACAGCTGGGCTTGCGCCATCACATCACAAGCAGCCTGTTGTTACCAAGCCAATGGCCTGTGGTCCGCACATCAGCCCGCGTAAAATTGTTCATGGTGTATAAACCCACTTGCCGTCACAGATCCTTTACCCGAAACATGAAATAGTGATTCATGTCATTTTCCCACTTTCTTCCTCTGATTGGGAACTAAAATTCTCTTGAAACTAAAGTTTTGAGTTCACTGCCAAACATGACTTGCCTCACATGCGATTCCTTGACTTTTTAGCTCACGCTATTCTCATACCCACAATACAAGGAAGCACCCCGTACCCCGTTTGGGGGCTTATTCGCCATCCCACCCCCCCTAACCTGAGATCTCGAAAATTAAAATCATGCAAGAGGTAGACACATGGGGCAAAAAATTACGAGGCAGTGCTTTGTCAACTTGCTGTAACACCCATGTTTACAGCCCGATTGACATAATTTGCATGAATCGAAACCCCTCTTTGGCTTGTGTTCTTTATTCCACACTTAAAAGGAACAACTAGCATTAAACTGTCTGTATAATGCTGGTACAAGCAGTGGCGGTCATGAAAAAGTGGGAACCACCAAGGTTGCATTTCCCCCAGATTTGCTTATGGCTTTTGACTTCAAATGAACTCGAATGACCTCAGAGTCACATACACTGTCTTGGGTTTACAATGGGTCGGATGGTTTGGATCAAATGGCCTTGGGTTTGAAAACCATTTCAGTCATTTGAACCGACTATATCCCCATTGTCATGTTTACTGAATTCGTGATCTGAGGTAGGCGCGCGGATATTTTAGGCCACCGCTCCGTGACCCGATATCATGCTGGCCTGAAACTTAAAACACAAGTAACGGATACTTTGCTACGTTATATGTGTTCCGGTTAAGTTCTTTCAAAAATTCCTATCACAAGCGTTGACATAAAGCCAAATTTTGACTCTGGAACCTTGTCCTAACATTGTGAAATGATCTCACGTCAACTAAAACATTTGTTGCGTATCTGTTCATTGATTTCGGCATACACTCATAGAAAACTGTAAACTGCGTCTTAAAAACCCTATTTTTGGCAACCATTTTTCTTCTACAATCAAGGTCAAAAAATGCCTGAGATGCCTCCAAAAAAACTTGGCCTAGCCCCGCCCCAGGGCAAAGTAAAATCATGGAAATTTGGTAAGACGTAATACGTCTGAAAACATGTAGAAAGCATAGTGAGAAAAATTCACCATTTTGTGAAGTTGCTTCAAAAACGCTGGAATGAGCGCGCTAAAACCAGGGGAGCGAGAGCTTCTCAGGCCCCCGGTTCCCATACGGGAATAATGCCATGGATACGGGTAAAGCGACCAGGACTTCGTCCGTTTTTTCATATCATTATTCCATCTTATCCAAATCGCATATACAGCTTAAAACGGATATACACAGGCATATAATGAAAAAATATTGGTAAAAACGAGGCTGTTCCATTTGCAATCTACAGCCATTTCCTTTTCTAATTCAAAGGCATTTCTGACCAAAACGATCTTTACGTCTTGCGTACATGGCGATTTAAGTTGTATTTATGCGATCATGTCTTCAGTTTACGTCGGAAACAGCAGAAAGTGTTAGATCTTTTCTAATTCACGTCTTCATTTCATTTAATGAACGCTAATTCCTAGTCTCCCCATTGCACTGTCAGTCCCTTCCTGGTATCTTTTGTCAGCTGATCCCTTTTCATTTTACTTAAATCCAAACTTCACAGGCTTAATTATATGGCTGAATGAGTCCCTTCGTTGTTCTTCTCTTCAGGTCTTTTTTCATTCCTAATCGTGCTAACTTTTTCGGCAGTTGGATCTTTCCTTGCAATATGCATCTGATATGCTGTAGTCTGTTATCCATCACGCTTTTCACCAATGTTTTTGAAACATCTGGCCAGTGTGCAATGTGGTGTATGCACCGGAGCCCGCATAATTTTCCGGGAACATTGTGTTTGATATCGTCAGCAGTTCTGCCTTTTCTGCATTATTACATGTGACGATACCATCACTGCTTTTACCGTCTTGGTCCGAATATGTGGGAAGACTTGCTTCATGCAGCTCTAGAGGTTCTAGTAACTGCTGGTTGGTTAACGGGTTATTTAACGACGTTCTCTACTGCCGGGTCATTTCGTCGCCGTCTCGCACGCCGGCTGTCGCCAGGGACGGCGCAGTGTCACTATTACCCGGACTCGAACCGGGGGCCTTCCGACCACAAGGCGACCATGTTAACCACTACACTACGCCTCTCCGGGATTCTAATAGCAAAATGGACCACAAATAATCCGAAGTACTTCTTTTAACATGGGCCTGGACGTTTCACGGCTGCCGAGAATTCGACTATGCTCAAGCCTGCCTAGCTCCAGTCTTCTATGTGAGTCCGTAATTCGGGTATGCTAAGCCGTCTGTCCAGTTTCACTCCACTATGCGAGTCCGTAGTAACATTTTTACTCAGTTGTTAATTAAGTTTTCGGAGTATACGCGAGGCAGATGGGTTTCATGCTATAAAAAGCTCAAATCACGAGTGGAACTTTTGACTTCAATGGGGGGATCTGGGTCTCCAGTCAAACGTAGCCCCCCGCAATACAAAAACTCCTATTTCGGCCATGTCAGTTTCAGGTTCCGGATTCTTATAAGTGTTTTGCTATAATAAGCGCAAAACGCGAAAAAAATGATTCAAGGGGATGAGATCAGATGGGATCCATGTCCCTGTCTGTTTCCGTCCTAACCCCTGTCCTTCTGACACACTTTTCCTGCCGTGCAATTAACCATTGTCACACACAGTGAATTATCAACTTCACCATGCATCATGCAGCCCGGCAGCAGGTTCACGAAAACGGTTGACCGACCTATTTGAGGCAATGACTCATCTACACGGAATGCTAAAGCCGCCACCCGACTTTCGAAGGAACCGTTAGCACATATGAATAATCATCATCTACGAATTTTTTGTAACGTCTCTGAAATTGTGAAATCGGAGGGCGCCTCAAACCTAGCACGCTCGAGTAGCTGAATTCTCAGCTATGGACAAAAGAAGCAAGTTTGAATCGTAACTGGCACAAACGCGCAAAACGTAGCACGCATATCTTTTTGCACGATTCTATTTCAGTCGGCCACAGAGAAATATAACCAATGATTTCTGCAAGTTTGTTCAGAAGATGATTGAGTTCAATGACTGAGGAACCTAGTGGCAGTATCTGTGCATATCGAAACCTTTCGTTTCAAAAGAAGTTTCACTGTTTCGTAGAGACAATAGAAGGATCACTCCTGACAACTTCCAATAAACCAAAGACATTCCACAAAAGAGCCATTCATGGTAAATGTTCGTTCCAGACAACGTCCCGCCTGCGCAGAGCACTCAGCCGTCGGCCGGCCGCCAGTGCGTGCCGGCGGGGTCGCTGACCTGGTCATAAGCGTCCAGCAGTGGCGGCAGTCGATCGGTGTCAGTCAGCTGGCTCAGCAGGCCGGCGTCAGGGGGCGGCCGGCCCAGCCGCCGGGCCAGCTGCTCACTCAGCCGGACCACCAGCTGACGCAGAACGGCAGCGTCCTGACGGCCGGCAGTCAGCTCACACACGTGGTCGTACCCCCTCGCCCCCCCACATGCACACACGCATACGCTGTTCGTGTGTTGTTTAACACACACGCGCACGCTCGCTCGCGCGCTCGCTCGTGCGTTCGCTCGCACGCACGCACGCACGCACGCACGCACGCACGCGCGCACACACACACACACACGGCAGTGTCCTGACGGCCGGCAGGTGCGTGCGCGCGCTGCACGCACGCACGCGTGCACGCACGCACGCACGCATGCATGCACACACACAAACAACCACACTAACACTACCGCACTGCTTCCTCCCAAACACACACAGACGGCCGCACCCTACATATACAGAAGCATACTACACGCCTTAACGAGTGCTGTTCAATAGAATTTTGACCTCTTCGATAATCGACCGCCACAAAGAACTTCCGTGACGAAACGTCAGTTGACCCGAAACCATTACGACATCAAGAGGCCATTTGCTTTATAAGATGAAATCTGGCCATCCGGAATGGGCTGACAACACCAAAGCCCAGATCCAGCGCCGTCCGATGTGTCCAGTCCCGTTCAACAGACTCCGGCCGCTCCGGCCGGGTCCACACGGTCTGGTGAGGGCCAGCACGACTGACCTTGCGGTCCGGGGAGGCTCTCAGTCGGGCGTTCTCGGCCGCCAGTCGCCGATTGGCCTCGGCCAGCCGGTCCGTGTCGCGCTCCAGACCGTCCGTGCGACGGCGAGCAGCCCGCAGCTCATCCTGCTGCTGGCGCCGACTCTCCTCCAGCAGCTCTGCCGGCCCACACCCAGACAGGTGACGCGGCCACTCCGACTCTCCTGCAGACTCACCCACTGCTCATCTCCAGTACGGGACGGCTATTTCCTACAGTCCATCAGTGCAGCACGAGCGTCCCCAATCACAGGCTCTCCTTGAGTCCAAATGCACGCCGTCTGACACCGCTTCTGATGTGCACCAGAAAAAAAACAGCCAGCGGCAATGTTGGGTTCGTCTTTGATACAGTGCCGCTACTCTCCACTGTCGGCTGCTTCAAGCACCGGCCAAGACAGACTACTGGGGGCGTCCGCTGCCGGCCCGGCCGAGGGGGCCGGACGCCAGACCGTCTGTCCGTCCGTCGGTTTACCGGCGCGCCGCTCCGAGCTGCGTCCGGTCTGCGTCTGCTGCACCATCTGGCGCAGCTGGTAGTTGTCCCGGCGCAAAGCCGCAACTTCCTCCACCACCGCGTCCGCCAATACTGGCTGCCGATCACACCGAGCCACCGTACAGGGAAACAGCACCATACCGCCGCGGTACAGCGCACCACCATTCCGCCGCGGTACGGGGCACCACCATACCGCCGCGGTGCGGGGTACCACTATATCGCCACGGTGCGAGGCACCACTATATCGCCGCGGTATAGGGCAGCACAGACTACCGGCGCGGACAAGTACAGACAACGGCCGGGCCGCAAGACCGGCTGTTGTTCATCACACACAAAAATAATAACACGAACGG
Organism: Capitulum mitella; assembly: GCA_030062745.1. Classification (NCBI taxonomy): domain Eukaryota; kingdom Metazoa; phylum Arthropoda; class Thecostraca; order Pollicipedomorpha; family Pollicipedidae; genus Capitulum; species Capitulum mitella. The sequence continues at coordinate 12,733,305 of CP099846.1, forward strand.
ACAAGGGCCGCACTCTATTCGAACTGAATCTGATAGCCAGTCGTCTCGACTGCAAGAGTCAAATGGCTGATTCAATGCACTGCTGGCAAGGACAATTCTGCCGGGTAAACGCACGCGCCGCTCGCAAAGTGCCTGAAAGAGCGTCGTGTGCGGCGGCCAGTGCGGCGCGGCCATGACGACGGCGGGACGTCCCTGCTCACCACGGCCCGGTGCGGCGGCGCGTCGTACAGAGCACGGTCGGCGGCGGCCGGGCGGCGACGCTGGCCCGGCGGCGGCTGGCTAGGCGGTGGCGGCGCCTCCAGCCGGGGCGGAGGTGGAGATGCCGCTCGGCCAGACCGCCAGTTCAGGTGCGGCGCTGACTGGTGAAGCGGCCGGCGACGGGCATTCAAACACGGCGCGGCGTTCAGGTCATCGGCACTCTGAAACTGTGCAGCGCGTCAACAGCCACTCGTTTAGCCGGACAACAGTTCATACGACTGTTTAGGCTGGGCAAAGGCGCGTCAATGACTCACAGCGTCATAGTTCACTACTGATGATTTTAGCCCCCAGCGTTTTAACGCGCTTCCTTACGACGTTTTGCGGTGGGATATTAAAAACAAAAACAAAAATGGAACATGTCAGAAGTAAACGAGGATACTCATAAGCAGCGCAAATTTGAATATCCGTCACAAGGGTTCAGAAAAACGATTCTCAAACCTTCAGTGTTTCGAAGCAAGGCAAACGCACCAGCCAGAGATCACAATCCATGTGGCCGGCAAGAGGGTCTGTCATCAAATGCTGGACCCAAAGGAGCCAGCCGGAGAACGTCGGCCTACCTTCTGCGCCTTCCTGATCGGCTGTGAGTACTGGGGCGGCGGACCGGCCGGCGCCGCGCCGCTCGCAGCTGGTGAAGCCGCCGGCGGTGGCTGCTCGCCGCCTGGTCCCGCCTCGCGCTCGGCGAGCGCGCGCGGCGCCGGCCGCGGCGGCGACGGAGGGTTGAGCGATTCCGCCGGTACGTAGGTCTGCTCGCCGCGGCCGCACTGTGACACGGAGAGGCGACGGTGCGGCGCCGGCTCTGCCACCAGTCCAGCCACGGCGACCAGTGCGCACGGCGGCAATAGCGCATTCAGCACGTGAGTCTGTGGGCACCGGCGAGCGGTCAGGCGACACCTGGGCAAAGAGCCGTGTGGATATGCATCGCCGAAGCCAAGTTGGATCTGGTGACAGTCGAGGTCGTGTACCCAGTGGCGGTACCACGTGTTCAGGACAGGAGGCGCATCAACAAAAGCAGCGCGGACAAAAAGCGTTTTCGAATACATGATTCCCGTGCGCCCCGATGAAGGCTGCGGATTTCCGTAAATTAATGGACGGGGGTCCACACGGAATTTCAGACGATTTCTGTCTAGTCACTGCCATAGGCCTAATGTTAAAATCCACGAATATTGGGGGGGGGGCGAGCCCCTTTCGGGATCGCCAGCCATGGTCGCGATAGGATTGGTAAATTTTCCCAAGCCGGGGAGATGGGCAACTTGCCGCTGCCAATGACGTGGTCACTGTCTGCGAGCCGCAGAAAAACGTTCGTCAAACATCACTACCTACACGCTGCTGCACACCGGGCCGCAGCAAAATGCCCGTCGGACCCCCGCCCCCCAAAAATGTAGTGTTGTTCGTGCACTGTTTGTCGTTGCCAAAAACGTGTAAAGCTACATCCAGAAGAACGCCAACAGCCCGATCCCGTGTAAGATTGATGTCGTCACAAGCTAGCAATACCATGTGCTCTTGTGCTTTACTGCGTGCGAGGTTCACGCTTAAGTTGACGCTCATTCGAAACAGTGACGTTCATCCGAAAGTTTCACAGCACCGCACTAGGGAAAGCTGGTTACGTAACAGTACTCGCCCCTGGTCTACGTGACTTTTGCTGCGTTTCATATAGCATGTGGTTTTCGCGGGTGGATCTGGCAATGCAAACGGAGTCCAAATCACGTTTCAATGAAGTATGGACAATGAAGATGCCACGAATAGTATTTGTTACAAGCAAACATATCGTGCATTCCAAATAGTCAATAGACAATGCCCATAGACGTATGCTAACCAACGACAAACAGAGGGTAATAAGCATTAAATAAGCAAACGTGTTTTGATTTTCTGAAATTCCTTCCTGAACAGGTAATCAGCGGTCACGTGTGGCCTATTCGTACTCGAGTAAAATCCAGCCGATCGTCAAAGACTGTGGAAATGGTGCTGTCATTTATTGGGTATACTTCACGTCTTCAATCAATATACATCACCAAACATCCATGATTCATTAAGCGACAATCACGTAACGCAACATTTGCGATGGAGCCGCGACAGATGCGCGCGAAGCACGAACGGGCGATGCTGGCGCCGCATCACAGCAGCTACCACGCACCACGCAGAGGGCGATTAACATGCACGTCTGTACTGGATGCCGCTGGCCACCCCACCATGGTCCGAACACGAACAGGGCGTACTCTGGGTCACGCCCGGCACAGCCGCACTCAGGCCGGGCTAAAACGCCTGGCTCGTGCTGCACTTGCCAGCTGTAAATAAAGAATTCACCGAAAGACGGGCCGGCGTGGAGAATGCTGAACGCTGTCTGGGAGCCTGAAGACATCAATACCAGACTGCACAAACTCCACTGGCAGAACACGGACGACGCAGTCTCGCCTTCTGCCACCGCCCTATATCCCCGGAACACGGAGCACACGTCAACATGAGAGACAAAGCTTGGGCGGGCGACGCGACAGTCTGCACGACCATCGGGCGGCCACGGCGCACTAGCGGTACCCCCCTCACTCACGGTACAAGATGACCGGGAAATCTACGTGCAGTCGCGGGAACTTGTAGCGCACCAGACCCTGCGGTCGCAGTCGGCGCACGTTAACGCGGCGCATGCGCGTGCGGCCCGGCTGACGGGCGGGCACCTGTTCGAAGAACTCGTGCGCAAGGTCATCGTCTTCGTCCAAGTACATGGAGCCGCGCCTGGTGAGCACCAGAGCGGTGGCGGTGCGCCGGTGGACGGTCAGACCGGCCGGCTCCGGCTGGCCGCCGGCGGCCGGCGGCTCGCTGCCACCAGAGAAGAGCGCCCGGCCGGCGCGGGACACAGTGCCGCCCATCAGGACGCGCCGCCGGCCGCAGTCGCTCCCAGCTACACGGCCTCACTCAATAGCACCTATAAACAGAGGCCGCGCTCAGGCTCTGCCACGGTCACACCGCGCTGGACGGCAGACACTACTACAAGACCACAGCATACATAAAAGATGACACGCAGTGCTGCGGTGTGTTACATAACAGTATGTTTCACCACACATCACTGGCAAGCCAATGTGTTTTCGGAAAATTCATTATGTTGCTTTACCGTCAATAAACGCTCCGGCTTTTGTTGTCAAGCAGTAAGCACAGGACGCACACCCGCGCTGTTCCCAGGTCTAATCACGATGCTGCGACTTGTCGAAACTGCGAACACAACTTGTGTTGATGACTCCAGCAGCCTCTTCCAAAAACTCTCAGAGCCCTTAAAAACGTGCAATGGCACTTCAACCAGCATACGCTGAAATTGAATAAATCTTTTCATGTCCCTGTAAAGTTACAGTTCGCACCATTCACGTATGGCGAGTGTCGCGTGCACCGATTACATCTCAGGGTAATCGGTGCACGCGGTATCGGTGTTGCGACTGTTGTCGGAGCACCGTTATCCTGTTCGTCATTCCAGCGCAAAGCGCCTAGTCTTTTGCTTCTATTCCGACACCGTAAGCGTCACTGACTTGGCTGTCTCTTGGTTACAGCTCACTCGCAGAATGCTTACCTAAAATAGTACCAACCGGATGCAGTTTTTTATGCGCGCTTATTCCACTTGTTCGAGTGGCACGTCAAGAAGCCGGGGGGGGGGAGGCGGTGGGGAGGGCGTTTAACGACCTCACTTTTCTCTTTGCCGTATAATTCCGCGCGCACGCAGTGCAGCGTAATCAAATTTCCGGTAGCATTCAGAACGAGACTTGTACACATTTTGGTGAACAGACTACCAAAGGCAGTCTTGATAACGGTACTGTGTTGTGATTTTGCCTTTTCGCTTGATCTCCATCGAAACACTGGTACTGCCATTTGGCGATAGTGTGCCGTATGTCATAGTGTCACGACGGTCAATGTGAACCACGTATAATTTGACACTGTCGACCGAATCCGTAGGCCATATTTACCACCGTAAACCAAATCTATACTAGAAATGGGATCTAATTCGCAAAATCGTATTCATACGTGCGTTTTTTCAAGGTATTGTCAACTAACGCCATAAGACCAGTTATCTGAATCATTTCAAGCTGCAAAAAAGATATATTAAGGATGTGTTATATATCATGCGTATTACGAAGTTACATGGTGTTCACGCACTTGTCATTTTGATACGCATGATCTGGCTTGACCTGCGTCATAACTTTCCTTACATAAATGTGTGCTGAGGTCTCAGGGAACAGTTCCATCAAGTGTTTTGAACACAAATAGCCACGTTGTAGCCTGTAATCTTCCAAGCCAATTAGTAATACGTACTTCGCCTGAAAACTCAACACTCACGGAGATTCAAAGCGATCTTCCACGGTTCTCCCGTCAGTCCTACTCAGTCATGTTCTATTTACAGTTGTTGCCTGGCGCCACAACCCCGCTCTAATCGCGTCATATCGGCGGAACATAACAAAATATATTTCTTACGTAACTACATCTTCTGAAGATTCCGCACCTTTCTTTTTTCACATTAAATACAGACATCGAAATCCATATCAGTCCGTAACGGAATTTCTACTCAGATGTTGATGGCTTTTTGAAGTATACGTGAGTAAAGGGATCATTTGATGTTATTAAGTCGCTGCCGTGCCCTGGTGGTAAGGACGCGGACAGAGTCCGGTGCGTGGCACGCCATGGGTTCGAGTCCCACAACGGGCATATATATCTGGCCCGAGATTGAAAGGGTTAGTGGTGACGAGGCGGCCGTGTTGCGGAGTTGCACGGCACGATAAAGATCCATTATCAACATTCAGCTTGGGACAAAATAACTCCAACTTGGTAACACCTGGGAGGCGGGGTCACCACTTCATTACTTTCGGGCTAAATTTGTCAACCAAAATGCAAAGCCCAAGTATTTCGGCACAACCTGACATGCCGTCCTCAGAGGGAATGGTCTCTGACAAGTATACAAGGATGCCGGTTATACAAATACGTGTGTGATTGATGGTGCATGTATCAGTACGACGCCTTGCGGTCGCATGACGAGCGAGACCTACTTAGTTTCCCTTCAAATTCGGAAGTCCATTTTCTACTGTTTCACACATAACTTTGCCACCGTGCACTTCATAGTGCAAACACGTATTTGTCAATTTATTGCAGCATTTTGTATATGAGGAATTGTCAACTTAAAAGTCGCGAAAGGCCATGATACTGTTCGATGCCATTGCTCACGATTCAAAAACACCCTTGGAAAAATAGGTCTAAAAGCAAAAAATTACTCCCGGAAGTTCCGTGGAAGAAGCAACCCGTTCCGTGGAAGAAGGAACCCATAATCTTAAGCAACAAGAATGCACGCGCATAAAAATTAAGGACTGACCAAATGTCATGATTCAGTGTCCAGTGGTCGCAAGCATGTTACTCTTCAGAAGGCATAAAGGCCGGGTCAGCCATTTAATTTCATTATGTCTGCTTCTGAAGTACGGCTCACTCGTCTACAGCTTCGCTCGTGATACGCATAAAGGCATTCTGATGGAAAAAGACTGAAGACAATGCACCCCCCACAAAGACAAGCTCAAACACACGCGGACCCACGCACGCACGCACGCAAGGAAGGTGAATGCAACGATCAAGAAAATGAGGAACCATGAATACTCTTCTCACGGTAGTATGTCACACGAATTTTTGGCGAAGGGATGCAACGCACTTCCAGTACCTGCTAGCCAGTCCAACGAAACTGTATTAACCCTATTCCCGGAGGGCAAGACGGTATGGTCGATTCCCGGCAGGGGGGGCGGATTCGCCCCCCCCCCGAGATCTCGAGAACTACACATCTGATTTCATCGCAACAAACGGCAATCGATTTGCCATGACGTGAACTACATTTTTATAAAAAGAAATTTCAAAAAATTTGAAATGTGTGGATACAGGGGGCCAAAAATGTCAAAATCAGGGGTATTTTTCGACTTCTTATAACTCCGTTGTTTATGGACCGATTTCAATGAAACTGGCATGAATCGAGAGATTATGGATAGGGCTTTTACCATGGGTATACAAATCTGAAATTTTGAGAAAATTCATGGACGTTCACAGGGTTTCAAAAATAGAAGGATTTGTTTCCTCACAAATGCATGAACAAAAGAGCCAAAAACACTCTTTGGCTTCTGCTAGTCATGCTATGCTAAAGACATACAAATCAAATCTCAATGTTTGTATAATGTTAGCATAGGCGGTGCCAGGGACATGAAAAAGGGGAAACTGTCATGGTCACATGTTCTTCAGATCAACCTGTGACCTTTGACCTTTAATGACCTCCAGTGACCTTGGGGTCACTTGAAATGATGTCGTGTACATTTAGTATTATCTGTAAACGTTTTCAATCATTTGAAATTACTCTATTTAAAAAATTTCATTTTATGGCTATTACGATACAGGGTATGTGCGCAATGACATTTTAGGTCATAGCTCCGTGACCCGACCTGATATCAAGCTGAAACTTGGTAAACAAGTAGAGGACATCGTGTTCATCATATATATTCCGGGTTTGGCATTAAAAAAAAAAAAACGACACCGAAATCATTGCAATAAAACCAAATTTTGACTTTTGACCTTGACCTGACCTTGTGAAGTGGCCTTGCGAAGGGAAGTGGCCTCTGACAAACAAAATTACAACTGCACATTGGCCAACTATTTAGCTATGCATCCATATAAAGTTTTAAGTTCTACCTTAAAAACTCTGTTTTTGGCAGACATTTTCCTTTTACCCTCAACATGACCAAAAATGGCCTGAGGTGCCTCCCAAGAACATCGCCTGGCTCCGCCCCTGAGCAAAATAGAATATTGAAATTTTGTCACGGCGCGTACAAAGAATAGCTAGGACAAGTCACCAAGTTTCGTGAAGCTGCGTTAAAAAGCCTGGAATTGGCAAGGAAAAACCCGAGGGGGGCCGATTCAGGCCCCCCCCTGCCGGGAACAGGGTTAAGGTACATATGGTAAGTCTACTCGTAGTACTGAGGAATGAAAAGACCTAAATTTTCTCACAAATATCCACCACGATATGTGTACCAAGACTAATACATAACCTTATTCGGACTTTGCATGCAGAGCATTTATTTTATATGAGGAAATGCATACACATGAATTACTTCTTTACATCATGGTAGATTCGATCTCCAAGCAGTTTGTCCATGTTCCATGCCATTTTAATGTTACATCAGTAGGCAGCCTTTAACCTTCGCCAGTACTCACCATTTGGCCAACTTGGATAGTGTGGGTGGGTACCACTCCCAAGCCATTTCCAAGCTTAACGTGTCAGAGAGACGAAACAACAGAAACTGAGGCGACCTCAAACGTCGTCATATCGGTGCACTTGGATTTTCATTGCATTTTACGAAACGTAACCTATAGGATACTTGTAAGGATCCAAAACGAATTCTAAAGATGAAGAGTTGTTAACTACACTTTGAATGAAACTTAGGGTTTCCGATTACCTGATCACCCCACTGAGGTAGATAAAAGGTCAAAAGTGTCAGCGAATTCACGATTTTGAGATCTAAGATAACTTCTACCCACGGACCAGCGGTGCGGAGGTGGCCGACACCACGGGTGGCCCGGATGTATATAAGATTTAGTGAGACTGAGTACCATTAAACACTCCAACGTTTGTTATCCCACAAACACCGAAAGCGTAACGTAATTTCTCCACGGCATACCGCAGAGAAAGAACGCATGTCGAGACATGCCATCAATTCTTACAGATCTACCAAATGAATGAATGCCGCGTCTCCAAACTTGTAATACCTTTTCTCATATTAGATGTGCACATGCTGGCCAAAATTTGGGATGATGTCATGTTAGGTTACGTCCAAATGACGTCATAAAGACAACCATGTTTTGTAGTTTGACGTTCAATTTTACTTCACCTTTTCATCGTCGATACCTTTACACTGCATGATGACTGGTTTGCACTGCATATCAGCATGTTATGAGAGTCTAATATGAAGCACCCCTGACATGACACCAGGTCACTGTAAGTCAATCTGTACTCTTAACTTTCCGGATGCAGTGAAAATACGTTTAACAAATAGAACTAAAGACAATAGCTTTTAAGATATGGTCCCATACAAGAACGAATGTTCTTGCTAAATATCGCACGCACGACTTATGAAGCAGGTTCTTGGAGCAAGGCAACCAACTGTGCAGTTTGACCTTTGGCAGTGTTGTGCCGACTTCAGCCCAGCTGCTCAGCACGAAACTTCCTATAATACACTACACGATGCATACAGCAAACTGCTCTGCATGCTATTTTCTACTTGGGCACTGGTTCAACGGCGAATCTTGCTCCAAAAAGATGATTCTGAAGATGCCGATGGTTACTGGACGACTGGTGGTGACGTCAGTGGAAGACGACTGGTTGATCGGTCGTACTGTTGGTGGCGAGATATAAAGATGGAATATTAACATTCTCAAAATTAACTGGTAAAAAGCTTCTTTTGGACTATTATTTCGCTTTATGATAATTTTCATATTAATGTATATCCCCATGACTACTTTCTTAATTTTGTTAATTTCCTGTTCCTTACGTTTCACCATTATCTGATTAATACGACATCCCATTTATTTCAAATTTTTTGTTATAATTCATTCTCGATTTTTGTTTTCCATATTTGTGTCTTGATACCTGAATTTTTTCACTTAATTCTTTATTTCAAGTTCTTTATTTCAAGTTACATAGATTCGACTTTTTTGTTCTTATACAGTATTTATTTAGACCATTTTTTATTTTATTTAACTTCCTGTATTTTGTTTGGAACGTCCTTATTTCTTATGTTCCTAGAATATTTTACTACTGTTTTTACTTGCTCTTATTCTCATTATCTATTTCGAATTCATCATACCAATATATTCGCTTTTATTGTCATTTTTTCTCACTTTATATTGCCTTATATCATCCATTTGCATGCTATATTCATTTTTTCTGAAACATACGTTATTTCGTATTTATTTTCATTTTTGTTACTGCTTCATTTTTCCCATCCAAATACTAATATTTATATTGCATTGCATAAAAAACTTGCGCACAAGAGCACAGTTTTTCTTCCGTGAAAGCATCAACATGACGCCACCGGACTGACGAAATCGCAGTTTTTATTCCGTGCTGTAAACGTTGATGACGCCATGCTTCATTATAATTTCCAAAATGTATGATCCCGTGGCTAAAATAAGGCCCATCAACAAATTTTGGCGATTCAAACAGCATTCGATAGTTTACAGCCAGCATCTTCATTTACTGACATTCATGGCGTCCCCAATTCCCAGCTTTATCCTGTATGGGGCCTCTGGGGATGCAGAGCTGCCACTTCTTGGAATAAAAATTTGTTCCACTCCGCAACCTACAACTGAAAATCCACATGCGCCCAAAACAAATTTTTCACCAAGGAAAACTGCACAGGTCTCCAATTCAAATCCTCCTTAAAACCCGAACGGAAGTCTTAATATGAAAATCCTGCGTTTGGGGGGCGGGAAGGTGATTTGAAACTTCCAGAACGAACTCCAATGTGCAATGTGCACTGGGTGTCTTTTTTATAAATTTGATCGGAAAGGCTATGTAGGTGATGTCAGAAATCGGAGTCCGCGCTACACACAGCTTGTTGCACAAATCCGACCCCTACACCCCATCAAGCACTTTCAAGTAACGGCTGCTTTCGTGACGAAAGTTAAACGTACCGCCCAGGGTGCGACAACACCGTGCGGTGGTCAGCCTGACCCTCTTTTGGCAAGTTGCCAGCTGACCCGCGGACCAAATATCGAACGCCGGGGTGACCTGAATCCATCTTTCCAGGACAGGGAAACGAGCGCTCTACCAACTGAGCTACCATCATGGAGTCGATAAGTTTCTTTCTGGAACGGAGCGGCGAGCTCTTCGACGACAACAGCAGGTCGCAGAAAAGGTCCCGCCGTCAGACTGAGGAACAAGCCAAACAGGAGGCAACTACCAAAATGGAATCGTTGTCTACCGACAGCACACAAATGACAGGTTGAAACCCATGGTAAGTGAACAACCGGAATCAGCAATGACAATGTTTTTCTTCACTAAGGATCGTGTCGTCGCCATCTGTCGTGACAAGCTCGCCGAAATCCAGCCACGCCATGATTATGAGTTCTTACAGCTCACGATCATCCTCTTTGGCGAAGAGCGTCCGCGGGGAGTCAAGTGCCAAGTGTTCTCCATCGTTCCATCCCAGATGGGTGGGACGCATGATCTACACGATCAAGACCTTCTTGCTTCGCGATCAGTTCTCCCTGACTCCTTGCGAACTGAGGGAACTCCAGCGCTTCAACTCTTTCATCATTGCTCTGTACTACGGATACATTGGATCCGGATTTTCGTGATTCGGCCGGGTACCGGATATACCAGATCGGGGTGACGGATATCTGGCAAGAAACCGGATATTATGTTTACCTATTTTGATTTACTTTTTTAATGAAAAAAAACGCAACGAAAACGACTAACTGGAAAAAGGAAACACCCGAAGAAAATCAAAAACATTAAATCAAATGCTAAGAGTGTGAGTCATTCATTCTTATGCCTACACTCACTGTGCGGTTTTCATAGGTTCCCTTGTAAAAAATACATACATAAATAAAGAACACAACAATCATACCAAAGCTCACCATCTCTCATTGCATCCAAAGGCATGAGTGTAACCACGGTTCAGAAACTGAGGGAGGGGAGAGGGATAAGCTGGCTGCAATCCACCATGAATAGGTAGGGGGTGCCAGTTAAAATCACTCTTTTCGTTCGTTGCCTGATAAGTTCCAATGCCCCCTAAACCTCCAGTGCACGACCTGGCCTCCCTACAGAGCTTGATCTGCTACCCAGATGCTGACATCTTGAAGGTGACCAAGAAATTCGCCAATCGCCTCTAGTTACTAAAAGAAGAGTTGGCTACTCTGTCGTTCTTCGACGAGGAAGTGCCGTGTAAGAGAAAGGGAGCATGGTCACGACATTCCAAGAACAGGGGTCGGAGACTCTACCAGCGTAGGTGGACCTTGCTGCAAAGGAGGTCCTCGCCAGAAAGGCCACCTCGGAATTCATCACGACAAAGTCGATGGGAACCATGAAGGCCTACGGGATCAACACGCACTTCCTTGCCGACGATCACGCTGATTGGGAGACAAAACCTGTTTTTTCCATTCAAGGAGGCATTCAAAATTCAATGAGGCCAAGGAAGTCCAGCACTGCATCGAGGTGGTAAATGACTTCGTTGAGCGAGTTGTGGCGCTCATCGAAGTGTACAACGAGGTAATGACGAAGGATAAAAGGCAAAATCAGCACCTGCTGCAAGCCATCAAATGGCGCCATAGTCAATGCTCCGTGGCCACAAAGGGCCATTTAACGCCATTACTGACTAAGCCAAACTGCTGCCGACTCAATGACCTATGACCTGAGACAGGCCGAATGAGGCGTCTTTCAATCCCGTGCATGAATAGGAATGCAATAATGTACATTTTATGCACATCGTGGACATGGTTTAAAGAACTGGAGCACAAATTCCACCTTATGAACCACCTTAGACTTGGACCTCACCATGACTGAATCTCCCAGGGATCACAGTCCATGGAGAATATAATTCTTGCTGAACATAGACAGAACGGTCTTATTTGACTTAAATTGGTTGGAAACGCGAACAATCCTTCGCACATTTCATTAAAATCAACATGAAATCTAGCAAATGCCACTGTGTCCCACACCATAGGAACCAATGACATTCAACCATTTTGTGACAGTGGTTAAAGGTGCTGGATGAAGGCCATATTTGGCCCGTATGGTTTTCTTCCAAAGACGCATCAATTACGGAGAAACCACCCTAGAGAACAAACTAGCAGCAACAGCCGACCTTTGGCCAACTAAACACTGCTATGTCCTCCCACTTCGGGCTCTGCCCAACAACCTGCTTGGCAGGTCATTCATTCTGTTCATTATTCAAAGGTGCGTAATCGGTCGGCATGCTTTCGTTTCTCCGCGACTGTTTCGGTATTTTGTTTCCTATCGCTTCGGGGGCCACTGCGCCGGTCTTTGGCAACCAAGGTGAGGGTGCGCCGACGAACAGTGGAAATCATGACTGACCTCCTTCTCATTCTCTTTTTTCTCACTCTGCATTATGTCTTTCACCCCTACTGACTGCATGATTGCAAAGCACGTAGTTAGTCCATGTTTCTCACATAAACATGAGATTTTATACTCCAAAAGGGAATTTGTTCTCTAACACTAGGAAGAAAAACCAGGTTTCCAACACTGTGATGACGTCACAGGCCGTGTAAAATGTATATAATATCAGAAAAACTGTCATCAGTCTGTATGTCATATCATCAGCAATACTGGTCTTAAGGCGTTCAAATAGGCATCAAAGGAATGTCCACGATCTTATACATCAGAAGCATGCCAAGATGTCAAAAATGTCAGGTCAAGGTCAACATAGGTCAGGTGAAATATTGCTCTTGATACACGTGCCAAAGATTGGTAGTTACTCACAGCCATTCTGATCCACATGACAAAAAGGAATGAAGTGAAGCCTTCTGGTGGTAAGTTTTGCATTACCTGCTTTCATCCAGTCAAGGTCAGTCTAGGTCATGTCGGACAGTTGCATTAGTCTTCCTGACAAAGAACAGCAACAACTTGCTGGGATTGTATCAAGTATATAACTGAAATAACATCTTATAATAATGAAATATACACTACATGCTCTTTATTGGGTCAAGGCCAGGACAGATATCCATTTTCCTTTCCCTGACTAGGATTTCATTCAATTTGAACATCTGCCTATAACACGACCTTACATGGCCTTACACTGCATATGATGAACCTTGTTAAGAGGTGCATATAGATTTGCTTGTCTGGCTCGAGTGATCGTGAAGGTTGGCAGCAACCACTTCCACCACCCACCAAGCAAATCATTCCAATTGTCATCATGTATGTGGCCAAACATGACCTGTAATGTTGATGTTTCACAGTTGTATATTCTTCTAGGAGCCATGTTCTATGTAAATCAAAATAATTCATACATTATATTTGCAAATATTATAAAAAACACAAAGCATGTATGCACTACTGCTAAGATGCAAAAACATCCCTGCAAGGATACAATTATGAGATCATATCTCCATGACCTGATCTAGCATGGAAATGAATTTGATGCTAAAACATGTAAAACTGATTGATGAACAGGTACTGAATATTTGGTTGTGCTGGCTCTAATGGTTTAAAAATTGCTTGAAAAACCAAAAAGGGTGCCCTATTTGACACTCCTAGACAGTGCTTGGTTAAAAACTATTACAGCATCTTGGTCCTTATGGATGCAAGATTTGAGGCCTAGCCAGAATTACACAGAGATTACCTTTCAATAGCTCACCTTAGCAACATGAAATAAAGCCCTTTGACACCCATCATTCATCACATTATGCAAAATAACTTTGGGAATTGTTTACATGAGATTTCACACCTTTACTTCCTAAACAGGCTAAATAAATCACAAATGTCAGAACTGTTCCACAGCAAAAACAAATACCAGGATTAATATTAACACCAGCTTCCCAAACCAGATAAGATAATTTTCCATGACCTGGCAAAATTGCAAAACATGGCTGACTACACAGCTAAGCATCAAAGTGCCGTCGTCGAAAGTCTCACCTGTTCAAACATTTGACGGAGCCTGCGCAAACTTGCATTTTTTGAAACGAGACAAAGTTTCGATGCTTGGCGCTCCTGTGTTGTACAAGCCGCACAAACCGACCATTAGTTTAAATCTGTTGCACCATCAAGATATACACCACTTGTCGGAACTTTACACATAAGTTAAATCACAAGAACCTTCCGCAAAGATCCACAACATCGCAAAGCGTAATCCCACTTCGTGTGCCCACTAGCTATCAGTTTTGACAATTTGTGCTTCCCGAGCACACACTAAGTTGCTGCGGTGAATCGATTGCAATCTTAACAACGGCAATCCTTTAGAAGCGCACGCCATAAACCAAGCACACTGGATGACACATATACGGCGCGCGTGGCAAAAGGAGACGTCAGCTGTTGCAAGGAACAACAACATTATGCACTGGAGCTCCAAGTCGTAGATCACCTACTATGCGCTCTTGTTTTACACAGTAGGTTAGGTTAGGTTAGGTTAGGTAAGGTTAGGTTAGGTTAGGTTAGGTTAGGTTAGGTTAGCGAATAGTAGGTGATCCACGACCTGGAGCTCCAGTGCATAATATTGTTGTTTCTTACAACAGCTGACGTCTCCTTTTGCCACGCGCGCCGTATATGTGTCATCCAGTGTGTTTGGTTTATGGCGCGCGCTTCTAAAGGATTACCCTTAACAACAGCCTTCCGCGCCTCTATCAGAATAAAACGTATGCCAATAGACTCTTCAAATATATTTTAATAGGTAATCCAGAGACTTGTGAACTCGGGTGAGGTACTTGCCACCTGAAACAGTACATGGAGTCTGCTGCAACGGCTAAAAACTAACTTGACTGTTCCGATCAAAATAAAACCGTCACCAATCGACTTCCCTTGGGTGACTGACCTCGTTTCGGAGAATCTTGTGACATACGGGTAGTAATTTGTACTTGAAATAGACATTGGTTCACCAAGTATGCGAGAAGACGGGGGGACAGGGACAGCTGCCGTGGGAGGGGCTCCTAGGAGCCCCCTCCAAATTTTTTGAAATTTAGTGTTGACTCCATGGCCGTTGACTGAAAAGAATTAATCAGAAATACCTTGTCCCCCCATGCCCACACTGAGGAGGAGTTTCCACGTTCCTGCAGTCTACTGCAGGGGCGTCGATTTGTATTCTTTTGAGAGGGCCCTGGCCCCCCCAAAGTTGATTTAGGTCCATCCAATGTTGGTTTGAACGCCCTCAATATTTTCGCCGGTTTTAAAGGTAAATGAGTAATAATTACGAAAAGAGCGGCCGAAAAGCGAAATATCTATCTTCTATATATATATATATATATATATATATATATATATATATATATATATATATATATATATATATATATATATATACCTGCAAACGTAGATATAAGTGCAGTTTTTCATTTCATAAATAAGGGCAGCAAAACTTATTACTTTCCGTTGGCCGAAATGAATGTGGGCTAAATCCGTTGAGGGAAGGGCTAAATCCGTTGAGAATGTGGGCTAAATCTGAAATGAATGTGGGCTAAATCCGAACGTGGGCTAAATCCCCAACCTCCACAGTTGGGGGAGGTTAGGTTGTCCGGCCCTCGGCTCGGCCCTCTTCAAACATTGACAGAAATTGACACCCCTGGTCTCCTGCACGACCAAGAAACAACTTTCACTGCTCTGGTCGAAATGAAACAAGGGTGAGGAAATCACCGGCGAAGATAAAGGGGAGGGGACTCCGGAGGCCCGACACCCCCCCCCCCCCTTCCTCCCGCATTTGTAGTGAAGCCTAGTGCTGCTGTTGCTGTAGTGAAGGCTGCTGCTACTGCACATCGTCTTCCCAGCAGGCAGTATTTGTACGATTTCAGTATACTTACTGAGCTCCGCCCCCCCCCCCCTTAAGAAAATTCTGGCTGCGCTCCTAGTGGGAGCTCTTTCTCGATTAGACAACGGGGGGATGCAGAGGCATTTTGGGTCATTCTTTTCAGCCAAATACCACAATGCTGAATAAAAAATGTTGGAGGGCAGGATAGAGGAGTATGCCTCTCCTAACTCCTCCCCGCCCAACCCCATCCCTGCGACGAAACCAACACCAATCGACTCACGCGAGTGATTTACAGGTTTCCCTGAAATTTTGAGTTATTCCACTCCACTTCTTTGTGTCTATTTGTGAAACGTTTAGATCCTGTTGCTAATGATGTTGCAGATCGCGGAGATCACCACGCAGAAACACATAAACTCATCTCGAGATGCGTCTGTGTTTCTGATGTGTGTCAATATGTTAATGAACACGCACATCGCCCCATAGCTCCCATCCTGGGATGATAATGATGATGATGAGCCTGACCCTCGTAATCAGTGGGGCCCCATGTGGTTAAAATCACTGTCGGTTTGTAAAGGGGCCCGCTAGAATGTAACGGGGCCTGTGCTTGCCTGAAAAGACGTTCCTGCCGACCTGGCGAGCGCTCCTTACAGGTCGGCAGGGGCATCTTCACAGGCAAGCAGGGGCTCCTGCTAGCCTGCAGGGGGATGGGGGACACTGCCTGTGTGTAGAGGGTCTCCATCCGCCTATGAAGGGCCCCTGTCGACCTCTGGAGGCAGGGGCAGAGGTCTTCTTACACACTGAAAGGAAGTTCCTCCAAAGGCGGAAATGGACCCTTTATGGGCCGAGAGGGGCCCTCTGCAGACAAGCAGTGAACTCCCCTACAAGCTAGCAGGGGCCCCAAAACACTCATTCAGACCACGGGCTTCTCTTCATAGCAAACAAAGCCCTCTTGTACATTAGGAATACCTTTTTTAGATTAATAAGTGTAGTGTAGTTGCGTCGCCGCACAGCCTCAGGAAGCTGTGAGCTGCTGCGCACCGTTTGGCATGCCTGTACGTGGGCGTTGCGCCAGTTAGAATATACCTTCGTTGAGGTAGGACGTGTTGTGCGGAGCGAGGCCGGCGACACGACAGTAAGCATTTTTTAACGCTAGAAATATTCTTCTTTTGCCTTAATTGTCTGTTTCGGACAGCGTGAGGCGCCCTGCGAGCGCCTCACTGCCCAAAGAACTGGGACTTTCGGCCACGTGGGGGGGGGGGGCAGCTCGGCCGCCAGGGGAGCCAGCATGGCCTCTGGGGGGCATGGCCACCTTGGCCCCCTTCGCTACGCCATTGGTGACTTGATGTAATGCCATTTTTCAATTCGCTACATTTGTGGGTTTTTTGAACGTCGCTGGCGAGTTGTCAAAGTACGCTTACAGAACGGTACAAATGATCCGTACGAACATTTTTTAGATGCCGACAGATAAGAACGTTAATGACTCGGCGTGGCCTCACCTGAACTGGTGGCCTGACCCAACATTCAGTCATTTTCCTCACTTTATTTTGTGTTTTGTCGATGGTCAATGACAACGTAAACACGAGGGCAATGAGCACCTTTGGACTGGAACTCTTTGGATCCTATAATAGGGATCAATACGGCGTTATATAAGGTCAACCATATGACCTGACCTGACATAGGACCACGACATGATTTGGAGCACGCTTGGGTGTTATATTTTTGTGTCTAGATCTGCCGTTGACTTGTGAAATAAACCAGAGAGATAAAGCGAGCTATATGGACATGAGTTCAGCTTAAACTACGACGACATCGCATGACCTGAGGTGACAGTCATTTCAAAGCGCGGAAGAAGCAACTTGGTGCAATTTTTGACAGCAAAATCGACGTCAGTGCCAATTTTTACTCCAGCTATCATTAAAAAAAGGGTTTTAGACTTCCTGATGTTAGTCTACCCCAAATGTGACTTGGCCTGACCTCATAACCCTTCATGTGCGTCAACATCGTGTGTCGTATTTAGTGGCTTCGTTGAAATCCGGGAGAGCATTTCATCATCAACAGAGTTTTAGACTCATTTTTGCTAGTTCACCCCACATGTGACCTGCCCTGACCTCATGGCCCTTCATATGGTGTCAATCCCAGTTGTCGTGTTTAGTGACTGCCTTGGACCAGGAATGCATTTCAGGCACCAACAAGACGAAGAAACGGCTTAACCCTATTCCCGGCAGGGGGGCTGAATCCGCCCCCCTCGGGTTCTTTGCTTGCCAATTCCAGGCTTTTTAACGCAGCTTTACGAAACTTGGTGATTTTTCCTCGCTATTCTTTCTACGGGCTGTTACAAAATTTCACAATTCTACTCTGCTCAGGAGCGGAGCCAGGCAGCGTTTTTGGGAGGCACCTCATGCCATTTCTGACCATGTTGAGGGTAAAAGGAAAATGTCTGCCAAAAACAGAGTTTTTAAGATAGAACTTAAAACTTTATATGGATGTGTAGCTAAATAGTTAGGCAATGTGCACACAAAATTTTGTTTGTCTGAGATCACCTTACAAGGTCACTTCAAGGTCAAAAGTCAAAACGTGTTTTTTTGCTATAATTTCGGCGCCATTTTTTCAAATGCCAAACCCGGAATACATGTGACGTAGAAGGGTGCCCTCTACTTGTGTACAAAGTTTCAGCTTGATATCAGGTCGGGTCACGGAGCTATGACCTAAAATGTCAGTGCGCGTACCCTACATCGCAATAGCCATGAAATTAAATTTTTGGAATAGAGTGAATTCAAATGATTGAAATCATTTACAGATAATATCAAATGCAGACGAGATCATTCCAGGTGACCCCAAGGTCACTGGAGATCATTTAAAGTCAAAGGTCACAAGTTGATCTGAAGAACGTGTGACCATGACAGTTCCCCTATTTCATGTCCCTGGCACCGCCTATGCTAACACTATACAAACATTGTGATGTGATTTGTACTTCTTTAGCATAGCATGACTAGCAGAAGCCAAAAAATCGTTTTTACCTTTTTTGTTCATTCAGTTGTTAGAAAACTAATCCTCCTATTTTTGGAACCCTGTGAACCCCCATGAATTTGTGATTTGATCAGATTTGTGGACCCATGGTAAAAGCCCTATCCATAATCTCACGATTCATGCCAGTTTCATTGAAATCGGTCGATAAACAATGGAATTATAAGAAGTCCAAAAGTACCCCCCATTTTGACATTTTTGCTCCCCTGTATCCACAAATTTCGAATTTTTTTTTGATTTCTGTTGATAAAAATGTAGTTTACGTCACCGCAAATCGATTGCCGTTTGTTGCGATGAAATCGGACGAGTAGTTCTCGAGATCTCAGGGGGGGCCGAATCCGCCCCCTCTGCCGGGAATCGATGATACCGTCTAGCCCTCCGGGAATAGGGTTAAAACCGTTAGAAATAGGGGAATAGGGCGGAATTTGCGAAAGGGGGTCGACATCGCGCCACCAAACAACGCTTCGTACCGCCCAGCGTCGCTCTACCCTCCTCAGCGAGTCATCGGCCGAACTCGCCACTGGGAGCCAAAAGTATCGGTATCGCCGTCTCGCTCGCCTGCCACCCGGTCGCTACGTGCGACCCGGTATACAATGATTTGCTGCGTTTACCGCAGAGTAGTTCCGGTTCACCCCACGTCAAGGAGAGGACCTAAGGTCCTTTTTGTCTCACATCCGTATACTGCACATTTTACGCTGACCGAAAAAATTAACCAAGGCTGTTCCAGCGACATGGCAAACAATTAGAACACAAAAGATGCAATGTATAGAGCGGCAAGTGCTGAACGGCATACGAGCATTTAAAGCAAATGGAGAAGGTGTAAGAGAATTCACGGCAAATGCTTGTTGTACTTGTTCCTACACAATGGGATGCACAAGCAAACCCCCCACCTTTAAAACCCGAGCCCACAATGTACCCCCGGACCCAGAACCCACCCCAACGATGCCACGGTGCGGAGTGCCCCGAAAGCCGGGCCTTCACGACCCGCATCGCGCGAACAACGGGACGGATCGTTCACCCCTTGGGAGTATGCGCCTAACCCGGCAGCAACATCCCAGACACCTGATGCAGCGCCCATCGCCGCCTAGCGGCCAGCCTAGGTTCCACAGGCTGGCGGCCTGGCGACGGGCGCTTGAACCAGGCACTCACTGGTCCCGGTAATGCACAAAAGGAAGCGCTCGCGCACACCCGCGTGGCCCGTATAATACCGACCGCAGAGCAGCCCCGCGCCGTGACGAACGAAAAAATTTACATAACCCCCCCCATGGACCATCGAAGCTGACCAAATACTGTACATTTACGAGAGGTAAGACATGAAAACACGCTGGAAGTTGGATAGCAATGTCATGCAAATATTACACGGAAGAAACGCTTTCATACCCACATTGCTTATATTCAGGAATAAAAGGGTCAAATCAGGTCATCACACGTAACCCCCATTACCCCCAAACGAGTTCCCATTAGTGCTATTTTGAGTGATTTTAAAAGAAATCGAAACATGCAAAATGTGCTTAATCTTGACATCAAAAATACGTCACGAAGGCAGATTTACAAATTTCACCTGGGAACTTTCACGGAAACACATTACTTAGTGCTTTTTTCGAACGATTGTACTTTTGTCCTCACAGCTTTTTCGATCATGGAGATATAGTGACATACGTAGTTCTTCGGCCCTGCCATTACATTGCGAATGACCTGTATCTCGTGAATAACTAACCTCACGATTTCATAAACCCAACGATCGGGATCATGGTCCAGAACAACTGCATATGCCAATTTTGGGCGAAATCTGAGCCGGCGTGGCGAACTCGCCTTGGCAATCTGTCCTTTTTACACCCACAGATATTTTTACAGACAACATATATATTTTTATTTTTGCAGTTAGCATACATAACACATGTTAATGACGTTAACACATCCTGCCCCTTGCTGGAAGATCTTCCGTCGGGAATGGATCTCAGGACAGAGCAGTCCACATTCATCCTTAGAATCGCCGTGCGAAAGGTAGATTTATGACATGGTCTACTGAGTGCCTATTTTTTGTCCCGTGAATCCGCCAACTCGGCTCCACGCGGACCCCCATATGTACTAACCCGTTCGGGCACTCGTAGGGAAGCCCCAGATGCGACACCCATAGGGACGTTGAATTGGTTTTGAAACACATACCTGTGGGTGCAGTCGACCTCTCTTGAAAACGTGGGTGAGACAAACACGGGTCGGTACTTCAGCACTCATATTGGCCCCAATATAGATTCACCATCCGGGACTCATATGGCGTGTTGGCTAGGCCCATGTTCTGACGCCGTCGCCTGATGACCAGAACTGTTTTCTTCCTCGCGCCATCGTCTCATCAGTATCAGTGCGTATCATTCTTTTCCTCTCAGTACCCACAATGACAATGGAACAAGAAAAGAAGACTAGTGACATAGCATGATGAAAAGTGGCATACTTCTGACAGGCAACAGACATGACACAATGTAAAGTTATTTTGCTACGCTCAAATAAGAACGCCCAAAGGAAGCCGACACGTAAGATTATGGCTACTGCACAGCAGGAGTTATGGACATGTATGACAAATGAGGGATAAAATATAAAATGAAAATAAAATGAAATGAAGATAAAAATAAAATGAAGCAACAGAACATGTCATCGACTATGGCAAACACACTGCTTCTATTGGTGACGGAAATATAAATAAAAGACGAAAGGGTGAAATATACAGATAGCGTTCTTTGTCGGGCACCTAGGCACGTGCCGCCGTCGGATTTTCGACATCAACCCCAATGAAAACAGAGCACAATGAAAAATTCCTCCGCTCCACACGTGCACTCGCGCCTGCGCTGGAATGAGCACACCTGTCTTGATGCACACACAAAGTGTCAGCCAGTGACATCTGGGGACGGTGCCACCCAACTGAGGGCCGTCTCCTGAACTGAACGGCGTTACGCCACGCCACCAGACGGAGGGCGGTCAGGCGCCGCGTCGACAGCAGTCCGGCAGCATGGGCGCTCACTGGTCGACCGCGCAGTTGCCCGCCGTGTAGTGGCTACGTGTCACCAAGTACGCAGCCGAAGCGTCAGCACAGCTGACCGGGCCGGGAGCGACATCCGGCGCCCGGTCACGCGTCGCTGACCGCCATCCACGTCGCCTGAGCGTGGACCAGCAGAGGGACAAACAGCGCTCATCCATCCGAGAACGCAGACGCTGAAGGTCAAGTCACACGGGTCCAGCAAAGTGCGCCGGTCGCCACACGGACCCATGAGTCTCTCTTTCTCTGAGTCTCAAGAAGAACCGGACTTCTTGATCGTCATCCCGGCCGTCAAGAGCAGTCAAGCAGAGCGCGCAAGCCATCAGGCGGCGGCGGCGGCGGCGGAGGCGGCGGCCGGCCGGCTGCTCTCCATCTGAGGGTGGGCGGCAGCAGTGTGAGCTGGGCGGCAGTAAGGTGAGCTGGGGGGGGGACAGTAGTGTGAGGCGGAGAGCAGTAGGGTGATCTAGACGGCAGCAGTGTGAGCTGGGCAACAGGCTTACACTGCTGTTGTGTGAACAGGGTGCCCCCACCCAACTCACACAGGGTGAGCTGCGGGAGGGGGGGAGGCAATAGTAGGAGCTCGGCGAATTACTGATTTACACTGCTTTTTCAACTGGACGAACTTCTGATTCACACTGCTTTTTCAGCTCACCCTGTTGCCGCCTTGCTACCACCCAACTCACACTAGGCACTACAAACGGTAAAGACCTGCGGACGAACTGAGCAATCCCATACCCTGAACGTCTGCGCCGTGTGCCTGCGCTGCCGACGGACCGCGCTAGTGTGACCCACCTAGAGCGCAGGCACCGGCCCGACGCCCATGGCCTTGCGTACGGCGGCCGCGGCGGCCACGTCAGCCGGCTGCACATGTCGCAAAAGCTCGGCCAAATTGCTGGTAACGTCGTCAGCTGTGAACAAAAGACGGGGAAACGGCTCCATTATAGCTGCGGGACACGGTTACCCCCCCCCCTCCTACAGAGACTGGGGACCAATGTTCATGGCTCGGACCACCAAACCTTACGGCGCTCGCACACGGCTCTAGCCAGACCACAAACAGAGCCGTGCTCTTCAGCGGTAGACGACTAGGTCCCTTACGAACGGTAACATATTCGGCAGCAGGACCGGGAAGACGTACTTACATGGCTACCACTCTTCTCTGTCCACCTACCGGGCCGTGACTACTACTGGCTGCCATATTTCACCGTTATGGTTGTTACCCCGAAACTCCGTCAGCATCGGCCGCGTAACGGTTAGCATGCTTCTGCATTCAACTGGTGGGCGCTGATATCCAGTGTGACAGTGCCGAGGCCGGCTCACTGCACGTGGCGGCCGGTGGCAGCGGCCTGACGGTGGGCGGCCAGAGTGCAGGCGGCGCGGACACTCACCCAGCTGGACCTCGTGCTGGGAGGGTGGCGGCAGCGCCGCCTCGGGCGGCTGGCTGAGTCGCCGCTGTTGCACGGCGTTCAGCGAGCTGAGCAGCTCAGACGTCTGGTCCAGACGGTCCTGCGCGTCCCGGTACCGCCGCTGCTCGGCTTCTGTCCACATTCCAGCCGAGTTGGCACAAATGTCACAGCCGCGTCACAGACACACGACAGGCACACCCCACACAGAGAACTGCCACACACCAGACAGACAGCGGCGACGTTCCAGTGTCCCTCCGCCTCAGTATATGTCAGGCGTCATGCAGGAATCAGTAAATCAGTCCACCACCAGCAAAACGTCTAAGAGTCAGAGGAACGTCAGTTGGACAGTCAGTCTCAGTTCAGTATCAGTAGTAATGATTTCCATCACCAATCATATCAGAAATGCTTGGTTTAAATCCTGCAAGAGCGTGTAAGGGAGACATCAAGACATCGGTCATACAACAATTTTACGACGGAGTCCGTCAGCGCATTTGTGCTCAATTGCTGATCAACTACAACACAAAATCGATACCAGTTTTACTTTACGTTAAACTTGCAGGCCAAAGTGCCGTGACGGCCCGTTTAAGACGAACGTGATGCGACACGAAAACCACAGTGGGTCCACCCAGAACAAAGCGTGAGTCACAGCCCAAACGTCCTGCAAGACGAAAACCAGACGTCAAATTAAAAATGAGCTGACAGCCGAGAACTGAGTGCTGGTGGTCATTCACCCACAAAATGTCACTGTTGTCGCTACATCTTAGTGGCTAAGCGCAAAATATGTTTTTGATTCCACGACCGAGAGTAGTCTCAACGACCGAAACATCATGGAGAGCCAATGTCGTGATAATTATCCAGGCATCTTCTAAACACCGAGGCCGGTTCTACGGCAGTTTCTGTCGAAAGCAGTGTCATACACCATAACGAGAGGCAGGCTGCGTGGTAACATAGTAATAGGAGGAGAATATCCCTTCCAATACACAGCAGACTCAACTTTTGTGAAGGTGTAAATTATCCCCGACAGGATTGAAGTTCACATGCAATACAACGTTACGCATCGCCTCTGTAACCGAAACGCCATGGCAGCATAGCCAAAGCGACATTGGTAACTTTCTGTCGAGTGCCTGACGACTGACCGACAGTCATTATCTTTCCCGGTTCACACCGTATTGAGATAATGAAAGACCGACATCAGACACAAACGTTACCGTTTGAGGTTTTCAGTGATGCCCAAAACCAAAACAAAGGCCTACTCATGAAGCAGATATGACTGTGAGGTTACACGAGTCTAATGGCTTTGAGATGAACGCCTACCTACGCTACAATAATTCATGACCCAACGTCATGCCAGTCTCGCACCCCGTTTTGCGTGCATTTCAGCACTGCTCACAAGGAGAGGAGTTCGAAAAAAGGTCTGCTTTGAACCGACCAGTCGGCGGCTAGCCGCGGTGCACCTGACGGGTGAACAAATCAGAGTGCGGGCCAAGAAACTTCTCGTCCAGACCGACTCGCATACAAGATGGCACACAGTGTAGGCGCTGGAAACGCAAAGCTGAAAACGATCAGGAATAAAATGAACCCACCAAGACGAGTGTCTCTTAATCCCTATCACTCTCACTCTCACTCACACATCTAACTCACACGGATGCTAACTGTCGACAAGTCATCAGAGAATGGCGAATTTTGTCCTTTTGGTCAATAGCACATACAACAGCTTTTAGGAATGACCAAATAAATCAAATAGGGGACATTTCATCAGGAACTGTGACCAGTGTCGAAATGATCCTTGTTTCGATTGTACTGATTACTATCCTCGCCAAACTGTCAACGCACGGCTTCCGTCAGTTCGATCTTCGCCCTTGGCTTGTGCTAGTTCGTCCTAACGAGGACTGGCTAGTGCTGTTTGCCTTAGGTTATCAGGCATGTAAGCTTCACGACCTGCACGTTGGAGGTCTGGGACAAGACCTCGGAGGGATGGAAGGGTCTAGATCATCCAATATTCGAAAACTACCTTCACCCGTACAGGCATGTTCTGCTTCGTGGATCAATGCTGTACCTATTTTTCTATTTTTCTGTGATCGCATATGTGTTGTCCAGAATGTGCATATCTAGAACAGAACCTGACTTTGGATTTTTGGTTCAAAAAGATAGGTTAGGTTAGGCGAAGTCCAAACAAAAAACCGATTCTAGCATTCTAGATACGTCTTCCGTGTACGTAGCAATCTCTTTGCTGGATGTGCATCCCCGGTGACGTCATCTGGGAGCCTGTGCGAAAACTTGCCCAGTAAGGGTAGAAACCACCTGGTATCGCCAAAATCAAGGACTCTCACTATCAAGGATGTCCCGTACGATATTCGTAAATTTGTTGTTTTTCCTATGATGAACTGCTGAACCGATCCCTTGGTAAAACAAACCAAAACGTTTGAACGTTGACGCGAACACATTACACGACCAAATAGAATCTGCAAAAGATGTCAAAAAATGAAAACTCACAAACACTAAGCGGGCTGGCGTGGTGACCGTGTTGACATGGCGACGCCCATCGGGGGGAAGCAAGGCAGGAGGAAGCGGGTAATAAAATTTCATCTTTGGCAAGCGACACACACTGACTGCGCTTCAATGGTAAGCAATCCCGGATTCGAAAAGTTGCTATCCCGCTCTACTCCGCACCACTCATTCCACTTAGCTTCTTCACGGCCTTGCGTAGACGATTACACCTCGAGGTACGATACTCTTGACGATAAGTTCAGGGTCGACGGGATGGTGGCACTCGACGGTCAAAGATTTCAGTGGCATCGATGCCACTGAGGACTTCCCAATTTCCATGAGTACTTTTAATGACATAATGTAAAAATACAGTCCCCCCCACCTCTTTTGCCGCTTCTATGAACTACCACCAAAACGAATATGGCTGGCGATCCCGGAGGGATGGAAGGGTATGGACCATCCAGCATTCGAAAACTATCTCACCCGTATAGGGGCTTCTGTAGAACGCGGACGTATAGAAGGGGGACCCCCTATACGTACTATCTTGTCGTACTGAGAGTTGCCGTTTGCTCTTGGCAACAAACACTCTCGTTCCCACTTATCGTTGCCCGACACGGACTCCAGTGATCCTCGTAAAACTGAATATCTTCCTCCCTGGCATCGTCTGACAACGGTCGGCTTCTTTTAACCTCTTCAAGAACATCAGAAGTTCAGATGTCCCATAGCGTGTCCCGACTTTCTTATAATTTCTCCCTGCCTTAACCTGCGTCACTGATATATACCGATACATCGCCTCTTCTTGCTCTTCTGCAGCAAGCGCCACTCTCACCACAGTAATTCCAGCTTTCTATCTCATTCCTGTCTCCTGACTGTCTCTTCATGCGTCATGTTCCAACACAGCAAGCGCCACTCTTACCACAGTAATTCCAGCTTTATATCTCATTCCTGTCTCTTGACTGTCTCTACATGCGTCATGTTCCAACACGTCTGATTCTACCGTGGCTTTGAATCCGGCCTTCTCAGAAGCTCTCTCATTGTCATAGATGATGAAGTACTGGAGAACTTGGCGCATGGTTGGCAATCTGGCACCACCGATCGCGAAATATGCCTGACCAATGACGAATACGTTCGTGGCTGACCTTAAAGAAGGTGCTGCTGTTGTTGTTGCTCTCATACGTTGCATGAGAGCCGCCAAATGCCGCCAAATCGGTAGCCTTTAGAG
Source organism: Capitulum mitella (assembly GCA_030062745.1). Classification (NCBI taxonomy): domain Eukaryota; kingdom Metazoa; phylum Arthropoda; class Thecostraca; order Pollicipedomorpha; family Pollicipedidae; genus Capitulum; species Capitulum mitella. The sequence goes on from CP099846.1 coordinate 12,760,188, forward strand.
TCTTTCCACTCGTGGCTGTTGTCGATTTGTCCACTGTAAACGCTATACTCGTCGGACAAGGACCAATCGCCTTAGTTGTTCCACAGACCCATCCAGACCCTACCCCGCACGAACAAGTCCCAGCCGACCAACGTCGCAGCAGCCGCCGGCACCTGTTACACGAGCCGCTCGCGGCGCACAGAGCCGCGTGCAGCCCCGTGGGGCTCGTCGTCTCCGCAACAAACCCTACTCAAAGCTGTCATAAAAAGTAAGTCCGCCAATGTAACGGTAAATACCACCTCTCTTCAAGGTAACTATAAAGGTCTCTGGTTGCACCAACGAGTACGAATTTCTTCGATGGCTCGGACTGTCTTAAAACTGGGCTGAAATCTGAAGCCAGCAATACACACATCGCGCCGTTACTGCGTCATATACTGCCGCAATGCCGTCGTGACGAACGAAAACCCATGGACGCTGACGTACATTTTTGACGTACTTTTTCCGAGGTGCACAAAACGTGTACGATGTCGGTGAAAAACAATTCCGTACACTCGAACTAACAAGTACGGAAGTGACGTCTGTTTTTGGCGCTACAGCTCTCTGGTTACCTTCAATAACACACCTGTACGTTTGCCGCCCAATACGCATGGGTGCAGTAACCGAAAAGATTGGAGGGGTGACAGTCTATCAACTTGGCAGAGGTCCTACCAACTTTGGACAACATTAGCCCTATAGTGTTGCATGGCCAGCTATGACCAAAACGTAGCATTGCCCCACCAACTTAGACAACGGTCGCACACCGACGCAAATACAACACCCAGCACGTACCGGGAAGAAGACAGAACAAGGAAACTGGAATTCACATTAAGTTCATGAATGCTGCATCGAAAGAATCCCCCCCCCCCCGAAAAAAGCATAACGCCATATCTCCTGGCCAATGCTGCAGTCGTGGTGACATCCTTGTCGGCAGATTCATTGGCAGTTGGTATTTAAATCAGATTGAATGGACGTAGCGTTTGCTTAAACCACTTATTTTGTACATTCTTATCTTTCAGTTCAGTTGCTGAGATGATGGTGATTTCATCATGCTCCTCTGCCTCCCACTGGCCTGGGTCGGCCACCTGCCTTCATCTTCCCCCCTCCTGCTTCCGCCTCCCACCAAAATACATCTCGTCAAGAGATCCTTACCCTGACTTTCAATGGGGAACAGTGTCTCAGTCACCCCCTCATTAGTGGACGTGCTTTGGAATCCCCTCCCTCTAATTCTTGATTTGCTGGTCAAGCCATAATGAGCACTGGCTGCATTTCATGATTTGCACATTTGTACATATAAGCAGATTACATACACATGTAATATACCTATTACATACAGACAGTGGTTTACATGTCCACTATTCGCTAACCGCATACAAAGTAAGGTCGGGTGTCGGCCGCGAAGCGGGCGCTGTAGCGCCCCTCAGCATTTTCCGGCAACGTGAGCCACACTGTCATATAAATTCACAGAAAACACCTTTTATACCTTAATTGCTTCGATTGTACAACAATTATTGCTCACACAAGAGACGATGACTGCTTCTCCAGTTTCTGTACAACTACGCAAAAACTGCCGTTTTATCGCCAAAGAATACAACTTTGGTATGACTTCCTCGCTTTTGGTGGAAGCATAGCAGAAAATATTATAACCTGCACACCGTTCGATTTCTTATTTCATTAGAAAGAGTCGAAAATGTACTTTTACAAGGCTTGCAGCCTCCAGAGTTCAGCAAAGACGGCCAAGTGCAGACCAGTGGGCGCGGTCGTTCGGTTACGCCAAGCGGGCAAGAATCACAGGCTTTGGGCATAATCAAGACCATTTTCAACGTTTCGATGTGTAACGTCAAACTGGTGGAGGATCAGGAAGAGAACGCCGTTTCGTCGTAGCGAGCAAAAAAGGTAATAAAGTAAGGAGTTAGAGGGTTAAAAAAAAACTGAAAAAAATGAAGGGTCCAGCCCTCCACGAAAGCGATGGTTAAGCATGTTTTGTTGTTCTAATTAAACTGACTTTCCATAGTTGTTTCTGTCTCATCAGCTAGTTAGGTGTAATTGTTTACTTCCACTCTCTGACGCCATTCAAATGTCCTGCAGCCAACAGGGGCGGGGTTGGACTCGCTGTCACTGCCTGTGACTTGTGGTGAGAGCAGTCTGACCCCGGAAGCCCATGACAGGCCTGCGGCCAGCCGGGTAGCCCGCTCTTCCTCCAGCCAACACGATCTGTCACGTGGTCGGCTAGGGGGCAGCTTGTAATGCAAAGTAATTTTCTCCATACCCACTGAAACTAAAAACCTGCATTTTCTCTCTCTGCATGACTTCAGCTACTGTTTTTTTTTCATAGTGTAACATTGCTAAGGCCAAAAAGTTACCGGTTAGAGGTGAACGATAAAACTACTGCCTTGGAGCAATGAACCAGCGGGCGGCAGAATTTTCTACACTTGGGGAGCTCGGAAAAATTCCCCGATTCCGAACATCCGGCCACTATTCTGCGCACACTACGGAAGTTGCGATGTCAAGGCCCCTTTCGGCCACATTGTCCCCATTAATATATCAAAATACGATTTAAATGAACGGAAAGTAATATGTTTTTCTTCTACGCTTCCATATCACAAGAAACATCACCTGCAATCGTGTATGGCCGTTTGACCATGGTGAGGGCCGTTTTGTAAAGGGCCACCCACAGGGCTGATGTAAACCCAATGTAGCAGATGTTCGTACGAACATCGGCCTAATGTGGCAGATGTTCGCACGGAAAATGGATCCATATAGAGATTTTATCCTGACATATTTAAATGACTTGACGTAGTTACTCGAATGCACGGACATGACGTCAGATCTATCCAGGCTTTATCCAGACTCAAATACTAGATGACTCTGACGTGATACGACTATAACGCTACCCATCGGGACCTCACTGTCCAGCAGTCACTGGTGGCACGGCCGCCAGCTGTAAGCACGCTCACCCAAACTGTCCAGGAAGCCGACGTCGATGCCCAGCTCGCTCAGCGAACGAAGCGAAGAGAAATCGACGGTGGTGGCAGCGGTGGCGGCAGCGGCGGTGACGGGCGAGACTGCTGCAGGCCGGCCGGCGCTCTCCTCGTCCGCCTGCCGTCGCCGCTGCTCGGTGCGGCGGTGCTGCCCGTCCGTCAGCACGTCCAGCAGGCTGTCCACCATTTCGATAGCAGCGTCGCAGTCGTTGGCCGCCTGACACGCGCTGGAACGTGGGCCGATAGCTGATACAGAAGAGTCCGGCTACAGAGCGGCGTTCGTGGCGCGGTGGACTACCCCGCTGGACAGCAGCAGAGCTGGACCACACACTGCTACACAAACGACAGCACAACTATACACTGCACAGCACGTATCTTTACGAGCACGGCACGATTACGTCAAACAATACAGAAAATAAATACGATAACTCGCAACCCGATCGCCAAGATCGACCTTCGAAACCATGTTCGAAGGTCATCATGGTGATATCTTCAGATTTTTGGAGATAAACCTGTAAAGGGTGGGCGTACTGGAGTAAAAAGATCTTGTGCCACTTGTAGGGCGGCTTCGTTGCTAGGGTAGGTTATTTTTATGCCAGCGTCCAGCAGGGAAGCCGCTCAAACAGTTATTTTTTACAGCTACACATACTACCTTGTTACGAGCTGCTGGTTGAGCTGCCTGCAGAACTGGATTTTTGGCTTCGGTTTTGGGTGTCTGAGCATAAAGTCTACTTCGGATCATATTTTTTTCTGAAGCTCACATACGAAAAACACATCTCCGTCGATAATCTTATATACGTTTCGGGATTATTGCCACATGTAAAAACACACGCGCACATAGCTGAGTGCTGGTAAACGATCTTCATGGTCTCTGTCCTTCTGCGATTACATATGTTGTTCTGCAACATTCGATTCCTCCATCCCACAATCCTTCCCGCAACATCCTGCTACAAGACAGACCCAGGAACAACCATCCTCATCACACCGAGAAGTCCTGTCTGCGTGGACGAAGCCCAACCAGCAACCATTCATTGACTACACAGCAATATGAATGCAGAGATTAGTCAATTTAGTGATAACATGCGGCAGTTTTTTGCGAACAGTTCCTCGGTCTACACGTTTGAGCTCTCACGACCCTTTGCGGTCGACGAGATTTCAGGTTCCAAGCTTCTGATACACCCGGCTCCTGGCACGACTCCTATAAAACTGATCGGGACTCAAGACGACTTTCGCTAATGAGCCAATCTGCATCAGAATTGTTCAGTCTATTCGCGAAGCCGGTCACTTGAGACGTTATTTGTTTCCAAACGTTTCTTAAGACGCAGTGTCGCAATGAGGCAATGCACTCGTGCGAGAAGTCCATTATGGCTGCCGCTGGGCAACGCCAAGAAAAACAGGAGCGGCTCTGTGATTTCCCGCAGTTAGTTCAGAAAAAATGCAAGTGTCCGTGCAGGAAGACGTCTCTGAACGGGCGCTATAACATAACAAACTACGACGAGGCCTTAATCGACAAGGAATAGCTAAGGCATTGGGCGTTCGACCCCTAACGAGGAGCCCAACAGAACGGTCAACTAGGCGTCCTCAGTTACCAAAACGACGGAAACACACACCACAGCCGCTCGACACACGCCTTCCAAAGCCTGAGATATGGCGGAGTTTGGATCTTTCCCGTGATCCCGAGGCCAAGACTGCGTGGGCCAGTCCTGGACAACTCCAACCAGGGACTGGGGGCTTGGCCACAATGAGGACTGCGTGGACCAGTCCTGGACAACTCCAACCAGGGACTGGGGGCTCAGACCACAATGCTCAGCTCAAAGTTCAAACGATGGCAGACGTCCGTCAGGTGATCAGCAGTCGATCACACATCGACGCGGGGAGCCGATAACTTTCAATTCGGCCAGCACAAACTGTTCTGATTAGAGGATGTTCTATGCCTGAAAACTGACTTGGTCTTGCATCAACTGCATTACTGTTCAAAAATGGCCTTATGGTTTCTGTTGCTAACATATCACTCTAATTTCGGTGGACAATGAAAATACAATGAAACATCAGTCCTGATGTCGAAAGCGTTTTGCAACCAAAAAGTAATTTCTTTAACTGATCAGGTACCTCAGCCAGTTTTACAGGATCCTAATGTCTGACGTCCGATACGCATAGGAAAACGAAAAGAGCAAGAGTGCATTCCATCATTATTCTACGTCCCGTCCATTTGACAAGGGTAGGTTTACTTGAATAAATTCGCCTCAAATCGCACTGAGTCTAAACTGGGATCCCTCCTCACTTTCAATTCAATTTCAAAGCGCCTACTCACAAATGACCAAATTCCCTACTGGTAGCCAGGAAAACGACCCTTGGGCCGCCAGCCCGGATCCTCCTCTCCCCGCCCTTTACGTGACGGACGTAAAACCCTTTAATTGTTCTTTTTTCGATACAGATCAGAGACGGTGGAAGCGAAAAAGGGGCACTGCAGGGGCGGCTCATTAGCTGCCTCCCCCATGGAAAATTTAGCGCTAGTCCTAAAGCGGATCTGCTAAAAAAAATGACTTTTACGCCAAACCTCACTCTGAAAAAGTGTGCTTGTACACGATATAACGTACAATGAGTCACAAGAGCAGGCGTGCTGACAGTCGTATGTATTAGTTCTATAACGACGTGATCCGCGCCAAACCCACAACCCACATTTGAAATGACTCTCTAACGCACCGCAACACGCTCATGCGCCCAGCCAAGGAAGAGAAAGGAAGAGCAACGAAACAGCTCTCCCACACATCCCCCTGTCAACTCGCACAATAAATGTCCCCATCGATTACAGAGCAACAGATTATTAGGGGTCCTTGAGAACATCCAGTGCTGTCAATGAGTAACCTGGTTTGGTAATGCCTTTTCTATTCACTGATTTTGGTTGGACTTCATGCGAGGAAGGTAGTCGAGAACCACTTCCAATATTGGTGCTTTTAAGCGACCTTTTCTAATCGTATCCCTTGAAAATATGAATAAAACCGATAGGCCAAACCAGAATAGTGAATCGTGCCAAACCAGATAGGCATGTTCTAGACCTGTGGGATATGTACAAACTGTCGCTCGGCCAGCTGAAGTGATAAAGGTAATTAACATGTCTGGTTGCCCGAGATCGGATGGAAGAGAAATGAATGATACAATGCAATTCTTTGTGCAAATTTGTAGTAATTACTCAAGTAGAATCCTAACACAGACGTCTAAATTTTTCACTGAGAATCCTTTTGTGGATTTTCATGCGGTCCTTACATCTCTTTTTTGCGGTGCAGCCTGTGCGATTTTTAACGTTCCGACTGAAGGTGACAATTCAAAACATTTTTCTTGATGAACTACTGAATTACATAATGCGCTCCGACACAAGATCAAATTTGAAAGGATTTCCGTATATATTTACCAAATCTGGATTTCCACAAACACCAAAATTCGATTACCGTTTTATGCTCCGGTTGCAAGAGTGCCACCAAAAACTGCAAAATATCCAACCTTGATATTAGGCACAGCTGTTTATCTACGTCGCATATCTATCTACGGCGCCTAAAGCGTGAAAAGAGGTGGGTGAAAACAAGGCAGCTAGACACGGGTGAAAAACACTGGAAAAGGGTGGTGGCGGCGGGATGCTGGGATCCCTTTTCATCCTAGGTTTAAAGTTGTTTGCATGTCTCCCATCTGCACTAAAGTTACGAGATTAATTATTCATTACCATCTTGGACGCATCATGGGCACTGGCAGCCCAATGGTTATACTATAGCAGCGTGGTTGCTGGCTATAATAATGACTTAACTTTGAGTTCCTGTATGGTCAGTAATGATTATCTGAATTTTCCTTTTGTATGTCAGGAGCTAGAACTGAACCCAATGCAATGACAATCTCAGTTCCGATTAACATACCTTTCTGAATCTTAATTTGTCATTTTTGTTTTTGAGGATGAAGATCAATCTGAATCATGAAGTCCTTCATTCAGCTATTCAGCTTTCTTTGTTGTCATTGTTTCTTAAAAAAAGAAGAGATGCTTTCATTTTCTTTGCGCCAGTTTGAAGCTTAGCTCATTTTCTACGCGCAGGTGTGTAGGAGCTTGCATTTTTAGGCATGGTTATAAAATTCCATTTAACAGCGTATCTTTCTCAAGCACCAATTTTCTGTATTCCTCTCACCAAAAAAATGACAAAAATTGCCACAAAGGCTGTCTGTTATTCTGGCACTGGCTGTGCCATCCGACGATACAAAAAAAAAAAAAAAAAACAGATCCACATGCACACTAACGTTTTTATGGCAGATCCATCACATAATCTTGGGGCTGCACAGCAGTACCTCACCATTTTACCTCAGGACTCCTCTTACGTAGGTCTCAAATTCAATGAAAACGCATACTAGTCACAATTACTGTCCCGAAATCGTTTTAGCCCTGTAAACATGTAGAAACATCCATGCAGGAAAGTAACATGCACACATCCTGATGTTTCTGGCTGTGCAACTGCTGCATGCCGCAGAGTATGTCATATTTACGCAATATTATCAGACTCTCAGGAGTCAAGCGTATGCAGTCATAACATATGCCTCGATAAAGACACTTCCTAATGCAGTACAGATCATCATAATGCAAACACCCCATTCCTGATTTCTGGCACCGCCACTGTAAGCTATTTCTGCGTTTCAAAATGTAGAAAAAGGCTACACTGGCTCTCTACTCACTCTTGAGAAACTTCTACCAACAACAACCGACGCCATGGAGACGAATGAATACGCTACAAAAGTCCCTGAGGTGACCTGGTCATTACACTGTACCTTTGTGCCAGCTGGTGTGCGAGTTGGCCGCCGCCGCCACCACCACCGCACGCCTCAAACAGTAGCTGAGACTCGTCGTGACTGACATTAGCAAACGTCGAGTCGTAACAGGGAGCGAAAGAGCTGTAGGCACCGTAGTAAAGCGGCTTCACTGCGGAACAAACCACCTCAGTTATCAACAGACCCGGCAACAGCGGGGGGACATACGTGCCTGCAGTTATACCGCCACAAAACCGCATACAACAAATCTAACCGGTGCCACATGTCTCACGAAGTGCTTTGACTGCAATCCGACTGGCACAGGACGGGGCCCAGTTGGAACAGAGGGAAGGTTTGGCGATGGTATTTACCCAATCCAGTCAGTTTTGGCGTTTCTGGGCGAGTAAATGGGGAACAAAACCCCTACCAGGTTCTCTTTTTTTAACAATTCGTTTAGCCAAAAACGCATCACCATAAGGAATTCAAATGTGAAGATGCATGTTGAAAATGGATCGACTGGCTGCTAATAAACTGGGTGGGCCCGCGCGAGGCAACGAAAATCTAACTGGATTGCTACAAACGCTTGACGTTTTTGTTCTAAAATCTAACTAGGCTACTGCTTTCCTTGAAAGCTCCCACCAGGCCTCAGCTTTTGACTGAACGAATAGGATGAGCGCAATGCTCAGCACCCCCTCGCCCCTTGCAGGCCCAATATACACCGACTGGCAACAAGCATACCATAATGCTAACCTCAGCAGGATGATGTTTCCTCGTGAACTACTTGTTTAACTTTGATGAGCTCGGCAACCAAGAGACGAAAAATATACAATCTATTCACCTAGCTGAGGCTCCTATTCAAATCAATGAGGAAACTCCGGCATGACGGGTGCACGCTGGGCGCTGAGACTATGGGGCTGTGAGCGGGAGAGCACACTGTCCAAATGCTCGCTGAGGAGAAAACTTGAGACCCTACAAAGACGTCAGCCTCCGTACGCTCAGCAGTGGCTGACACCTGCTCACGCAATAACTCACTATTCGACCCAAAGTTCAAGGGAGCTGATCTCATCAGTGATCAACAGGAAGATGCACCAGGGTGGATATCACAGAAGCCCTCTTGCTTTCTGACACCGCTTGTGATGTTTGAGATACCGGGTGACAGGTGGCTAAAAGGCATGTTCAGGACGCAGGGGCAACATTACTCCCCTCCCCTCCCCCCCCCCCTCCCCCCTCTCTCTCTCTCTCTCTCTCTCTCTCTCGTGCGTTCGTTCGTTCGTTCGTTCGTTCAAGTGGCGGTGCGGACTGCTAGAAAAAAGGCTAAAAAGAAAGGATCCAATCCCACTTCCTCAAGTCTTCATCAACTTCATCGTAACGGTTCGCAGGCTGCCGACCAGTTCCGCAAGCGCGGAGCCCGTGTTATGCCCGTTCGGCCTCGTCCAAAACAAAATGTGAAACAGACTGGGCAAGGAAAAAGCCCAAGGATCGTAAAGTGTGACTGGACGGGAAAGTCATCTGACGCCGAGGACGAGCGGTATCTGACGTCACGATGCGTCGTCCCTCGTGCCGACGCACGGTTTTGGTTTGAAGCATCCCCAAGAGTCGAGGAACAAGTAACGTTCATAAACATTCAAGAAATAGGCTCCTCGCGTGCCTCCTTGGTATTCGGCTGTGCAAACTTACCACGAACGACCCCTGCCCCGCCAGTCTAACCTTCGATTAGCACTAAACGGTGAAAAATATGGGGCTGGATTTGCTACATCGCACATACAGCCACACAGACGGCCACGTACGTGCTCACCAAGCCAGCCCAGCCCAAAGTCCCAGAACCTTTTAGGAACCTTCCATCTGGCCAAACCAGTCACAGCCCTGCATCGTGACGATGCCGTATCTTCGCCACGACACGAGGGTGCCAACCGTTTGGATGCATATAAAACAGCATCCCGGATCTCACAGAGGGAGTCTTGTATTGCCTATCGCAATCAGAACGAAGCACGTTCACTGTCGTCTGCGCTGCTCTGCTCTTCCTCTTCATCCTACTGAGAGTCGTCGCTCCAGTAATTTGCTCCTCTTCACCCACAACGTGACTGCAGTTTCCACCTATTTCTGACCCGCTTCGTAGTATCACCCAGTCACTGTGTGTGAACTCAAATATACCGCTGAACTGTAAGCTGCTGGTAAATGTCGACCTCTGTCAAGATCAAAGCAAGGGAAACAGGAGCCGGAACGGTCGGAGCGCCACAGCGGCCATCACGCGCGGGCACGTACCCAGTATGAGGAGCGGATCTGCCCATTCCGGCTGACCACAGCTTTTTCACCTAATGGACATAGACTTCACCCAAATTTCGAATCACCAAACGCGCATGCATCATGAGTGCGTCCCTTACGCTCTGCGGACCTCGTAAACAAAGCAAACTGAGATCGATCCCCCGTCCACACTCCTTCGCAGTATACATTCTACCGGGGGCCCTCCTGAACCTGGAACACACTGACAGGGTTCCCCCTCCCATCTTCCACGCTGAGAATGTAGTCCAGGCGCGGATCCGGGATGGGGGACGGAATGCGTTCCTTTTCCTGAGATGCAAATGAACAAGCTACGGTTCACTGGTAAAATCCAACAGCAGCACGTGACCGTAACACGTTCACTCGACCTTTCTCGAAATCCTGGGTTCGACCCTGAAGTCATCTAGGTAGCTGATACCAGTCTTGCATGGGCTACCTTGCATGTACTACAATGAAGATGCTTTGCGACTAATGTCCTATACGCCATATTCATTGGCGATTAGTTAATCGTGCGCAGTCTGTCCTTGCCTACGCGTTCATATCGCATGCAAACAAAAGCAAACAAGCTTTCTTAAGGTCAAAACCACAAAATAACATAGCAAGAACCCCGGGTTCTAGGCAAACACCCCAGGGGTTTAGGATCAAATGCTCGAGACCCCGTGCTTTTGGTAGCGCTAACTAGAGGTGGTCGGAAGCCGTGCCACGTTCGGCGGCCGACTCGCCTGGTTTGGCGATGTTGCGCTTGTCGTCCCTGTACGACGGCAGGTGGGTGGCGCCCTGCGGCAGACGGCCCGACAGCGCGCCCACCGTCGTCGAGCGTTCGGTTCGGCTGGCGCCGGCACCGCTGCCGCCCGGGGTCAGAATCGCCAGCGAGGTGGTGCCATCTATCCGCTGCCGCAGGAAACCCAGCTGCGAAAAGCCGCCGACAGTCTGCCGCCAAAACTGCACAGTTTTATCGACCAGTCATATGTGCACGTAAAACGACAAAATGAATCAAGAAGAAATTGTATATCACGACGCTAAAACCGGCGAAGGCCAGAGTGGCGTTACCCGGCCAGGCCAGGTGTGGGACCAGCGGGCCAGGTCAGCTGGCCACAGCGGCCTTGTCCGAGCCGGCTTACTGGTCCGGTCAGCTGACGGCTCACCTTGGGAGCAGCCGCGTTCTGCTGGCGGACAATCGCCCCGAGGGCCGGCGGCGACGATGACCGCTTCTCCGCCGGCGTTTCTTCCGAGCACGTTTGCCTGGTCGGGCGCATCGGCCCTCTGTACGGCGTCGAAGCGGCATTACAGAGACCACCACAAGAAGACCCAGCGCCTGTTCTGAAGTTTGATGAGCCCGCAGTACTGTGCTCAACCGACAGCCCACGGACCGTACCGGGACGAACCGACTCCAAACCATCCAACACCTCTCAAACATGAGCACAGGTTACATTAAAGTGGTACTCTAAGGACGAGAAGGTCAACGGCGTGGTACATCAAACAACTGCAATACCATGGAATTAATGACAAGAAGACATAATTTCAGGCATAACACCCCATAAGGCTTCGTAACTAGAAAAAACAGAAACTGGAGGCGCAAACACAGTATTGAACTGTTCAGCGGCCATGTCTGCCATGTCCCTGAAGGAGCACTGAATACAAAGAAACCATGCTCAAACCCGCAAGAATGCTCAGGCGGAACGAGAAACACCAGCACAACACCTCGCCGCCAGCAGGCTGAATAGAGCGCCGTGTTATCCTACCTGCGGCAGAGTCTCGTGTCCGCTGGTCCAGCGTCTATCTTTTCTAAAACAACGTGCGGCTGATTCAATAGCAAAGCGCTGGAAAAGAAGAAGCGCCCATCTCAAACATCAACCAAGGCCAGAAGAAGCGGAAAAGGAAGAATGGAACTCCTCGAACAATGCAACTGGACAAGGGACACAGAAGCCCAGCTTTTATTATACAAAATCATGCCGGTGGCATTGCGTGATTTTTTTGCATTTTTTGCTTGAGATTAATAATATGTTCTTATCATTTCATTAGCTGAATAATGATGGTACAAAAACATGGCATAGAAGGGATTAGTTACTGACTGCTTACGAGATGTAACTATTCACATAAAATAATTTATCTTCCATGTTAAAGCAACGCTCCTCAAACTCAGTTTATGTAACAGACTGCACAGGCATACATGCCTACATACAAATATATCGCCATTACTGAAGGCAACACGTTTAACGCACAAGGAAGCATGTCATGTACATGATTCAGCTAAATATTCTTAACCTCGAAATAACGCTCCAAAAAACTGTGATTTGAAAGTTTATGCTTTTCGCTCCATCAGCAATAACGTAAACGTTTAAAGACGTTAACGAAAATTTCTCTGCTTTAGGATTTCCAAATAGATATAACCAACTGACATAAACGTATCAATTTACCAACCCTCTGCAAGCCGGGTATCCGCTGAGTGATCTCTTTTACACACTAAGTGGGGTACACAAGCAGGCCAAAATCATGACAAAAAGCAAAATACTGTGTTCGCTGCTTAAAAAGAATGTACAAATGACAAAAGCTAAATGCTGGCATTACCAGAGAGCCACCTGGTTTTCACAACAAACCCGGGGTAAGCATGGCGCCTGTCATAACGGCAGGGAGGGGTGGCGTCCAAGCCGAAAACCATCAGCGATGGCCAACACTTTACTGTGACTATTGACAAAACAACTGGCACAATCCAGCTACTCCAGAAGATGTAGCGGCGCTTTTCTACGAGATCATGATGAATAGTTCGTTAACGTACCGACCATCACTGTAAGCAATGAATTTTCCGGATTACAAGAAATTTAAGGGAAAAAATATCCACACCGACGGACAAGAGGCCACAGCGAATGTACGGCTGCATTACGCTGCATTACGCGATTCTGACAGAAGTGGCGTCGGATGCGTTACTGACCTGGTGATGCTGTCTGTCAGTTCCGATGTGTCCATCGGCTCCTGATCCTGCGGCGGACTCTCACGCGGACTAAGGCCGACCTGGTGCGCCGCTGGCTGAGTCTGCAGGCCCGGCTGACAGGCGGCACGCTGCACAAGCGGCGTCCGCCCCGGCCCCGGCCCTGGCTCCGGCTTCGGCTGCAGTTGCAGCTCCGGCTCCGGCTCCGACTCCGGCCCCAGCTCCGGCTCCGGCTCCGGCTCCGGCTCCGGCTGGCGCCGCGTCGCCCGCTGCTGAGCGCGCTCGGTCCCCGCCCGCTCTGTCTGACACTCCAGTCCCATCTCCGACCGGCTCGCCTGAAACGACGCTGCAGACGTCGACCGCCGAGTCTGCATGGACACCTCGGCTCTCGAGGATCCGCCCTGTTCGCCCATCCTTGCCTCCGACCGGCTTATCTGCTGGGCCACATTTGACTCCCTGAGGGCCTGCTCCACCACCTCTACTTCCGGCCTGTCCGCCCGCTGAGCCACCTGTTCCTCCGGCCCGTCTGTCCGCTGAGCCACCTCTGACTCAGTCCTGTCCGCCTTCTGAGCTACGTCTAACTCAGACCTGTCCGCCTTCTGAGCAGCCACTTCTGTCTCCAGTCGGTCGGTCTGCTTCCCTCCAACGGGCGTCGTCTGTTGGTCTATCGGTTCATCGGGCTCGGATTTCGTCTCCCGAGCCTGCTGGGCGTCAGCCGCCTGCTGGAGCTGCTGGTGCTGCTGGTGCTGTTCGTCTCGGTCCAGCAGCTCAGGCTCGACGCCCAGCACGTCCGGCGCCAGCTCGACCATGTACGGCAGCACGGAGCGGAGAGCGATCACCTTGTCCGCGCTCATCATCTGTTGGATGGTTGCTGGAATGAGGTACGTCCCGACTGCGCCATCATCTTTTGCCAACGCCACGAGCCTCGTCTCCCGGCAGGGGAGGACCGTAACTGGGATAGGACTCCCATCAGGCGGCAGCCCACAGCCGGGCCCCGACAATATCAGGACAAACTATCCGCAACATCAAACAACATCCATACACAGGACGTGATCCCAGTGAATATTTCCACAGGAGTAACACGCCTTAACCCTATTCCCGGAGGGCTAGACGGTATGGTCGATCCCCGGCAGGGGGGGGGCGAATTCGGCTCCCCTGAGATCTCGAGAACTGCGCATCCGATTTTATTGCAAGAAACGGCAATCGATTTGCCAGGACGTGAACTACATTTTAACTGAAAGAAATTTCAAAATTTTGAAAAGTGAGGATACAGGGGGGCAAAAATGTCAAAATCAGGGGTATTTTTGGACTTCTTATAACTCCTTTGTTTATGGATCGATTTCGATGAAACTGGCATGAATCGAGAGATTATGGATAGGACTTTTACCACTGGTACACAGATCTGAAATTTTCAGAAAATTCATGGGCATTTATAGGGTTTAAAAAATAGAATTAGTTTTTCAACAACTGAATGAACAAAAGACAAAAACACTTTTTCGGATTCTGCTAGTCATGTTATGCTACAGAAGTACAAATCGCATTACAATGTTTGTATAATGTTAGCATAGGCGGTGCCAGGGACATGAAAAAGGGGGAAATGTCATGGTCACACGTTCTTCAGACCATTTTGTGACCTTTGACCTAAAATGACCTCCAGTGACCTTGGAGTCACTTGGAATAATCTCGCGTGCATTCAATATTACCTGTAAACGTTTTAAATCATTTGAATTCACTCCATTTCCAAAAATTCATTCTATGGCTATTGCGATATAGGGTACGCGCACTGACATTTTAGGACACAGTTCCGTGACTCGACCTGATATCAAGCTCAAACTTGATACACAAGTAGAGGGAACCTTTCTACGTCATGCATATTCCGGGTTTGGCATTCGAAAAAAACAGCGCCGAATTACTGCAATAAAACCACATTTTGGCTTTTAACCTTGTCCTGACCTTGTAAAATGACCTCAGATAAACAAAATTATATCTACACATTGCCCAACTATTTAGCTATACATCCATACAAAGTTTTAAATTTTATTTTACAAACACTGTTTCTGGCAGACATTTTCCTTTTACCCTCAACATGGCCAAAAATGGCCTGAGGTGCCTCCCAAAAACGTTGCCTGGCTCCGCGCCTGAGCAAAATGGAATTTTGAAATTTTGTCACGGCACGTAGAAAGAACAGCTGGGAAAAGTGACAAGTTTCGTGAAGCTGCGTTAAAAAGCCTGGAATTGGCAAACAAAAAACCCGAGGGGGGCGGATTCAGCCCCCACCCTGCCGGGAATAGGGTTGGAGTAACTGCTACCAATCGGATTACAGAACACACCGACAACTAGGTGATAACCGTTGTCCGAGGGGAGGGATTTCCACTCGCACCGACGACGAGGGGGTAGGCACCCCCGCCCTTTGGCCACTAACTGAGCTAGCACCACGTGACAAAACCAATCGATAACTGCGTGCCCAAGGAATCCCAAAACCCCTTCGGCCCCACCGGGTCAACCAGTGACCTTCTCGGTCAGGCCAAACTTTATGCTTGGGAACTATACGACGATATTCCGGAGTTTAAAATGACACATTTGGGGTCAAATAGGCCTGAAATCGTCTCCTACATGATATCCAGTGTCACAAATCAGTATAGGAGCGTTCTTAAGTCAAAACGGTCATCTCTGGTCACTGACTTCGTTTGACCTTGAAAAGGTCATCCAACTTTCTACAGGGACCTGTTCGCACGTGCGCTACCATTCTGGGCCGATTTCATGCTCGCCATCTGCCGTTTATGCATACCTATTACCCTCAAACAGTATAAAACGACATTTGGTGGGAAAATCGTTCTGCGAGCCCTGATTAATGACGGAAGAGCTCGGTGGCCTGAGATGAACTGGGATCACTTTTTTCAATGTATAATATGTACCATCAGCTATGATAAATGTATCATCAGCTATGCCAAATTTCACGGCGCTGTCGTGCGTCGTATTACCGTGGTCCCAACAATGTTGGGGGGGCACCCTCCCCTCGACCGGCGAGGGGAGGGTGACTTTACTAGACCTTAACCCTATTCCCGTATGAGGGGCGGTGGGGGGAGGTGAGAGGGCTTCAGAAGATCCTCTTCGGTTTTTTAACTTGACACTTCCAGGTTTTAAGAGGACGATTCCTGAAGCTTTGCCAATATCTCTACTTTTTCTTCCCACGTCTTATGCCACATTTCCAAGGTTGGGTGTTCATCAACAGTTCGTGAACAGTTCACGAACCGTTGTTCGTTTGTGTTCGTTCGCGACTTCGCCGCCGGCCGGCCAGCTGTTCGCGAATACGCTTTGTTCGCGAATAGTTCGCGAACTGTTCGCGACCTATTCGCTGTTGGCGAACACGCTATGTTCGCGAATAGTTCGCAAACTGCTCGCGGACGCGAACAGCGACTGAACCGGTTCGCAGTTACACCGTCAAATGGGCTATGTGGTGCTGAAATGGTCGGTGCAGTTTTTGTAGGTTCAGAATAAAGCAAAACGTGGTTATATGGTTAAATTACTGGCAAAATAGGCAACTTTTAGCTTTTTTGCCCAGAGCCGACGTGCCCAACCGGGAGGAATCCGCCCTAAGGGGGAATACAGAGGTCTCAGGGGAGGAATGAACAGATTGCCGAATCTCAATCATGTCTGTCAGGAAAGATCACCGTCAAGGCAGGGTAAGTTCGCGCAGGCTGGAAGATGATGTGGCCACATACAAAAGACATGGGAGTCTGCTACGCGTATTGCAGTCATGCAGTTTTCAGGTTTTCTGGTCGTCGTTTTGGCGATCAACTTAGCAACTTGGCTGGCCGTCTGGGCGTCCCAGGCATTGGCGAGTGCGCACACGATACGTGCCGAGAGACCAACGCCTTTGTATCGGCAGAAACAAGTGAGATGAAAGATTCAAACGGTACGAACATGACAGCAATCACGCAACATCCTGACAGCCCCGGATGTCAAAGAAAAAAATCGCCAATTTTCCGTCAGGCTTCCTGTTCGCCAACTGTTCGGGCGAACAGTTCGTGTTCGTTTCTGTTCGTCTTCGTTCGCAACTTTGCCCGCCGGCAAAGTCGCGAACGAAGTTTGCGAACACGCCTTGTTCACAAACAATTCGCTGTCAAATGAAATTGGCGAACACCCAAAACTGCACATTTTCATAATTTCATTGTGCCCAGGGGCGGGGCCAGGCCGACTTTTTGGGAGGTACCTCAGGCCATTTTCGGCACTGTTGAAGGTAAAAGAAAAACCGCCGCCACAAATGGAGTTTTTAAGATAAGAACTTTAAACGTTATTAGACAATATAGGTAAATAGCTGGGCAAACACGCAACAAATTTTCGCTGATCTGAGGTGACCTCACGGGGTCCGGCAAGGTCAAAAGCCAAATTTGGTTTCATGTAAACATTTTTGACGCTTACTTCGGAATGCAAAATCAGGGAGACATATGTCTCACAACAGTGTCATGTACTTGTGCTTCAAGTTTCAGTTTGATGTCAGGTCGGGTCATGAAGCTATGACCCCAAATGTTCGCGCACGTACAAAATGTCCGCACGCACGTTCAAGATTGATACCCTGTTTATGACCGTGTCTATCACGACGGCCATTAACAGGACTTTAAGAAATATGGCCAATGTCAATGACTGGACAGGTTTTCAAACATTATGAAATGAACTGAGGGCCATTCCATGTGACTGAGGTCATCTGAGGTCATTTAATTAAAAGGTCGCCAGCTGATCTGATGCACATGCGACCATGAGTTTTCTTTTCCATACCCTTGGAGACGTCTCTGACAACACTATGGTAATAATTTAATATGAATAATTATCGTAATAATTATACATATTATTGTAATAATCACACACACATATATATATAATATTATATTTACATCATATATATATATATATATATATATATATATATATATATATATATATATATATATATATATATATATATATGATGTAAATATAATATTATATATTATATATATTATATAATATATACATTATATATATATATATATATATATATATTAATAATTATCCTAATAATAGCGTAATAACTTTTTAGCTTCGTTGAAGCATATCACAAAGGCAAAATTTCTTTCCGAAAGATGTGGATCCCGTTTCTCTGCAAATCTGCCTAAACTGAGTTTGGTTCTCCGTGCTGCATGATGTAACAATTTTTGCACAGGCATGTGTTGACGTAGATAAAGTAAATCACCAGACAAAAAAAAAATAACAGAACGAAAAAAACAATGTTGTGCGATTTGTAGTTCTAAATATAACTTCATTGGTGGAATGTACCGAATTTCTAACTTTATATTAATTCATTGTTAAAAAAATTTTCCTCTCATTTTCAAGTCCTGTTAACGTCTTGAATTTTCCCAAAATTTCAAACGTAAGAGGCAATGCACAGCCACATCGATCAGTTCTTGATTCGTTCCATTTGAATCAAAATCAGTCCATAAACAGCAGAGTAACAAGAAAAACCCTCATTTCTGACTTTTTTTGTACCTATATCCACTCCTTCCAAGATTTTCAAAACTCCTTGGTCTAAAAATGAAGTTTACGTCATGGCAAATCGATTGTCGTTCGTTGCGATGGAATCTGACGAGTAGTTCTCGAAATATACGGTGGGAAGTCCATCAACCCCCAACTCATACGGGAATGCGTCCAAGAGTTACGGATACGGGAATAGGGTAAACATTAATGGCTAGGCCCTGTTCGTCACCCAAATGAAAGAAGAGACGTGCCCAATAATGCTATTCGAGACCTTAGTCACGTTAGTGATGGCTGCTACGATATGCGCGGAGCCATCACGACGCGACGTTGGGTGCGGTATCCGCTTCCTTTCATATCACTGTCTCACATTCACCTCAGTCCAAAGTATCCAGTATCGTTTTACATCCTGATCCTGACTGCTGCGAGTAGCCGCGACACCTTCATAAAAATGTCACGATGCCGAAGAATAATTACGCAAGGGTTTCAGCACTACAAAGAGCACCGCTGGGTGTTTCATTGATCCTCTGGTATCATTCTTCGTTCTCGTTGTTGCAAGTCATTGCGACAACAAAATTGCAAGTCATTGCGACCCAACCCCAAGTGAACAAGGATGCTGACGACCAGGCACACCGGGGCTAGCCCCGATCTAGATCACTAACTGCATACACTGCAAGAAAGCACAAGCAACAGTCCTTGCCTAGTTGCGGTCATTGTTTTGCCTTGAACACATGTCACGGCCAATGTCCGGCACTACGACTTTGAAATCTGTATGTCATGAAGAATGGCAAAATGGCAAATATCGTCGTCGGGACGAAATAGGTACTGACTATTTTGTCTTCCGTTACATCTCAACATAAAGCATCGTAGGAGTCCCTTTTTGCTTTTATAAATCTTGCACTCCATTATTTATACTCTACCTCTACTCGTCTGGGAATGACGAGGAAACAAATATATCCCCGTACCATTCTGATGACATTCTGGCAAGAATAGGGCTGACGAATTACGGGGAGACATAACACTGAGAAAGTTCTAGATTTCACCCGATGCTCATTCAGTTACAACCATAAAACTCGTTGGATACCACTAGACCCTGACGCCGTGGCACATACCTTGGAGCCAATGTGCAACAAGCGCTTCGCGGTGCGGTAATAGATGGTGTCCATCCTGTTGTATGTCATGGCGTTGCAGCACATCAGGCGGAAGTCCTCCTGCAGGAGCAAATGACAGCACTCGCTTACAATGCAAAGCTCTTGTCAAGAATCACCGAGAATTGGCACGCCGTTCATCTCCGACGAAGCACTGATAGCATTCGTCTATGAAGCCATTCCATGATATGCAGAACAAAGACACCCAGCTCATCGCCACGTGCCAGCCACCTGATCTCCGAGAAACTGCCACCTAGGTCTTGAAGATCTCTAACAGGACCTTAAACTGCTGACGCACGGGAAGCAGAAGTCCGAGATGAAAAGCAATGAAAACGAATGTTTTAGATGCAATCGATAACATAAGTTTCAGGTATAAATATTTACATTACGGTCTTGCAAGCGAATTTCAGATGATAAATAGAACCTTTTGGTTGATTTCTAACATAAAACTGACCGATCGATTTGTTATTCAGGAGCACAGTTCATGTTACTTTTACCTCCTTATCTCACTTCCCGTTTTTATGACTTCCATGTCCAGTTTGTTTTAGGTCGAAAATTCGTTCATCACATCGTCAATATTGCATGTAACTCTGTCATACTTTTCCTGTCCTTTATTGATGCTCTTGCTGTGTGCAATATCACCACGTAATGTCACGCAGTCCCTTGTTGAACCATAACCACCACGGAATGCAGTGCTCTTTCGTCTAACCCTACGGATTTTTTTCGCGCAGGCTAATCATCACTGCGAGAGAGAGAGAGAGAGAGAGAGAGAGAGAGAGAGAGAGAGAGAGAGAGAGAGAGAGAGAGAGAGAGAGAGAGAGAGAGAGAGAGAGAGAGAGAGAGAGAGAGAGAGAGAGAGAGAGAGAGAGAGAGAGAGAGAGAGAGAGAGAGAGAGAGAGAGAGAGAGAGAGAGAGAGAGAGAGAGAGAGAGGGAGAGAGAGAGAGAGACCTGGAGTATCACCACTTTGTTAGCATCTGGTGATGACAGGCGGGTGAAGATATGCTCTGGAAAGGCGCGCCAGTGTTCTTCAACGAGCTAGCACTCACGGTTCGTTGCTTACCCGCTATATATGGACACGCGCTTTCGTTGAACGTAGTTTTGTGCCTGCGTGGGCATCCGAGTGTTCTTTCTCGCCAGGCGTTTTTTTCTTTTTGGGCAAGTGTTCGGCCTTGGCGTTACATGTCTGATGCAGGGCCTAACAGCCACCAGTTGTGTGGATAACCCTGAGACTGTACAATACAGTGCAACCACACACCCGGTCATCATATCACAACTGATGGCTTTAAGTCACAGTGGCTGCGCTAGGATGACTTTTCCTCCAGGTGGTGGCGCCACACCAAATTGACAAGCTGTGAAAAAACCAGAAGAACCGAAAACAACCAAACTGAAAAGTTTTAATATCTGATTAGGAACTACCATTCAAGTTGCGCTATTTCCGGAAATATTCCTGACGTTTAACGCTATAGCTCCGCGCAAGAGGTCGTACTTCGTTTTCAGGAATACAAAAGACGTTCTGACGATTTTGTCGGGATCATCAAAATCCGACCATTAGCTGCCCAGACATCATGTGGGTAGACCTCTGCCCTCCCCAGGCGGTTACGGGTGGCGACATGCGCCAGACAGCAACAGGTTATGAACGGGAAAGGAATAAAAACGCGCATTAAAATAATCCTCACAGAAATACTGCGTTCTAGTGACGACGTAATCGTCTCCTGCAGCTCTCCACACCTGTTTTCTGCCCATGAGTTATCGGCACGGCCTTCTTCCTAAGTGCTGAACAGACTTATGCGTGATACTGATCCGGATCTGATCCGAATCAAGAATCGCATGTTTTTCACACGAATCACATATGATCCGGATCCATGTCGACAATGCAGCCGTAAATCGTATCTGGTTCGGACCAAAATTTGAGAAACGGTCATGACTCAGATGCAGATCTGCATCAAAGCATTGTGATGCTTATTCTGATCCAGATCAACTACAAAGTCAATCTGATTCAATGTGATCAAATGATATATGTAAAGCAGGGTGATAAAATAGTATGACAATATGCTTATGAAGAATACTTCCAGAAAGTAATCCACCAAACCAAATTACATTAAAGAGGATGCCAAGTGAGCCACATAACCCACTCTCTCTGACAACATCACAAGGTTCAAACTCCCACAGCCCATCTGTTGGAAATTTACTTAGAATTAAGCACACGCCACTAACGAAAGGCAAGATTAAATAAAGGTCTTCATGAAGAATGTGGTCCTTTCTGGTATTAAAAAAAACAAAAAAAAACAATGACATCCTTTTCCTACTTCTACTGATGTCAAACTCCCATCACCATCAACTGGTTATGTACACAGCACGCGACTAGTAAGCACCCACAGGCGACTAGTAAGTACCCATGTTTGGGTAAGTCGATAGAGACAGCTGCCTTCCGGGCACCTGCGCGATTCGTTCAAGCATCACATGACTTACCTTGCGTTACTTAATAGTCATCATGGAACTGGTTCTATCTATTCTTGGCCAAACAGACCCTGGGCGCCTGTCTGTATCGACTTCTGTGTCTAGCACAAAGTAAAGGTAGTTTAGTTATTGTCACTAATGCGTTGTAATTAGGGAAACAGTGATGGATAAACATGAAGGGGCAACCAGAATTAAAATATATTAGCCACATGCCAAACCTGCAAGGTACGGACGCCCGAAGCCATGACTGCTGTGGTAATGTCCTTATTTTTTAAGTACATACTAATACTATGTTACATTCCTGCTTACATTTCTGCCTGTTACCTCAGTACATACCTAGAAAATGAAGCCTACGTAACTGTATGCAGTATTCTATACTGCACATTTATATACATGCGAATTATATGCATGAAGCCATCTCCCATACGGATATATAACGTAACACAAATTTTGTCATTTTTCACCCATTTTAAAGACTTAGGTAGGATATCATATAGCAATAAATAGTTGACATATATACATATATATATATATATATATATATATATATATATATATATATATATATATATATATATATATATATATATATATATATATATATATACATATTCTGATATATATTGATATTCTGAATCAATGGCTGATCTAATCAACAAAGAACCTGTGAATCAACCTTGAATCCAGATAAATGTTTTCAAAAACAGGCGCAAATCACATCTGATCTAGATCAGTTTTGAAGTCTTGAGCGAATAACATCTGACTTAGACGAATAAAAAATAGCCATGATTCAGAAGCCGATCCGGATCACGCCACTGTGATTCAGATCCAGATCCGGATCACCCAAACGCTGTCGAGCACTACTCTGATGCTGAAACACCAGTATTACAGCATAATGGCATAAACACCACTTCCTCAGCTTGTGACCAGTCATGCCTCGTACACCGCGCTCAGGCCGCCGGAGCTTTTAAAACGAAAACGACCAAAACATCGGGGTTCTCGTTCACGCTTCGCACAGACGTACGTCGCCAGCCGACCGAATATAGCTAATGACGTCACGACTGCCGACGACAATGAGCGTTCGGTATTCATTCAAAGGTAGCGCATTCACTCTTCATTATTTTTTTATATTTTAGAATTTTTTTAATGAAAGAGCAGCAAATTCTAGCTCTAGCAGGTACAATGGCTTAACAATGGAACATGGATTACAAACCGGTGGGGCTTAGGGGCGCACCGACTGTAGGGTCATTCGGCGATTACAAACCGGTGGTTCCGTGAAGTGCAACACGTCTTTTGCATAGCAATAGCAGTTTCAGCGCATTTCGTAGTCAGAAGAGATTTTGGGTCCCACAGAAGCACCCTAGAGTTCACGTCCCTTAAGATCCAGTGGAAACCATCCAGTGGAACCATCCACGGAAACCATCCGGTGGAAACATGACAAGACCATCTCTGACATCGTCAGTGCGGTCACAGTATAAAAGGGTCAAACCGGATATCACCGTGTGGCCCGAAGACCGCTACACGTTCGTTGTCGTTTCGTTCACCGCATCAGGTTTGCAAATGGTTAGATATGGTCTCACCCACACTGTCGAAGATGGTCAAGTGGCGAGTACTAGAGAGTTTATGGAAAGAGAATGGTACACAGATTAAGTTTCAACAGTCTACAAAGTTTGCGCGACGACGAAATCCCGCGATCTAGCGCCGTTACGTACATGTACAACACGGACGAGTGTAGTTCATGCCACCTTCAACTGGCCAGATGCCAGCTAACCCGCTGATCAAATAACGAGCGCCCCGACCATGCGAACACGTCTGGTAAGAAACAGGAAACCAGAATTCCGCCAACGAGCCGTGTGCGAAGGCTGTGTGTCCGTGTCAACTTTCAAATATTCACATGAATCATATCATATCAGTGATGAAATTCAACGCAATAGCCGATGTGGGCTGGCTGCGATCCTCACCTTGAAGGCTGCTAAGGTGGGGTACTGCCCATCGGCGATCTTGTTGGCGATAGTGCTGAAGTCCATGGGCGTGTCGATAATGCTGGAGTAGCCGGGCGCCACCTCGTCCGTCACCGGAACGCTGAAAAAGCCGCGCGTGTCCTTCTCGCGCAGGCCCTTGAGCAGGTGTTCCAGGAAGCGGCGGAACGGCGGCCGGCCGGCCTGCTGGTCCTCCTCGGCGGCGGCAGGGCCCCGGGCAGGCACCGGCTCCTCCTCCTCAGTCTCCATCGGCTGCAGGAGCGCCGAGGCCGGCTCCGGCGAGGAGACGGTGCCCTGGCTGTGCGCCTCTGTGCCGGAACTCTGTCGCGAGCTCTCCTCCGGGCCGACCGGCGACAGCTCCTCCTGTTGACGCCGCTCCTGTCGATCAAGCCACTGTCAGGACAAGAACGGCCAAGGTCAGGACCAGCCTGATCACAGGATCACCCCAGTCACGCTCAGGACCAGGACAGTCACGGTCAGGACCAGCCTGATCACAGGACCAGCCCAGTCACGCTCAGGACCAGGATAGCCATGGTCAGGACCAGCCTGATCACAGGACCAGCCCAGTCACGCTCAGGACTAGGACAGTCAAGGTCAGGACCAGCCCGGTTACGGTCAGGACCAGCCCAGTCACGCTCAGGACCAGGACAGTCATGGTCAGGACCAGCCCGGTTACGGTCAGGACCAGCCCAGTCATGGTAAGGATCAGTGACCGGAGCGCCGCCAACGTCCCTGGATCCATATGCACACTGATTTCCACACAACCTAATACCACAGAAAATCACTATAATAAGATGGATATCTGAACAGACTGGTCCGCAAAGCCAGCACATAGCAAACTTATGTAAAACAAGTGGAGGCACTGCCTACCCTACCACTCCACTACACCGAATGTCAGAGGTTAGCACGCACCTTTTTATGTTTATGCTTTTCCTTTTCCTTTTTCTTCTTTTTCTTGTGTTTGCGCTCCTTGTGGTGCGTCTCGGCCTCGCTGATGGCGGCCATGTTGAGTCGGAGCGGCGCCACGGCCGGCGGCGTTTCGGCGCGTGGCTCCGAACACTCGGGCACCGGCGAGCCGGTCACCTTCAGCACCAGCTTCAGGCCGGCCGGCCGCGACACCGGCACATCTGAGACACAGCACGCCCGCATGCCACAACAGCGCCAACACCACCGACAGGGGGCGTCTCTCAGATATGGTCACACAGACATGCTGACTAGACTTCAATGTAGCTGAAGATGGTGAAATGATCAAATGATGAAGAAAAATCTAAAACGATACACCAATGTGATATATCTGAGTTAAAACTTTCAGAACATCTGGAACGGGGCATACTATCATTCCACAATACGGTCACCTGCGAGGACTTCATGAACAATTCCAACAATTGGAAGACAGCACCTAACAGGCACTAACAGTCTTTTAACAGACCAGCACTATTACAAACTGTCGGTTATTGCCTCGCAATTGAAATATCTTTGTCAGGCTGGTTTTAAAACGTTCTTTTTCATTCTGAAAGCATACCTAGACCAGACAGAAGACTACAAACCACCGCTAACATTGTGTGCATTAACGACGCGTTCTGATTAATGTGATGCCATAAGACGCGTCCAATCTCCTGTCAAGGCCACAAATTAACGATTGCCCAGCCCGCACTCTGACGTGGGCGGTCCGAGCCCGTGTAGGGAAGGGCGGGGGGTTGACGCCCCCTCTATCTAGCGAAGGGCACGTCGGAGAAAAATGGAACGGAACGTCAGAAAAACTCGCATCATCGAAAAGCATGCCATGAGTACGTCCCAAAACACAAAAACTGGAAAATTTCGAAAAATGACAGAACTTTTTGTCCTTATTTATCTATCCACACACACACACACACGCACACGCACACGCACACGCACACGCACACGCACACGCACACGCACACGCACACGCACACGCACACGCACACGCACACGCACACGCACACACACACACACACACACACATACACACACACACACACACACACACACACACACATGTATATATATATATGAAGGTAAACAAAATAGGACTTTTTAAGAGCTTTGGTTTCGTCCCTAATAAAGCTAGAGCAATTCTGAACATGCCACCGGAAAGCTTATGAAATACACATTACGGTGGGGATGCACCGGAACGGGGTTTTGTGATCCGGCCGGATACCGAATATGCCGGACTGGGGTGCCGGATATCCGGCCGGATACTGAATATTATGGTTGCTTAGTTTTATTTATGTTTTGCTGCTGAAAAATGAAACGAAAAAGACTGAGCTGGAAAAGGCCGATTAAAAAAAGCTGAAAAGTATTAAGTCAGAGAATATTAATCAAAAAGAAGGATTAGGCAAAATGAGAAAACATCAAGAAGGAAATATCAGCGGTTTGTAAATCATCCCCCTAGCGCTTACAGTTCTTGTCGGGTTTCCACGTTTCAATGTAAAAAGAACACATAAAGAACACAGCGATCACAGCGGAGCTCACAGTCTCTGTAAGCAAAAGGCAAAGGCTACAGAATACGGAGGATGCTATCAAGGCGCCTTAGCAGACCTAGAATACCTGGCTTGATGAGCATTTTATACAAATATTAAGGCATATCCATTTAAGTATACTGTCCCCTAATGCATTTGTACAAGAGTATTTGCGACAGACAAAATTGTTTGGAAAACGGACAGATGATGCAACACGAAACGGGCAGCTGAACATCAACTGGCTATTATTTTGATGGTTTGAGCTTGAGTCCCGCCCTCACTAATTATGTTTCAACTCTTACGAGCTAAGAAGAAAAAGTAGTGCTCCAGACAGATCTTGGAACTATCAGTCACGTCGACAATCGAATGTAACAAGGTAGGCTGCTCCTGAAACGGTTTTGTAAGTAGACATTAGAACGTCTCAGTCGTACCTCGGAAGGCCAAATATCCGGCAATATCCCGCCGGATACCGGATACCGGAAAATTTAGAATATCCGGCCAGACCGGATATCCGGTGGATCCTCAATTACGAGATATCATTTATAACACGCATATAATCACAAACCGCCTCAGGTGAACTGATATGGCGTCATTTTTCATTTCGCTATATTTGGGAGGTTTTTGAACGTCGCTGGCGATTTGTCCATGTATGCTTCCAAAACGGAAGACATGATTTGTACGACTTTTTCATGCTGACGGACTAGAAGACCCATGACCAGACGTGGCCTGACCCGACCTTGTGACTTGAAAGCTAACATTCAGCCGTTCTCTTTACTCTATTTCGTGTTCTGTCGAGAATCTATAGCAATGCCAACGAAAGCGTGGAGTACCTTTGGACTGAAAATCCTTGGGTTCCACAACCGTCATCAACAGCTATATCAACAGCAAGTGCTTTACGAGATCAGTCATATGACCTGACGACCTGACCTGACCTGACGTAGGATCACGACCTGATTTGAAGCATGCTTGGGTTTTATCTTTTAATGTCTGGATCTGCCATTGTCTCATGAAATAAACCCGATCGATCACGCTGGACGTTCCGATATGAACTCAGTTTCCATCACGGTGACCTCGTATGGCCTCAGGTGACCCAGTCACAGTCTGGAAGCGTCTTGACACATTGTTGGATTGCAAAATCGACTTTTTTATCCTAATAATCACATTTTTTATCCTAGTAATCACAAAACGCTGCTTATGTCTCCTTTTCCCTAATTGATCGCAAATACGACTTGACCTGACCCCATTACCATTCATGAGGGTCGACACTTTTTGTCATGATTAGTGACTTCCTTGGCCCAGGAATGCATTTCAGGCACCAACAAGCTAAAGAAATGGTTGAAACCCGTTCAAAATCAGGAAACACCGCGGAAGCTGGTCTGACCTCAGGTCAATGCCTTTGACTTTGACAACAAATTCGAAGTAGTTCAATTCTTAAAAATGTCCCGGACTACTAAGCCCGAAAGTTCCAGGTCGATTGACCGCACGTTGCGGTTCGTAGAAGACCTTATGTAAATCAGAAGTTGACCGCTTCTACGTGACCTGCGTAAGTCGCCTGACAACAACGGAATTTGAAAGCTATCAAGGACATGCGCAAAAGATGCAGGGAAAGGTAGCAGAAATTTTAGCGTGCTGAGCGCGCTATTGTTATTATTTCTTTTCAACCACCACCCAAAGTCCTCAGACGGGGCGTCAAAACGCCCCCCACCCCATTGGGCAAAAATTTTTACACTCAAACGTACTGAGAGGCCGCTCAGAGTGCTGACGTTGAGACTTGACATGTACGACAAGTTGGCATGTTTCGGGGCAGGATGAAGTTAGATTTTGTAGTACTCCACTATGACGAATACATCCAGTCCTGGTAAACTGCGTGGATGTGTCATCAGAAACCTCGGCCAGGAGCTCGTCCATTTTCATCCTTTGTATTCCCAATGAAGTGAAAAAAATGTTTTCATCCTGCCAACTATACACGCAATGGGCCATGCCATTGGAAATTTAATGTTCAGCAGAATTCAACATGCCTTATTGGGCATGATGAATCTATTTAGTCCTTGATTTCTTTTTTCATTTATCGTTGTTCATGTAGTGGCATGGCTTTACAATTCTAAATACACAAAGCAGGAAAAATTTATTTCTGATTGCATTAGACCAAAACCACGTGGACATTGGGGGGGGGGGGCTAATCAGAGCACAGCACATACCTGGCAAAATTCTGACAAAACAGACATCGCAGTCAAATTTGTACCAGCCTTTTGCTAAAGACCATGACTTACAAAAAGTCTGGATCTGTATCTAACTCCAAATGTCACAAGCATACGTAACTGAAAGAGCACTGACATGCAGTGGATATACCTAATCCGCGTCCAGCAGACAGTCGGTGCCATGCACGTCCAATTGGGGCGGGGTTGGCACCCCCCGCAATGAATATACTTAACCCGCGCCCGACAGGCGGTCAGGGCCATGCACACCAGACGGGGGGAGGTCGCTGTTGACAGCCTCTCCCCTCCCCTCTAACTTGCGGATGATCTATCACCCGATAAACATGAGCATACCGTTCGAGAACTAGTGACAAAGTGTTTCATACTGGTAGCATTTCTATCTTTTTTTTATTTTTGGGGAATATTTAAGCCATTTACGACCTACATATGTCTTCTCATAGCAGACGACATGGACCTGCGAAACGCCCTGGGCCTTGGTGCCCGTGTTTAATAACGATACCAACTTATATATATATGTATATATATATATATATATATATATATATATATATATATATATATGTGTATAATATAGCATAGAATATATAATACAGAACGTATATATATATATATATATATATATTATATATATATATATATTAAGTCCGCATATGGCGGTGCACAGCTATTTTCTCTCATTTCTTGAATATTTACCCGGGAATAGTGTTGGAAAAACTGTCGTTTTCTGGTGCAAAGGAGCACCAAAAACTTATACTTCACGAAAAATTTTGTACTCCAAAATAGTCATCCCCTCCACAAAACAGGACATGGGTATTCCTACTCAACCAGAATTTGAAATTGCCCAGCGTCCCCCCCCCCCCGGTTGAAGGTTTACCATTCATATTCGGCCGCTGAAGTACGCTCCAAACCTACATCCAGCTGCCTTCTCCCTTCCCGCCCCCTCCCGGTCAGCGACTCCGCTGACCTACCATGTAGTCACAGGAAACTGATTTGCCCCTCCCCTAAACGGATCCGCTGGATCCGCCCCCTGCTGGCCACATATGCATGCAAAGCACCTAGTAAGTCCATGTTTCTCACATAAATGCATGGCATTTTACGCTCCGAAAGCGAATTTGTACTCCACCACCAGGAATAAAAACCAGGTTTCCAACACTGCCCGGGAAGGTCGCGTTCAACAAAGCATGTTATGCGCCACAGCAACGCAGGCGCCAGCGCCGAACGCGGGAGTAACTGATGGGCACTGATTTTGCCGTTCCTATATTTTCATGAAATGGGCCTTAACAATATGCATTTCTTCATGCCAAAAGTTCATGTTACAGTTAACCACGATTAATTTTCGAGAGCCAGTAATTACCAATCTACACAACTGGGAGCCCTATTTGTGCAAGCCCGTTCATTTACCAAAAACGTTACGAGCTTACTGGTATCATTAGCAGCTTTAGGATCAGTTCTGCCATTTTCTATTCGTTCCTAGTCATTCACTGCCGATTTTTTGGGTCATTCATTTTTGCCCATACCAGCTATTGGTGACCTCAGGCCAATAATTGGAGGTCAGTGATTCTTTGCCAAATGACGACCGCTGGAAGTCTTCATCATTTCCACCCCAAACAACGGAAAAATGTCAATTTCCGAGAAAAAACGACAGCGTCAGTTGAAAATGGGCTTCAACTTAGATCAATGACGCCGAAGTTTCCAAGAAATTTGGGCAAGGATATCTGTTGCGCCTGCCAAGATCTCCGGTCGCAGGAAATTTTGTTCTGGTGTCTTGTTTGTTTGTTTGTTTTTGGCTACAGGAGCTAAACTTTTGGACGGGTTTATTTGGCCTAACCTACGTCACAGACCTGACTTGACCGACTCGAAATTTTGACGCATGGTGTAGAAAGGATCACGAAAAGGGTACAAAGAAGTTGGTGGTACTGCGTTCGTTTGTGCTCTCGAACATTTCAAAAAAGAAGCATTCGTGGGGGCTGCCAGGGCCAG